>LPNX010274791.1:325194-356551 GCA_001517045.1 Pseudotsuga menziesii
GTGGTGACCGTTTAGTGGATTATGATTAAGAAACACATATTAATCATCTCTTTTCCTTCTTTGCAAAAAAGATCACAAAACCAAAGTGTAAAATCATTGGACATTTGTTAGATACATGCCCCTATTATTCAAAATTATGGGAAAAAGTATTGTTATTTTGAAAGAACTTATCATGTGAAAGGGAACCATTCCCTAGAAATAACCAAATAGGCCCTTGATCCATTTGAAAATGCCATTCTCAACAAATTGTGGAAACTCCACTTACACTTATTGGCTTGGAAAATTTGGAAAGAAAAGAACAAAAGTTTTTTTTGTGATCAAAGTCGAAAGAATCAAGTAGTCTATGCAATCATAAAGGATACATTCATGACATGCTTCAATTAACATAGTGGTATAATAAGGATTTTCAAATGAATCCCAAGATGTAGGTGGCATTGACCTTTTATATCACACTTCCCCCATTGCACATGACACTCGTCAGTAGGATAGGTGGCTAGGAGAAGGATCCATATTGCCTGTTAACGAAGAATGGGACATTAAAGCATGAACGCATGACAAACAGTTTCAGTTGCAACATATTTGGGAAGGATTTCGGGGGAATACAAATAATAAAATAACTTTTCACATGTGATCCCTTGCACCCTCAACCATGATCGATATTAGAGCTATAAATCCTGTTGGGTGTGCCATTAAGGGAAGGATACGCATGCACACTCGTGAGGATGAGAGCATGGTGAAAGTTGATAGGAAAGATGAGCATTTTTCCACATGGATTGTTATGACAAGACTTGGATTCCATGCAACCATAACTCAAGATTTATTTGGCTTTGTCTATGGGTAGGTAAAGATATGGTGGACAACATTCGTAAGCTATGTAAGTTTTATGAAGTTCCTCATGTTCTAATTTATGGTATTTTGATTTAGGGTTGCGAGCAACCTTATATTCTCAGGATCTTGATAAACATGTAATATTTCTAAATGTTTAAGGTCCTTATGGTAAGAGGGTTCCTTGTTGATAGAGTTTGAAAATGAGGGGGATTTGTAACTTTTCTTGGGGTAGGGTTTTTCTGCAGAATTATTTCTCGATTTTGCTCAGTAATCAGTAGAATGTTGATAAGCATAGCGTATGAAGAGGAGTAATTAGAATTTAGTTCGGATGAGATGGAACCCATACTTATTTGGACTTCACTAATGGGAAGTATGCAAACATGGACAATAGTCTCTTTTTCTCAAATATAGGTGGATTCGTTTGTCTTCAGAAGTTTCGATGCGAGCCTTTCTTCTAAATTATTTCAAGTCTTGTGAGGGTGTGGATCTGGAAGTCATTGTTTCCTCCTTTCCAAAAATTTCCTGGATTAGTCGACTGCAATGCATAATAAGTTTCTCATCATGGTGATGAAATAGCCAAGGGTTCATCCTCCTATAAGAATAGGTGTTGTTTTTAGCTACTGAGGGTTTATATCCTCATGGCTTGTCTGTGTAGAAGGTAAATCAAGCAGTCCTGATGGTTGGAAGCATTGGTTCTTTATATGGGGGTTTTGTTCAACAACTCGAGAAAAAATCTAGGATTTCAGTGGTTTTCTCTAGTTCAAGGTCAATAGAAGGTTCAGAGAAAGAATTGGAGAGGAATGGTGAAAGTAATGGTTTGAAGGTTAGATATGACCAGGGTTGAGTGGGATCCAAGAAAAGGAAACATGTTCTAAAATTGTAGAAGAATATCCTACATTGTGAGAGACATTCTGAGAGTTAATTATTTTCAACGATCCCCACTACAATGCAAAGAATCAAAACATGCATGTATCAGGATATAAAATTCAGACCTGATGGTCCTCTTACCGTGGCCTTCCCTTCATCTTGGCATGAGGTGGAAGTCTGGTTCTCCAATTCCTAGTCCTAACTGAGCATGTTATCTAGGTAAGGTTTTACCCTGTGTGTTTAAACCTTTCCCCTCACAAGTTTGGGCAAGGTTACAGGGCCAAGCTAACTATGCCTCTGTAGATGGCTCTATTGCTCACTCTCAATCTCAATTTACAGGTAATGGCTCTCAAAACACACATGAAATGGGTTCCCAAACAGGAAAACTATGGTAGCAAGACCAAAAATGAAGATGATGATGGTCGACTTAGTGGGGAGAGGGTTTTCCTTTATATAGTTAAACATTTCTTGGACAAGATTTTAAAAGGAATCTAAACTCTCAACCAAAAAACTTTTCTGAGAGTCTAATATGAAAAATATGGTTATACTCTCGGAAGAGAAAGTTTAATATTCTCGACCGAAAACTTATCTAACTATGGAAGAACTCTCAGACGAGAGAATTTTAACCATGGTTAATTTCTCGTCTATGTGGGGAAATGGATATATTTTTTTAATTGTCATCTTGTTTAACTGACGATAATCTATACATAAATGTAAGGTACCGTATTTATTTTTAACAAATAAGACAGGTGCTCCCCAAGGGGATACACTTGGTCTTATGCAAATTTTATCTATTAACTTCTGAAATTGTAGTTTTATTTCATTAAATTCTAGGATATTCATCCAGTAAGGAACCCTTGAATTTTGTACAACTCCCTGTACAAATTCAATAGTAAAATCCAATTTTCTTTTCGGAGGTAATCCTGGAATACATCTAAAAATTCTTTTAGAATTGGTATATCATCAAATTTTAATTTATCTTTTTTATTCATATGTTCGTCATTCATTACATGCACAACAAAAAATTTACAACCTTTACATACATACCTTTTCATTTGCAAAGCTGAAATTTGTCTAACAGAAACTTTTCTAGTTATTCCTTTCACTATAATTGTTTCTCCTTTTTCATCTAAGCATGTAAATGTTTTCTCAAAGAAATTTAAAACTACTTTGTGTTTTCCCAACTAGACCATACCTATTAAAACATCATATGACCCTAGAGGTAGTACATTTAATTTCACTTGAGTTTTGAATTGACTCATAAACATTTCACAATCTTCAACATAGCTAACTACCTTTCTTTTGGTTCCTGTAGCTAACTGAACCAGCCAATATTTTTCAAACTTTTCCAAATGCAAGTTACAACTTTCTGCTACACTAGGTGAAACATAGCATAAACTAGCACATGGTTCTATTAGAATAGAAATGGGTTTGTTATGTATCATAGCTTCTATTTCAACCATGGATGTTTGGTGATTAGCCTATCGATTCTCCTAGGCTACATTAATTTTGGTCATCTCGTTCAGTATGTCACCAACAGTTGCTTATTCATGTATTGTATGCACATTGCTGAAATTCCTTTTTCTGTTTGGACAGTCCTTTGCATAATGAGGTACTTGACATTCCCAACATTTTACAGGTTCTCTTTGTTCATTATTTTTACCATGATTGTTAGGTATGTCCCTGTTCTTTGCTGTTGTAAAATTCTATTGTGTTTTAATTTTAAATCTGTTCCTTGGTAAGTATTCTTGGAATAGTTTCGGGAATTGTTTTCAAAATTTCTATTGGACTTAAAACCTTTTCTTTTTTGTTGAAAATTATTTGATCTTTTACCCTTCTAGTTAGGTATACCTTCTCTTTTATTTTTTCTTTGTTCATAACAAAAATTAGTTTTCCTTGTTGCTTCCTCAAGAGTTTTTGGATTATCGTATTCAATTTTGTCCTTGAAGCTACGAGGTAAACAACTCAGAAACCTCTGTATCTTAGGATTTTCATCAACGATATAAGGTATGTATCATCATAAACTTAAAAATTTACTACTTAGTTCCTTCATAGACATTGAACCTAGCTTAAGATCGTAAAATTTCTTAGCCCTTTCTTCGTAATATTGTTCAGACAAAAACTTCATTTTAAAGTATTTCTTAAAAGTCCTCCAAGTTACATATTTTTCTTCAATTTTTTTCACTCTTTTTATATCCTTCCACCATATATCATATTTTCCAGTTAAGTTATAAATAGCCATTCTAGCTTTCAGCCTATCTGAGTAATTATAGATTTGAAAGTACTTTTTCATACCTGGCAACCATGCCTCGACTTCTTCCCCCTTTTCCACCTCACCATTAAACATAGGGGGTTTTATCTTCTTAAATTTTCCTAAAATTTCTTCATAAGGTTTATACTTTATCTTTTTAGGACTGTTGTCGCTATCACTACTTTCACTGGAATGTTTATGGTTCTCTCTTTGTGATCTAACCTTAATTCCTGAAGAGGAATTACTTTCATCATCAGAGAATTTTAACTTCTTACCATGCTTGTAGGATATAGTTCCAGATTCATATTCATGTTCTTTTCTTTTATCCTTTCCTTTTTTATGTAATTTATCCAACACTATTTGATTTAATTCTTCATGTGCTTTTATGATTATTTCATTATCATCCTTAACATACTGTAATTCAACTTTTAAGTCTTTTACAGTTTGAAGTAATTCAGAAGGTTGATTATTTAATTCCACGTATGTATTATCTAGATTATTGTGATGTGATCCATCTTCAGCAGATGCCTCTACTCCTTCCATTTCCTGCAAAATAAAAAATTATATTTATGTAGAGAAATAAATTTTAAACATAGTCAAAATTTTGTTTTCATGTTTTTGTATGCGAGTTGAGACAACTTCAGGCCTAGTGTTTGGAAACCTCGCTCTGATAACACATGTAACAACTCCCAAATATCCATAATTAAAAAAATATTAATATGTAAGATTTAGATCATCAATAAAAAACCGACTCTGGTATAAGTTTACCCTTCATCTTGGAACCAACTTAGGATTTAGCCTATACTTAAACTTCTATGAAAAAGAAACTTGAGATAAGATTTATGCATACGAATTCATATGAAATTCTACTGCATTACGACTTTTTCACCTTATGATAATAAATTGTTGAAATATCATGCATGTTAGTCGTAAGTTTATAGTTTATGTGTTTTTTTGTATATATTTGTCATTTTTTCTTTATCTTTTCAACCATTTGCTTGCTAACCCTATTTAGCTACTAGAGTTACAGGATAAAGGTCTTACTTAGATTTTCAAATCTAAAGCATGTTTAGAACTTTTTTTACTATAGGTGTGTACAACAAAAGGGATTTAGTACCAACCCAAGAAACCTAAACAAAACTAAAGAGTTAAGAAAACAACAAGTTACAAGGTGAATTTGGCACCATAGCTATGAAATGGTCACTTTTTTGAAAACTATGCCAGACCTTGTTTTAACAAAACTTATGCCATGGATCGAAATACCATTGAGTTTTTGTTTTAAGACTATAGGGAAGTGGGTATGAGAACCAAATTATCTACGTGGAGGTAAGAGTACAAGCGCCCATGTGAAATGGTGCCATCTAGATGTAAAGGAAAAATAAACGTTTAAATCCTAACGTAATAAACCCAAGGGTTTTTGTGTTGGCGTTAATATTTTGTGTTGTGGGATGGTGGGGAGAGACAAAGGCTCTCGGCCCCTCCCAACACTCTTCCCTTCAATCAAGTATGTGGATGATTTCGTCAATGTCTTTGTTGCTCTAGGGAAGGGATTGTGGAGACACGGTCTCAGCCTGCCACTGTTTCCTTTGCTGAGATTTCGAACTAAGGTAAATATATTTTATTCTTGTTTGTTTCCATTTTTAAAACAAAGCATTATTTTAGCCAAGCAAGGTTTTAACCTCTGCATCATTTTTTCTTGGGAGGTGATTCGATGGGCTACTTGGCTTGGAGGAGATCGGGTTGAGGGTGTCCGACACTATAGGTTCTGGTAAGACCCTACATCCTTGACCCTACGATCCTTGTCGATGTGCAAACTTGGAAAAGGGTTTCCATCTTAGTTCTTTTTTCGTTGGAGATTTAAATCTTTGCTCATGCCCCCTTCGTTTTGTGGTAAGCATTCTAGAGATTTTGCAGAGATAAGATGGTTTTTGAAATCCTTTAGGCTTTGTACATCGTTGATGTTTAAACCTCTATTTTATATACAGACCACGAGTCTACATGGAAGTTGTATCAAGTAGTTTTTATTTGAATATGAAGAACTTGCTGTAAATATTTACAGTCTTTGCGATTTTAACTTGGTTTAACATTTGTTATGTCTCGGCTCCACCATGTAATTGATATACTGTTTTATTACTCTATATGTTTGTTATTTTGTTCCACTCTCGATACTAATATGAAATTGGTATATTAATATTACCCTGTAAGTTATTAATCGTTTATTAGTGTTTATTCCATTCATGGTTTTCGATTTTTTCTATGTAAATGATATTTTGTTTATTAGATAGATGTGGAAGAGTTTTCTTCGAAAGCCTTCGAAACTGTCGATACTACTCTGCCATAGTGTTTAAAATAACACTCTTTGTTTTATTTATTGTATTCTCACTTTTAACTTGAAAATGGTCACAGTATTTCTTGTTCTTGAGCCTAGGGTACTTCCACTGTATAATTTAGTTATTATTTAGTAAAATTTTCCCTACAGCTTCGAACCCTTGACCTACGCTAATTTCTTAGGTAGCTACTTTAAAATATGGATTTTTTTCTTTGTTTTATTTAGAAGTAACCAGTTTAGTTTAAAATAAATGATTACGACCCAAACATTGCTGAAGTTATGATTTGTAATTTAGAGTGCCTGTAACGTCAAACACTGCTCATATTTTTTTGTTTTTAAAGTTAGGTGGTTTTCACTATAGGGTTTGGTTAATAAAATTGACTTGAAAACTAACCCTGCAGTCTCGAACTCTTGACCTGTAACATAAGAAGATTTTGTTTTTTATTTTAAAGCTACTATTCATTAATGGAAAGTGTTTTAACCCTAACTGTTTTGAAAAAAGATAAAATATAATCCTTTCGGATGTGAAGGATTTCTACAAGATACATGTAAATATTCATATATATATATAAACCCCCAGCTAGAAGCCATAACGTTTTTAATTCTAAATTATTGTTCTTAGGCTGGTTACAAACCTTGATTTAGGCTTTTAAAGTGCTTAACTACAGTAAACCCTATCGACCAAGAAATTTGTTAAATTAGCTAAACATTAACAACTCTGTTAAAACTCTTACTTAAAATATGTATGAATTTTAAGAACATAAAAAAATTTTATAAATTTACCAATCGAGCACTATACATAACACTAGTTAAACTATATCTATATAATTAAATATTGTTTCTAAGTAAAAAAAGATATAGTGTGTAATTCGTAGAATGGAAAACATTGTTACAAAAATAGAATTCATTCTAACTTATAAATTATGGAAGTTAAAACTTTTCTACCTTATTTTTGAAAAGCAATAACCATTCAGCTACAAAATCCTTCAGAAATAAACAGAATATTGAATTAAAGATAACTAACCAGAATAATATAGAACCTGTTAACTCCATAAGGGGACAAACATCCAAAGAAGACCGTTCCTCCCAACTGTCTCCTGAAAGAAACCAAGATTACTTTCTTTAGGACCCATCAACGTGTTCAATGAACCACCATGATGAAGATACTGTGTATAACCCTATTTAGTACTCTCTGAAACTTAGCAGTCACACTTGTAGACAACAACTCTTAGAAATTCACTCTAGCTTTACCCTCATCGAATTTCCTCTTGTCTTCCTAACTTTGCAGTTTCTAGCAAATCCACAAGTTCAATCTTGAGAAGTGTAGTGAGCCTCCTGCTCATTCGATGGTATATGTAAGCTTTCCTAGGTATTTCGGTCAGTTTTGCAATTAAATGAGCCACCTGCTCAGTTCCTATTTTATTGGGATCATGACCACAATTATAGGGATGTTTCCTCCTGCAACAACTAGAAAGTGAATGTTATTGCTTCCATTTGTCATTTTTTCCTTCCACGATAGATCATTCCTCCTAGTGCGTTAGTGAACACTCTTCAACAGTGCTCTTTGGATAGGTGTATCTTCTTTTAATTATTAAATAATAATATATTCAATTATAGTCATCTTTGACCATCCTTGGTTCACAACATACAACTTTACAATAACTTTTAAAGTAATGTCTTTTCAAAAATAAAAATGTTTTTAGTTCTAGGTGGGTTATAGAAGTTCCCCTATATTTTATTTGGAAACTATATGCTAAGTTTGCATTGGGACTCCATGTGAATTATCTTGAAATTGGTGAGTTTTAGCGTCGAGGCTAGTCTTGGCTCTGCTAATGATTGACCAAAATCTAGGAATAATCAAATCAAACAGACACCTTATTTTAGCCATACGCCCCCCTTCCCATTAGACAAATTAGCTATTAGCTCTCCTAGATGACACTGTCATTTCCATAGGACATATTACACACAGTGTATTGTAGCATTATTCATGTGCGGCACCATCGAAACAAGACCCGTAGGAACAATATGGAGGACCCACATGTGTAGGTCCTTCAAGCTCCATTGATCATGGACCTTCCATGACAGGTAGATGATTCTTCATAGAGATGAGCATTATTGCATTTATGCAATCATTGTGTGCATACTTTCCATGGATCGATAAAGAATCCTACATGGGAAAGATATTTGATCAAGTTAATATGATTTGTAAATGATGATAAATCATTGAGTACGTATATTTAATTGTACAATTGAAATTTTTTAGATAAACATTACTTAAAGTATTTATATCTAAATTGGGTTTGTAAGCATGTGCAATTGTTCTAAGATGGCATTCATCCATCGAGGTGGGATGGAATTAGTTCTCCAAATCTTAATGTAGCTATGGTGATAGCATAAGACATTGTGGTACCTCACACATGTGTATTTAAATTACTTTATGATTGTAGGATTTGATAATTTGTTTATTTGCAAATGTTAATGTTATTTATGAGAAATTAGTATTAATGGTGTTGGGTTTCCATAGGTGTTTGTAGAAGATATTAGGAATGAATATCCACTTAGGATGAGAATATCACCCCTTACCTAGGTAACACGTGAAAAAATAATTATATATTTGACGTGAAATTCATTTCCTTGGTATGGTTAATTTACATTTTTTTGCACTAATCAAATGTATTAAATATTTATGTAGGTTTCATAATTCACCATGAAATCACTATATCTACCCATTCCTTCCCATAATCCTCCTAGTCCACTATTTCCACAATTCATGCCGAATCCGGTGACTAGGAACACCGCCTCGATGACTAGCATAACCATTCCCCCCTACAGTGCTTACATCCATTATACATATAGTGGCTCTATATCACTGTCAAAACCCATCCCCTCTTGTTGGTCTCACACATGTCCAATATTCACCAATCCCCCATCACAAACCTCCCCCCATTGCATCCACCACTGCAGGAATTGGTGTTCCATCTACTATAACTACATCTACAATTGTGTCATCTATGGTTTGTACACCTAATTCTACCCCATCCCTTACATCTACATCAGGTCCATCCATTGTTCCTACATCACCCCCCTCCTCCACCACTACCTCAGATCATTTTGGCCGATTGGTACTCCACTTCCTGGCCAAGAAGGGAAATCTTCTACTTTGTCTCAAATATTCACAATGAGATATATCAATTCACTAAAATCTTATAAACCATGAATGAATAATGCATTTTGATTTTTATATTAATTTTTTTTTTATAATTGTTGCAAGGATGCATTGTTGAGAGGCTTGGATCAAGGAGGCGGGGAACCCCATCATGGTATACCATCTCTTCTCATGTGAGTATTTAAGATTTGAATTATAATTGTATATTTTAAGCGTACTAACTGATAGAATTATGGGAGAAAACTTATATGTTGGTGTTTCTCTTTCAGAGTGCAAAGAGACATTCTACACCCAAACGCAAGAAGGCCCAAGCTTCCTCCATCTAAAAAAGGAGGAATATTGATTTTGAGGATGAGTTTGGGGGTGTCGAGGGTGGTGAGGGTGATTGAGACACCCACTATGCACATTATCCACAATGTGAAATTTTGGGCATGAGATGTCTATTTGTGTCTAAGCCACAAGCTATCATTACTCCATTTTTGGGAATGAGAAACCATTATATATGTTGGGAACAATATTCCATTTTATATAAAATGTATAGTTGGGCCAATTTCCAATGTAAATACATAGCTTTCATCCTATGTATATGATAGTTTGTTTATAAAAATTTTCATTCATGATGTTGATTTGATGTTATAAACTATGGATGCTACATTGGTCATGGTGAATGTAATGAGTTTTATTTAATTTTATTAAATTAATTTATATACTACTATCTACTACTGGAAATGAATGGCTATGAGGATTATAAAAGGTATAAAGACAAGTGAGCACACATTTTTGATTGGGAAAGTATTCATATGTGTTTAAGGAATCTATTTTAAGTAATCTATTGCCATTCCTTTACATTAATTCCTATGTATGATCAATATAATTCTAACTCTAAGAACAACATTGTTTAATGTTTTTGATCTATTGAAAATTATTTGTTGATGTATTTGTAACTTCAGAATGTATTCACTTGTATATATTATGTATTGTACACCGATGTTTATTCTGGGAAGTATCTGTAATGTAAATGAGTCGTGTCATGCCCCTATGTTCCTATCGGGAAATTCAATAATGTAAACAAGTCATGTAAAGTCATAGAGTGTAACCCTCCTTATTGATCAAGGGTTAAAGTCCTCGCAGTTGTGGGGCCCTAGGGTTATTAGACTCGCCTAGAGAATTCGGCCCTAGAGAGTTATTTTCAAGTAGAGAATTAGTATAAATAGAGAGGGAGCCTCTCTATTTATCACACATTCACTCACACTCAATTGTAGCGCATAACTGAGAGAGAAAGAAGAAGTTGGGACAAGAGAGAGAGAGAGACTATTGTTGTCGGTAGATCATCTTACTATTTTTGGGTTTTACTTTTGGTGTTGATTCTATCTCTGAGGAAGTTGCAGGGCTTTCTCATTTATGGTTTCCCCAAGGAAAATCTTTGTGTTCATTGTCTCTTGTGTTTGATTGTTGTGCTTGTTATTCTCTCAGATAAGATCCTAAGATCATATAGCTTAAAATGTTAAAAATATAACATGGTATTAGATCTAACCTGAGAAGAAGACACTGTGAAACTATTGAAGCTAGGGCTTCCTACTTTTGGATCTCTCTCCACATATTTTCAGAAAAAGGAGGTTGGGATGACTCTCCTTTCTAGGGCGCATCTTTCTGTCGAAGAAGAATCTGATTCTGAGCATTTTCAGTTTTTGACCCTACACTGCTGTCAAAAATTAGGGATTTCTACATAAGTGGATTTTTTAGTGAGCCCAGGCCTGGATTGATTTCCTGCCCAAAATCAAATTTTAGAGATCAAAATCAAAGTTTTTGGTTAGGTAGAACTCTGGGAAATTCAAACCCTAATCTGCTCCTAAACCAGCTTTGCAGAAATTCATCTCCAGATCCAGTTCTGGCATCTTAACCTGGTAAGATATAAATATTTTGCATTTCCATTTGAGGTTCTCTGTTAAGATGTCTCATCATACCAATCTTGATGAAAATATTGGGCGAGATGATAACTTTCGAGCCTAGAAGTATAGGATCTCCCTGGTCCTGGAAGAAAATGAGTTGGACTCTTACATCAATGAAGAGGTTCCAGTTCCAGAGGGAGATGAGGCTAAGGCCTTACACAAGAAGAAATTGGTCATGGCTAAGAGGATTATTGCTGATTCAATCAAGGATCACCTTATACCACAGGTGTCCTCCCTAAAGACTCCTAAAGCTATGTTTGATGCCCTGACCAAATAGTTTGAAGGGAATAACATAAATCGGAAGATGAATTTGGGAAACCAATTGAAGAATATAAACATCCAGAATGCGGAAACCATCTAGTCTTACTTTACAAGGGTCTCTCAGATCAAGGAATAGCGTGAAGCGGTAGATGAATAAGTTGCGAATGAAAAAATTGTGATGACCACCTTGAATGGTCTCCCTAGGACATGGGACTCTTTCATTCAAGGGATCTGTGCCAGAAAGAAGCTAGTCAAGTTTAGCAGACTGTGGGGAGGATGTTCACATGAAGAATCTCGAATAGTAGCTCAAGAAGAAAAGATAGGAAATGAAGATCAAGCTCTCACAGTACAATCCAAGAAGAGAAAAACAAACCATCACCAAGGTAAGCACTTTTATCCTATAATATCTAACAAGAATCTACCTAAATTCAGATGCTTTACATGTGATGAAAGAGGACACTATGCTAGAGACTATCCTAAGAACAAAAATGGCTCTCACAAGAATAAAGGAAGCAAGAAAATACATCATGCTCATGTTGCAGAAGATGATGAGCCTTCCAAGAAGAGAATCAAACAATACCGTGATGATTGTTCAAGTGATGAAGAATATGTTTTGATTTCTGCTCTCACGAGAAACATCACACACGGAAGCAATGATTGGCTCATAGATAGTGGGGCTTCCAAACACATGACGAGATTCAAAGAATCATTTATGAAACTATCAGAACATGAATCACCCCACAAGGTGAAACTTAGGGATAACTACCAGTATCCAATAAAAGGTAATGGAGAATCCTCCTACAAATTAGACTCTAGAAAGTCTATGAAAATGAAGGATGTCCTAATTGTACCAGGACTAAAGAATAACCTTCTCTACATCTCTGCATTTGATGCAAAAGGCATAAGGGTTGCATTTATAGATGGCCAAGTCCTCATGTGGCCAAAAGGAAAGACTATTGACGATGCAGTAATAATTGGAGAACAAGAGGGAGGACTATACAAATTGAAGGGCCAACCAAAACAAGCTTTGGTTCATGACTCGGTAGAACCAAATGAACTATGGCATAGAAGGCTTGCACATGTGCACTACAGGGAACTACCACTTGCAAGCAAAGTTGTTGAAGGTCTTCTAGAAATGCAGGCAAAACATGAAGGTATATGCAAAGGATGTGCAAAAGGAAAGAACACAAAGAAGACATTTCCAAGTAGCGAGAGCAAGGCAAAAGGAATCTTGGAAATCATCCACTCCGATGTATGCGGTCCAATGTCATCCAGTTCTCTAAGCGGGTATGTATATTATGTTTCTTTCATTGATGATTTTTCTAGGATGACATGAATATACTTCATGAATGACAAGGATGAAGTATTCAGTAAATTCAAAGAATTCAAATCCTTGATGGAGAACCACACAGAGAAGAAGATAAAGATCTTTTGATAAGATAATGGTGGCGAATTCACATCAAATGAATTCAAAGAATTATGCATAGATTCAGGGATTAAGAGGGAGTTGACCACTCCATATAATCCACAACAGAATGGGGTTGTAGAAAGAAATAACACGACTATCATGGAAGCAGCAAAGGAAATGCTTCATGATCAAGACCTTCCTATGCATCTATGGGCAGAAGCTACCAGAACAACTGTGTATGTACAGAACCGTACTCCACATAGAGTACTCAAGAACAAGACATATGAATAAATATTTTCCAGCAAGAAACCAAAATTCAGCCATCTCATAATATTTGGATGTCCAGTGTACATACACATTCCAAAAGAAAAGAGGACAAAGTTAGATCCTTCGAGAAAGAAGGGTATATTTGTGGGATACTCTAAGAGCTTGAAGGTTTACAGAATATACTTCCCATTATTCAAAAATATCGACATAAACAAAGATGTAACATTTGATGAAGACTTAGCTTACATCAAGTCCAGAAAAATACCTATTGAAGACTCTGAAGAATCAGAAGTAACCAGAATCCGTAATACAACTATGAACGAAGCAACTCCAGAAGAAGATCAAGAAATGGAAGAACCTCAGGAACTGGTAGATCCACCTCAAGAGAAGAATCCTCACAAGAGGAAACCTGCATGGGTACAAGAGGCTATCCAAGGAGCAGAAAGATATGGGGCTCTAGAAGAGATACACAGAGAAAGGAAAACAACCAAGTCCTGCTCTGGTTACGTATCCCTATTATGTGACTTCATTGATAAAGAACCTTCCAACTATGAAGAAGAGACAGAAAAGAAAAAATGGAAGGATTCTATGATCGAATAGTATCAATCTATCATGAAGAATGATGTTTGGGATGTTATCCCAAGACCAGAGGGGAAGTTTGTTGTAAATTCCAAATGGATCTACAAGATCAAGCATGCTGTAGATGGTAGCATAGAGAAATATAAATAAATATTTGTGGCTCGTGGCTTCTCCTAGAAAGAAGGAATAGATTATGAAGAGCCTTTTGCACCTCTAGCCAGATACACTTCCATCAGATCAGTACTTTCTCTGGCTGTAGTAATGAAATGGATGATACACCAGATGGATTTCAAGACTGCTTTCTTGAATGGTGTAGTGGAAGAGGAAGTGTATGTGGAGAAGCCACTTGGTTTTGAGACACATGACAGGGAGACTCGTGTGTGTAAATTGAAGAAAGCTCTGTACGGTTTGAAATAGGTACCCAGGACATGGTGCGGTAGAATTGATAGCTTCCTATCCAGTTTGGTCTTTACCAAGAGTAAAGCGGATTCCAACCTTTACTACAAGGTTGAACAAGGGAACCTAGTGATACTCCTACTATATGTAGATGATATGTTTATGACAGGAAAAGATGGGTTGATTGCTGATATGAAGAGGAAGCTTGCTGCTGAGTTTGAAATGAAGGACTTGGGTATGATGCATTACTTTCTAGGCATGGAGGTGTGGCAGAATGTAGATGGAATCTCCCTTAGACAAGGGAAGTATGCAGTAGAGATCCTGAAAAGGTTCAGGATGATGGACTACAATACCATGACCACACCTATGGCATCGAACCTGAAGCTACTGAGTGATGCTTCATCCGAGTCAGTTGATGCTATGATGTATCGTCAGATGATTGGGTCCTTGATGTACTTGACGAATACAAGACCAGATATTTGCTTTGTTGTAAACACATTGATCCAGTTCCTGATAGATACAAGACATGTTCACTTGATTGATGCAAAACATATTCTCAGGTACTTGAAGGGTACAGTTGATTATGGGCTCAAGTATGAGGCGAATCAGAAGATTAACCTGGAAGGTTATGTGTATTCATATTGGGTAGGCAGTGCCATTAATAGGAAGAGCACTTTAGGGTGTTGCTTTAGTATGGAATCATGTATGATCTTGTGGTTTAGCAGGAAGCAATCCTGTGTGGCACTAAGTACAGCCGAAGCAGAGTATGTTGTAGCTTGTTCAACTAGCTGTGAGGCGGTATGGCTTAGGAAGCTACTATCTGATTTGTTTGATCTCTAGTTGGATGCTACTTGCATATATTGTGACAATCAGAGTTGTGTGAATTTGTTAGAGAACCCATTTTTCCATGACAAGTCGAAGAATATAGAGATCAAACATCATTATGTCAGGGATATGGTGCATAGAGGAGTAGTGAAGCTCCAGTATGTTGCGACAGACGAGCAGATAGCTGATGTGTTAACCAAACCATTAGCTAGAGTGAAGTTTGAATACTTCAGGGAGAAGCTTTGTGTTCTCCAGATTGAGGTTCCCTCCAAAGGGAAGTGATGAGTCCGTGAGCCTTTCTGACATGGTTGATGTGTTCATCCCATGGTCAGATATAAGTGTTGAGCCATTCTGATGTGACTGCGAGATGTGTTCATCTCACATGATCATATATGAGTGTTGAGCCATTCTAATGTGACTACAGGATGTGTTCATCTCAAATGATCATATATTTCTTACATGGTTGATATGTTCATCCCATGTTAACACATAAGTGTTGAGCCCTTCTTACATGGTTGGTGTGTTCATCCCATGGTAAGATATAAGTGTTGAGCCCTTTTGACATGGTTGATGTGTTCATCCCATGGTCAGATATAAGTGTTGAGCCCTTCTGAGATGGTTTATGTGTTCATCCCATAGTCATATATAAGTGTTGAGCCCTTCTTACATAGTTGATGTGTTCATACCATGGTAAGATATAAGTGTTGAGCCCTTCTTACATGGTTGATGTGTTCATCCCATGGTAAGATATAAGTGATGGGCCTTTTTGACATGGTTGATGTGTTCATCCCATGGTCAGATGTGAGTGTTGGGCCTTTCTGACATGGTTGATGTGTTCATCCCATGGTCAAATGTGAGTGTTGAGCGTGCCTTTCTGACATGGTTGATGTGTTCATTCCATGGTCAGATGTAAGTCTTGGGTGGGCCTTTCTGACTGGGTCAGATATAAGTACTGAAGAAGATGAAGACCTACCTGGAGGCTATGCCTACAACCAGCATGAAAAAGGGCTGGCTCTGTAGAACTTCCTGTGACGAATAGAATTGAGAAAGCACCAGTGATGATGACCTTGTGCTGATCCAGCAGTGATGATCCAAATCAAGTGATGATCCAGATCCAGTGATGATACAGATCCAGTGATGATCCAGATCTAGTGATGATCCAAATCCAGTGATGATCCAAATCCAGTGATGATGCAGATCCAATGATGATCCAAATCCAGTGATGATCCAGATGATACAGAGAAGAAGACTTGATGATGATCCAGATGATGATCCTATCGGGAGATTCAATAATGTAAACAAGTCATGTAAAGTCATAGAGTGAAACCCTCCTTTTTTATCAAGGGTTAAAGTCCCCACAGTTGTGGGGCCCTAGGGTTATTAGACTCTCCTAGAGAAGTCGGCCCTAGTGATTTATTGTCAAGTTGGAAATTAGTATAAATAGAGAAAGAGCCTCTCTATTTATCACACATTCACTCACACTTAGTTGTAGCGCATAACTGAGAGAGAAAGAAGAAGCTGGGACAAGAGAGAGAGAGAGAGACTACTGCTGTCGGGAGATCATCTTACTATTTTTGGGTTTTACTTTTGGTGTTGATTCTATCTCTGAGGAAGTTGCAGGGTTTTCTCCTTTATGGTTTCCCCAAGGAAAATAATTGTGTTCATTGTCTCTTTTGTTTGATTGTTGTGCTTGTTATTCTCTCAGATAAGATCCTAAGATCATATAGCTTAAAATGTTAAAAATCTAACATTATTAATAGAGCATGATAGAGTAAGGGGTATATTTTGTATTTTTTTAGACAAATGGAACATGAGGTTCAAGGAAAATTTTAAGGGCCAATTTTGAATGTTTTTTTCCAAAAAATATTTTCCATTTTCCATTTTTTTCTAAAATGATTTGCTCAAGTTGAATAGGATTAAAAATTTTGACTCTAAAAATCGCCAAAATTGTCCAAAAGCTATATAAAACCCTTAGAAATTTGAATATTTAAAAAAAATAACACCAAATATTTTATGGTTGGAAATTTGATCATTAGTAAGATTCACCAAGGTTTCTAGACTTCAAGAAAGCTATGGATCCTTAAAAATTTCCCTGATTAGCACAATAATTAGTTGGAGGGTAAAAGATCGTTGGTGTGTTAATGCTTCTATGTATAGGTGTCGACTGAGCCAGTATTGTGGATGCTGGGATACTCACGCTTTCTTCTAGATGGAGGTAAAATAACACCGAAATTTGAAATGTATCCCAATAACTGTCGAACCATATTTGAATTCAGATAGCCAGAAAATTTTCTCTTGGCATACATGGATGAAATCATATGTTCTCAGTGGACCTACCTTGACACATGTTTCCATATGATTGGTTGATATGGATGCCAACATGTCCTTCCTTTTTATGTGTGGAGACCTTACTTTTCACTTTCCTTTCTCGAGCATAAACCACTCCATTTTTGTATGGGAGATAATGTCTAGGAAGCCCCAGTGATATTGGAGAAGGATCCATGGAGTTGTTATAAATCATAATATTCCACATGTATCCATTATTTTTTATCCAATGGCTCCTTAGGGAATTTTTAAAGTGTGTTCATCTTCCCAATGTGCTTTCATTAACACTCATTGATGTACAAGGTCTTCCTTTGATCTGCTTGATCACTTTTCCTCTTGCCCTTGCACCTCATTGATGCACTAGATCTCTTTACCTTTGATCTCTTGCATCCTCCCATGGTCAGCTTGATCACTTTTTATCTCCTGGCATCTTTAGCATTAGGTCACTTCCCATGGTCTTATGCTTCTTTTCCTTTTTGCACTCAACTTCTTTCCCTTTAGCCTATGGTTTCCATAATGTGCTTACCACATTCGCTTCATCTTATTGCTTTCAACTCTCTTTTGACATAGAAATTTTTATGCCAAGATCTTGAGGGAATGAGATAAGGATTTTTAGCACTTTCAAAACTCTTCAGGGATTATGAGCCCTAAAATTTTGTAGTGATAACATCAGCTCCAATGGGGAAAGATTCTTGTTTTACAAATAGTTGAGAACTATAGATTAGTGTCTTTTGTATTGAGCGATGGAGTCATCCTATTTTGATCATTTTCACAGATGGAGTAACCTTTTAGTCTTGCAAAATTATTTATCAACATAAATTTGTAAAAAATGGAAATATTTGAGTAAACTTGAAAGGAAATTAAATAAGCAAAATTTTAATATTGCTACTCTACCATGTACATCGTTGTAGGATGCTTTTAGATTTTTAGTACAAAAATAAATGTTTGAGGATGACTCCATTTATAGTTTACTCCATTACTTCACCATCCAGTTGTGCAAGAATGTATGTATTGTTTCCTTGGAAAGTTGATATCTAATAAGGACCTACCCAGAGGTTATCAAATTTTCCATGTTTTCCTTTTCCCTCCCTCCTAGTATCCCATTTCAAAACTATATGATCTCCTCGCTAAAATTTGTTTTTTTTACTATTGAAGTTCTCTTTCATCCTCCTTTGGTGTTTCTACAACTTTAGTCTAACCTATTATATGTCTTGTTTTAGCTTTATCAGTTCATAAATCCTTCTAACCATATCATTCTGGTATTCCATGTCATTCTAAATTGGCTTCATCATAGGTAACCCCAATTGGATTTGGAAGATTGCTTCTTTCCCACAAACTAGCTGAAAATGGAAGGTTCCAATAGGCCTTTTGATGCTTATTCTATCATCCCATAATGCATAAATTAGATTGGTATCCCATGCCTTATTGTTTCTTTACAACATCTTCTTTATTATCTTGAGTAGGATTTTGTTAGACGATTTTTCTATGTCAATTTCTCTGTGGGTAGTATGGGGTGGAATGTTCCTACTCAACATTGTATGCTTCATAGGATTCTACTATTTTGACTGATTTGAAATCCTAAGAATTTTCATCAATGATCTTTCTCTGGCACCCAAACCTTGAAAAGATGTGTCCTTCCCAAAACTTAATGATCACTGTGTCATTGGTTGATATGGTTGGGATTGCTTCGACCCACTTGGTGAAGTAACCTGTGGTTGTCAAATCCACTTATGTTGACCATTGTAGTGAGGAAAGCTCTCTCCAATAAAATCTAGCCACTACTGGAAATGAGCTGATGTATTTATGGGCCTCAAAGGAAATGGATTCAACTTTTGTTTCCCTACAAATAATTGACACTTAGTCCAGGCTCTTGCCACATGGTATGCATCCAAAAACATCATTGGACAAAAATATCTTACTCTAGTCATTCTACGTGTTATTTCCCTCCAAGCATGATGTCCTCCACATATTCCCTTATGGAATTTTGTGATTGTTCCTTCTACTTATTCTTCTAGTACACAATTTAGCAATATTCCCAAAGGATCCTTCCAATATAGGTACTCATATATAGTATGCCATACTTAACAACCTGAAGCTTCAAATATTTAGCTTGGGATTTACTCACGTGACTTGGACATTAAATATGTATCAAGTAGAAGACAATATATTTGTACCATTAGGACTGTATGAATTTAGGATTTAATTTCAAGATATTTGCTTGAGGATCCTCTTGGTCTTTTTACCTTTCTTCCTATGCCATTTTAGCCACCGAATTCAAGTCTAATGCATCACAATTGCATTCAACAAGCAATTTTTCTAGTCCTTATCATTTTACTAGTTTGGTGGGATTCATTTCTAGATTATATTCTTGGATCTTGAAAATCCACTTCCCCCTTATACCTTCACTATTTGTTTGACTAAGAATGTCTTTCACTATACTGTGTGACACATAAGCAATTACATGGGAGTGTAGCACATAGCATATAAGTTGACCATGGCATAAGCATGTTTTTTCCATTAAGTTGTATTTCAATTCTACATCACTCAAATCCTTACTAAAAAATGTTATAGGTTTCTCATGTCCTTCTTGGTTATTTTTCAATAGTTTTAGACTTTTATCATTTAATCAATACGATCTAGGATCTCATCTGAGAGAATAACATGCACAGCAATAATCACAAGAGACAAGAGACACCAAGAGTTTTCCTTAGGGATACCATAAAGGAGAAAACCACGCAACTTCCTCAGAGATAGAATGAGCACCAATGGAAAAAGTAAAAACCCAAAGACAGAAAGATGATCTCCGACAATTGTTATCTCTCTCACTTGTACGAGGTTCTCTTCTCTCACTCATGCACTACAGTTGAGTGAGTGTGTGTCTCAAATTGAGAGGCTCACTCTCTATTTATACTAGTTTTCCACTTAAATTTTACTCTTAGAGGGCCAACCTCACTAGGAGAGTCTAATAACCCTAATACCCCTCAACTATGGGGACTATTGTACCGACTTACAACAGAGGGTTAAACTCAACTCATTTGTGGGGACTATTGCCCCAAATTACAACAAAGGGTTAACCTCAATGAATTTACATGACTTTATTATATTAATGAATCTCTCGATCGGAACATCAGGGTACAATGAAATACAATATAAGATATACAAGTGAATACATTCAGAAGTTACAAATACATCAACACTCCCTCTTAACTAGGAAGGTATTCTCTTGACACAGTTCATCAGCACAAATCTTCATCACAGGATCATCATCAAAGTTGGATCATCATCATCATCATTGTTCCCGCTATCTCAAGCAAATGGTGTTATTTCTCAATTCTACTCGTCATAGGAAGTTCTACAGATCCATTTATTTTCATGCTGGTTGTAGGTCTCAACACTTATATCCGACCATGGGAGGCCTAGCCTGCCACCATGTCAAAAATTCCCAGTGCTTACATCTGACCATGGGAGGCCCAGCCTTCGACCATGTTAGAAAGGACAAGCACTTATATCTGACCATGGGAGGCCCAGCCTTCGACCATGTTAGAAAGGACAAGCACTTATATCTGACCATGGGAGTCCCAGCCTACCACCATGTCAGAAAGGCCCAACACTTACATCCAACCATGGGAGGCCCAGCTTTCCACCATGTCAGAAAGGATCAACACTTACATCCGACCATGGGAGGCCCAGCCTACCACCATGTCGAAAAGGCTCAGCACTTACATCTAACCATGGGAGGAGACCCATCCTGCCACCATGTTAGAAAATCTCAGCACTTACATCCGACCATGTGAGGACTAGCCTTCCACCCTGTCAGAAAGGATCAACACTTACATATGACCATGGGAGGCCCAGCCTAAAACCATGTCAAAAAGGATCTACACTTACATCTGACCATGGGAGGAACGAATCTTGCCACCATGTTAGAAAGGCTCAGCGCTTACATCCGACCATGGGAGGCCTATCCTACCACCATATCGGAAAGGCTTTGCACTTACATATGACCATGGGAGGACCAGCTTGCCACCATTTCAGAAAGGATCAGCACTTACATCTAACCATGGGAGGCCCAGCCTGCCACCATGTCGAAAAGGCCCTTGGACACATCACTTCCCCTTGGAAGGAACCTCGATCTAGAAAACACCAAGCTTCTCTCTAAAGTACTCAAACTTCACTCTGGCCATTTCTAGCATAGAATCACACCAGGGTTGATTACATCCAAGGATGATCTGTGAGCTTTGCCAGGAATTATTACATCCAAGGACAACCTACATGACCGTTTACATCTGGGAAACCTGCGAGATTTTCTAGGATTTTATGCTCAGACAACCTGTCTCACCGGCTATGCTAGAAATCCCTCTTTCGAGAAATCCCGATCTAGATCACAAACTGGAGCTTCAATGCTCCTCTCTCCCAAGTAGTTGAGCAAGTGGCAACATATTTTTCCTTGGCTATACTCAGCGCCATACAGGACTCCTTCCTACTAAACCAAGAGATCACACCTGATCCCATATTGAAGAAGCACCCGTAAGTGCTCTTCCTATCAATGGCACTGCCAAATCTGAATCCACATAACCCTCCATGTTAATCTTCTAATTCACTTAATACTTGAGCCCATTGTCAATTGTACCCTTTAGGTACCTCAGAATATGGTTTGCATCAATCAGGTCAGGAACTGGATCAATGTGTTCACATCAAAGCAAATATCTGGTCTCATATTCGTCAGGTACATCAAGGACCCAATCTTTTGACGATACATCATGGAATCAACTGAATCTGACAAAGAATCACTCAATAGCATCATGTTCGATGCCATAGGTGTGGTCATGTCCTTGCAGTCCATCATCCCAAGCCTCTTCAGTATATCCACTGCATACTTCCCTTTTCCCAGGGAGATTCAATCCGCATTCTACCACACCTCCATGCCTAGAAAGTAGTGCATCATATCCAAGTCCTTCATCTCGAACTCGACAGCAAGTCTCATTATTGCAAATTTAATGAGTTCCTCCATCGACATATAACATGAGCATCACTGGTATTCCACCTTCAACCTTGAAGTAAAATTTTGAATCCTCTTTACTCTCAGTAAAGCCTAGAGTCATCAGTAATCTATCCATCTTGTCGTACCATGTTGAACCTCAGGATCTTCTGTAGTCACTCCCTCTGAAGTGGAGCATCATTCTCCCTCTTCCTTTCATACTCTTGCATTGAAACATTCTGTACCAGAGTGTCAAGTAGTTTCCTCTGCTACTAATATTCTATGTGTCCATCTAGGGTCACTAGATACCAAGATCCTCTATCTTGAAAATTTTCAAAAGTTCTTGTCGCACCCATCTGTGAGCTTGTCATCCTCTATAGGATTTCATCTTCAACCTTGTAACAAAGGTTAATATCTTCATCACTCTAGGTGATATTCAAGCTCCTCATGTATGTGTTATCCCATGGGTTCCTTCTGAGCTCGTACAAGGCCTTCTTTAATTTTCACCCATGAGTTTGACTGTCATGTGTTTCAACTCCCACTGGCTGCAAATGTCTCTTCGTATTCTATGCCTTCTTCCTGTGAGAAGCCTCGTGCTACAAATATTGCCTCGTATCCCATGATATTGTCATCTATTTCATGTTGTATCTTGTAGATCCATATGGAAGATACTATGGACTTCCCTTCAGGTCTTGATACCGCATCCTAGACATCGTTCTTCTTGAACTGGTGCACTCCTTCCCTTTCTTCTTGGTTATTTCTTCATAGCTGGAAGGTAATGCATCAATGATGTCGCTCAACAGTGTCACGTAACTGCACTTTGTTTGAGACCTCTTTCTTTCTTTGAAAGTATCATCATATTATTCTTCATCTTGTATTATTTCTCGAACTGTCGTCACTTGTTCTTTGGAACAAGTCTCATCCTTTTTTTCTTGTAGGATATTGTATGTGATCTTTCCTACAAGTCAAATGCATTAGTTGTATGGTTAGAAACAATTCATAAGGCATATTCATAATGGGAAATTCTCATGCATAAATATATAATCATGCAACTATTTAAGCCAATACAACATTCATCCATATCTCACGGAAACTTTCTAGATTCCTTCCATCTCTACCATGACATCATTGAGATTGTGCAGTAATCCAATATGTCTGCAAAGAGGTTTCATTCTATATAAGTAGCAATGGATATTTTTATAAAACCATGGGTTAGTTACCCATCACATGCATATTAGTAGTGTACTATTATTAATGCAAACATTCTATCATGCATAACACATCAATTGAATATAAACAAATGCATAACAACATAATATCATGAAATGACAATTGAATACTTATCTTTATTTGTTTCGTGGGTAGACTCCTTCTTGAACCTTCCACTTCATCATCTTCTTCATTCATGACATCATCATTTCTTATCCAAATTCTAATATGGATAATAGGTTCTTCAAGAATTGAGTCCCTCATATTCCTCATCGCTTGAGGGATCTTCTTTGAATCGTGAGAGTTAGAGCTTCAATTGCTCCCATCTTCTTTTCTCTTATTATGAGTCAATCTTCTTCTTGTGTGCACTATTCCTAGAGTCTGTTGAAGCTAATCACTTCCTTCTAGCAAACATTCCTCGAATGAATGAATCCCATGATCCTGGGAGGCCATTCAAGGTGGTTATAACAATATCTTATTCTTCTTTGATTGCTTTGTCATAGCATCAAACACTTCGTTTTGGTGTCTTCAAGGATGACACATGAGGAATGAGATGATATTTAATAGAATCAACAATGATTCTCTTGGCTCTAGCCTTAGACACATCTCCCTATGGCTCTTATAACTTTCTCACTAAAATATTGATCTAAGTCAATAGAGTTCCTATACTTCTTCCGATTTATATTCTTCCCTTCAAAATAGATTGGTCAATGAATCAAACATATATTTAGGTGTCTTTAGGGGAGACTCTTCTGGTATAAGGTGATCCTCTTGGCCTTGACCAAGTTCTTCTTATGTAAGGCTTTAGCCTCATCTCCCTTTGGAACTGGAACCTCTCCACTTATGTATATGTCCAATTCATTTTCTTCAAGAACTAGTGAGATCCTATACTTCCATGCTTGGAAGTTTTCAGCTTTACCAACCTTATCATTAATTTGGTGTGATTAGTCATAATGAGAACCTCAAATGTAAATAGAAAAAGATTAGATCTTACCAATTTGAGGTGTCTGTCCTAGTTCTAGATCTCATTGATCTAGGGTTTGTTAGAGAAACCCTATTTTTCAAAAATTGGAATATTTTAGATATGATTAGATAGAAAGATGCGCCTTCTTAAGGAGAGCTGTCCAATGTACTTATTTTCTGAAAATAGTGGAGGGAAGCTCCCGGAATAGGAAGCCCTAGTTTTCCAATTTCTTTTGCATAAATGTCTAATATTGTTTTTGTAGTATATCCGAAAGTAATTCTCCTATGTGTCTTCAATTTCTTACTAAGGTATCCTCATCTATGCTCTTTCCAACACTGCAGTTTTGAGCAGAATTGGTTTCACCAATTGGGACTTATGAGAGTTTTTCGACGGTGGCTTATTTCAGGACTGTTCAACATAGAGAACTTGTATAGACTTCCATATGTCATTGTTTCACCTTCTAGGTCTGAAACCTTTACCACAGAAAGTAAAATCTGTGCCCTCTATGGAACATATTGAGAAATTTCATTTGGACCTTCGTAGCCCGAGATATATAAATTCTCCCAAGGTGTCTTGTTTAGGGATGAATCCTGGGATATGATGGAACCCTGATTTGTAGGAATCATATCTCCCAAAATATAGAGAATCTGTGGCTGAAACATTTACACTGGGTACATTAGGAATTTATCTTCGGATTGTAAAATTTTCAGCTCCCGATCCTTCTCCAATATCTAGATATAGCGAATGTACCAAAACTACTAGTTTTAGTATTTTAGGGTTTTTCAGGACTGGGTCAAATTAGGGTTTAGGGTTTAGGATGGTAATATAAGTTAAATAGTTAACTAAAGAAAAGTTCCTTATCCACATGGAATCATGTCTAACTGGTGCTAGCTGAGCTGATTGTGATATAACTGGAAAATAACTTAGCTTAACTAGTTCCAACTCCAATTGACTGAAGGAGGTTGGTGTTGGGACTCCTAGTGGCTCCTAAAATGTAGGGATTGGTCTAGGAGGCGCCTAAACTTATGCATGCAAGTGCATTCAGTGGCAGTTAGCCTCTAGTAGTGTCCCCCACACTCTAGTAACTAGTATATGTGGCCCCATTAGGCCAAGCAGACCCAATGGTACTAGTGGACCCAATTAATTAAATAAAACTCCTAAATAGGCTAAAATAATGTAATAGACAGTTTGGTCAAGGGAGGGTTATAAATCCTAGCATCCCCCATGAATCCTAACTTGGAAAACTGTGGGCCCTGAAAATAAGGCCATAAGTCACCCATATACAATCTAAAAGATAAGATATTGCTTAATAAACCAAGCTAATAGGGGAAAACCTCATGGGAAAACCCCCCCCTCAAAATAAGCAGGAATCAGGAAATACAAGTTAAAAACTTGCAAAATATTTGCTGCAATTTGCAGCACCATGCAGTAGTAATGCAACATTCTGTTTCTTCTATGCAGCATCATCATGAATCTATGCATGTGAACCTATAAAACCAAACTGAATGATTATGTATGGAGGAATATTCCTCATTTGAAGAAGAAGAATGTGCTCAACTAAATCAGGAATATAGACAACTCCAAGATGAAAATTGGACCCATGTAGAGCAACTGAAATCAACTGATAAGAGAGCAAAAGTGCTTGAGAATTAGAACCATGTGAGGAACACCCAAGCAACTGATATATTGAATCCTTGAAATTAGAACCTTGAACATCGAACCATGTGAGTTAAAATCAGCCCCAAGTGTTAGGATCAAGTGTCCAGGCGAATGCAGAATGTCTTCATGTTTACTAGTTCTGTGAGGAGATGAGCATGTGATCAAATAGATAGGTAGAGAAACCATTGGACTATGGAGAGAGAATGATTGAGATCCATAATATTATATATCTTAATAAATATTAAATGATTCAAAAAGTAAAATATCAGCAAACTCGTAAGAGGAAACTAACATCAAATCCCCAGCAGCAAGTTTGAAAGAGACTTGCGGCACTTTATTTTTCACACCAAAATTGATGAGAGAAGCTACAAGCATGACTGAAGGCTCTTGGATCTTAAAAATTGAACAAAAAAATATTATATCATATCCAAATAAGATCATATCAGATCCAAATAATTTCATATCAGATCCAAGAGTTTGCTCTACTGACATGGTAGATGCACAATTTTCTCCTTCTTCAAAATTCTGAATATTGGTGCATGCAATCATGTAGGAATTTGTTGGAATCTCAAGATTAATGAGAGTGAACGGATCACTCCTAAAATCTGAAATTATTTCCAAAATATCCAAATTTTTACAAAATATAATATCATCAAAATCATGAGAGAAAACTGACATCAAATCCCCAGCAGAAATTTTGAAAGAGATTTTTGGTACTTGATTCTTCGGACCAAAATTGATGAGAACAACTACAAGTAGTACTGAAAGCTCATGAAACTGAAATATTGAACCAAGTAATATCAGATAAGATACAAATAAGATCATATCATATCTAAATAGGTTCATATCAAGTCCAAGGGTGTGCTCCACCGAGATGGTAGATGCACAATTTTCTACTTCTTCAAAATTTCGAGTATTAGTGCATGCAATCATGCAGGAATTTATTGGAAGCTCTAGATCAATGAGAGTGAATGGATCACTCCTAAAATATGATTTTATTTCCAAAATATCCAAATAATTACTTATCTGCACACCAACAACATCATTATAGAAGAAGAAATCACATTCCTCTCCCTTTCCTGGAGCAATCACCGGTAAACTATGCATATGATTTATAGTAGAAGAATCACTGGAAAATTTTTGCATAGAATGGAAGGAGAGATTTCTTCAATAAAAGAGATTCAAATGTCTTATTCTAGATCATCCATGTGAGAAGATGAGATATCATATATCTCATAAACTTTCGGAGCAACAGGAGAAGGGGTCACTCCAAGGAGACTTTCTTCAATTCAAAATGATTATGTGGAAGATTCTGCTTCTTCTTCATCTCAGACATCTTCATCGGAGAGAGTAGAGGCCGAGAATTTTGAATAAAGAACTATTGTGGTTCTAGGTGTTCTCTCCAAATTTCTATAATAATCCTCATTGTGCTTCCCAAAGGTTCTATCCACTTCTGTCCAGAGATCCTTTGGGTATTCTAGAGAACAATAAGGTAGCACAAGCTTGGAGACCTCCAAAAAGCCATACATATCATTCTATTGTAGCTGCAACTGTTTCCCCAACTTTTCAAATTTTGGACCCCTTTGTTAATTTTATCATTGCCTAGAATCGTTTGGATCTATGAACCTTTTTGTTTTTCTTTAATTTTTTTTTCGAGGATTACTCTCTTCCTGCGTTTCGGAAAGTTGCTTATGTTTGAAACTGCTGTGGGTTGTGGAATTCAGAGTCTGGTTTGCTGCCCTTTGAGCTGCGTTTTCTTTTCGGAAGCTTGTTTCTCATGCTAGCCACTGTTTCGGAGGTCATTTAAACAACTTATCGGAACCATGTTTCCTTAGAGAGCCTCCATTGCGGAAATCGAACGATGATTATTCTGTAGGAGGATCTTAACTTCTTTGTTGTCGCGTCATTTTGTTTGACTTGTTTATACTATCGAAGGTTGGTCAAAGTTGAGTCGGGGTATTTGGTCTTTGTGAATCCGTTGTTTTGGAAGTGAAATAGGTTTTTTGGACCGATGCGAGACCTTAAATTGTTACGAACACTTAGCGTTTTACATTGATCTTGTGCCATAGTAAAAGTTATGATTTGGGTTGGAGGTTGTAGTCTGTTTATCTTCCGCCCTTGTGGCTCCCAAAAGAACTGGGTATCCACCATACAACTGCTCTGCTCGTCGATGCTTTATCGGGCCTTCATCGCTTTGTTTTTGGATTGGAGTTCGTAGTCTTTCCTCCTCCACCCTTGCGGTTGTGCCACGCACTAAGTGTCCGACGTTGATGTCTTTCCGCTCACCAACTGGGAACTCTTCCGCCTAGAATTTGAGTTTAGCTCTTTCGACTCCGATAAACTTAACGGTCTCACGGATCCCATTGCCTGTTTGAGATCTGCTGATGCGGCTATGGGTGAGACTACCCAGCCGATGTTTTAGTGTTTTAAGCCGTCGATAAGTTTTGCTCTTCCCGTCGTTTTTGTGAGTTTTAAACCCCTGTATGGGCAACAATGATTTTGGTGCTTATTAAGATTTTCACGACGAGAGTGCATTGCAGGGCCTCTTTTTTTATGACTAGTCAGTTTGTTGATGTAGTTTGATTTAAAGGATGTGATCCTAACTAATAATAAATGTCGTTTAATTGCAGACAGACTCAAGAGACTTTTTCAGGTTACCACTGCGCGAAGGCGTAGCTGGGAGACAAGAAGCAGAAAGGGAGCTGGGCAGTGTTAGGAAGATTTCGTACCGAAACCGACGGGATCTCAAGGAGGATAAATGAAAGACAAGGCAGAATCAATGGCGACAAAATCCCAGGCCTGGAAATATCTATCAGTTACCAAGCGGATCCCGCTTTGTTGAGTACTTTAAAACATAACGCATGAAGTAAATCATGAGTACTCACTGAAAAGACAAAATGGGGATATTAAACGGTTTTGAGGAACCCAAAGGTCACACGGTTGGGGAAAACCAAGCGGTTAGCTGATTTGGTTTAAATATAGGAAAGTTAGAATTTACAGGGGATTTTTCCCTGGAAAAACTTGCACTACTACATTTCGATCCAAAATCCAAAGGAAAAATCCGACGGCGCGTGGATTTTTTCTTTTAACTGTACCAAAAATCACAAAGATAATTTTTTTTTTTGAAATTGTGGTCATAAGCATCGCTTAAGCGACGGCTAGGCTCAATAAGCATCGCTTAAGTGACGGATGTCCTCATAAGTGTCACTTAAGCGACGACGCTTCAAATTGGTCAATCATTTAAATAAATACACTTAATTGGTCAATTATTTAACATGGAAGAAGAAGGTGATAACCGTCTCTTAAGCGTCGCACTGATATATGCTTAAATGGTTGATTAAACATACAAATATATGATTAAGTGATTTTTTATTGAATATGGAATTAACCATTTATGAAATTTTATTTTACATGAAATAATAATTATTCAAATGTACTAGTAAACATACATGTAATTCCTATGTTGTAATGCTTCCTTTTATTTAAAGCAAAAGTTAGTAAAAAATATGCAAGTGTGTGAATTATTCTCTTCGTTCAAATCTAAAGTTGAACAAAGGAAATGTTGTCACATTCTTTTTTTTCCAATTGATTAGGAAATGTGTAAGGAGTGTGAAGGACATCTCTACGAAAGGGTAATGGGTGGTACTAACCCCGTAGTGTAATTTAAAATGCAAAATATGAAAAATAAAGAATATGTAGAGGGATTGAGACATAGGGAAATTGTAAGAATTGACTATAAACCTTAATGGTATTTCCTTAACTATTTGGGTCTATAGGGATCACACACAAATGGTTTTCTATTAGGGAATTAAATTCCTCTCACGATGGGATGAAGAGATTACTTCTAAGTAGTTATAAATCATTAATAGGTTCTATCAAACAAATTCCTCTCAGAGGGATGGGAATTCATACATGGGTGTCAACATGCATGATAATGGCTTGCAACATTAACAATGGATTACATGAAGGTATAAGGATATATAGGGAGATAAATCAAACTTTTCATGGTGGATACCCCTTGTTGATTTTTAGCATCTTAGCAAGATCAACACGCCTCATAAAATGTCAAACTTGATGGTTAAATGGTTCTCTGATCCATAAGTACCACTTTGACCCAAGTTGATCCCCCAAGGCTATGAGCATGTTAGGAACCATTTGAAAAAAGTTGGCACAACCTCCTATTGTTTAAGCATGAGGGTATAGTTTTAAATTTCCAAACCCAACATTTTTTTCACAATTGAACACTATCTTTGAAAGAAATTAAATTCTTGGTGTTCATGTAAATCATGACTCTAATCCTCTTAGTTTATATTATGTTCCTTTATCGTTGAACGTTGACTACATGGATGATGAGATTCTTGCGTATGTAAATAAAAATGTAGGCCCTCAAGGACAATCTACTACATTTGGTTCTTACTATGAGATTCTTTAAATTAAACATCAAGGTTTAACAAACTAACAATAGACTAGTGAAGCAAACACACCACAATTAATGTGTCAAATGTTGGGCACACAGAGTTAGACTAGACAAATTCCATAGATATACTAGCCAATGTTTCTTAGAAAATGTTGAAAACCTGTAGAGGGAGAAGATGCAAAGTTACCCATTATATAAAACCGCCCATGAGTATAATTAAGAAAGTAACAGCGAAGAAGCGAAACAAAAAGATTCAAGAATAGGGAAACAAGGGGCTCTATATTTTTTGTTCTACACTATGGCAAAGTATTTCCATGGAATGGCCTTTTTTTAACATTTTATAATTTATTGGTCCTTAATTATATCATGGTTTACATGAGCAGAAAATTATATGCATAATTTTTTGGTTCTTAATTATAACATGATTTTAATAAGAAGATGGTTCTATGTTTAATTGGAAAACAGATTCCCCTCTCTTGAATTGGTTTTAGTTTTATTAGCCCTTCGCTACTTTATCCTTTGTGGAAAAAGGAATACAAAGCCCTTTGATGTGATTTGTGCTATCGTGGTGGCATACTTTGGTCGTATTGAATGTCGGCTCTTATCATTCAAACCCCTTTTCTCATTTACCATTTTCAAATGTCTATGGGGTCACTCTCACCATTGCCAAGCACCCAAG
>LPNX010274820.1:0-87549 GCA_001517045.1 Pseudotsuga menziesii
CAAGAATTATGAATTAATAGTTTTATCATAAAGAATATTTGAATCTGCTTGAATTAAAAATTTAGCCCACAGGCAATTTTTATGTCATTAGATTCAATCTTTAAGCATGAATTTACATTGGTAAAACATGAAATTTTATTTGGTCTCAATTTTAACGTAAGCATGCGATCTTTATTTTTATGCATTTGTACAACTTGCAAATTTCTCTGAAATTTGTTCTGATATCCCTGATCTTAAGGGAGATAACTATAAGGTCTAGAAGGAGAGAATTCTCCTTCATTTGAGATGGATGGACATAGATTATGCTATTAGGAAAGATGAATCACCACCACTCACCAATACCAGCACTGCAGCGGACATCATGCTTTATGAACGATGGGAGCGATCTAATCGTTTAAGCATGATGTTTATTAAGACTAAAATTTCAACTGGTATTCGTGGTTCAGTTGATTAGCATGAAAGGGTCCGAGATTTGCTAAAATCCATTGATGATCAATTCGTCACTTCAGACAAGGCACTAGCAAGCACCCTAATCATCAAGTTTTCATCCCTAAGGCTCACCAGTGTGAAAGGTGTGCACGAGCACATCATGCAAATGAGGGACATTGTGGCTCAATTGAAGAAACTCGAGGTTGAAATATCAGAGTCTTTCCTGGTGCACTACATCCTGAACACCCTTCCGCACCAATATGGACCTTTCAAAATATCATACAACACACATAAGGATAAATGGTCAATAAATGAACTCATGACCATGTGTGTTCAAGAGGAAGACAGACTGGTGATGGAACCGGGAGAAAGTGCAATGCTGGCAACACATAGGAATGGCAAATCTCAAGCCAATAAGAAAGGGAGAGGTAAAATACCTCCCCAAGCTAATATTAAGAAGGATTCCAAGTGTTTCTTCTGTAAAAAGAAGGGACACATGAAGAAAAAATGCGAAAAATTTCAAAAATGGCTTGCAGACAAAGGTAATGCAATCTCATTTGTTTGTTATGAATCTAATATGGTCAATGTCAATATTAACACTTGGTTGATTTATTCTGGATCAACAATTCACATTTCGAATTCCTTGCAATGTTTGCAAAACATAAGGAAGCCAGTGGGAAGTGAGCAAAGCATCTTATCAGGAAACAAGATGGGCTCGCATGTGGAAGCTATAGGAACATGCTATTTAACTTTAAGTAGTGGCTTTGTTTTAGAATTAGAAAAGATGTTTTATGTTCCAAGATTTTCTAGAAACTTGATTTCAGTTTCAAGACTTGTACCTTTTGGATATTCCTTTAACTTTTCAGAAACATCTGTCAATTTATTTTATAAATCTGATTATGTTGGGAATGGAATTTTGTTTGATGGTCTTTATCGCATTAATTTACAAAGCAATGTCACTTATGATTCAATGCATGTTCACACTGGCACTAAAAGATGTGTTATTAATGAATATTCCTCTAAATTATGGCACCGGAGGTTAGGTCATATCTCCATAGAAAGAATTAAAAGATTGGTAAATGAAGGAGTACTTAATACTCTGGATTTCACTGATTTTGAGACTTGTGTGGATTGCATAAAAGGAAAGCAGACCAACAAATCAAAGAAAGGTGCCAATAGGAGTTCGGACATATTAGAGATCATATATACTGATATATGTAGTCTAGAGATGGACTCACATGGTCAGAGATACTTCATCTCTTTTATAGATGATTACCCACGATATATGTATCTCTACATGATTCATAATAAGAACGAAGCATTAGATGCCTTTAAGATATTTAAAGATGAAGTAGAGAAACAATGCGGCAAGCAAATTAAGATCGTGAGATTAGATAGAGGTGGAGAACATTAGGGTAGATACACAGAAGATGGACAAGCACCTGGGCCATTCGCAAAATTTCTTTAAGAGCATGGGATTGTTGCCCAATACACCATGCCTAATTCACCCGACTAGAATGGTGTAGTAGAAAGAAGAAACCGATTTTTATTGGACATGGTGCGGAGTATGCTTAGCAGCTCCAATCTTCCTAAATCCTTGTGGGATAAAGCACTTAAGACAACAGTGTATATATTAAACCGAGTTCCAACCAAGGTCGTTCCTAAAACACCATTTGAATTATGGAAAGGATGGAAACCGAGTTTGCGACATATGCGCGTTTGGGGATACCCATCTGAAGTGAGAATATATAATCCACAAGAAAAGAAGCTAGACCCAAGGAACATTAGTGGGTATTTCATTGGATATGCTGAAAGGTCTAAAGGTTACAGATTTTAATGTCCATCTCACGGCACTAGTATTGTGGAATCAAGAAATGCAAAATTTCTTAAAAATGACTTGATCACTGGGAGCGATCTAACAAGGAACATAATTTTCGAGAAGGATCATTCAGAATCTCAACCTTCCACCTCCAGTGATAGATTGGTTATTGTTCACAACACCCCTCAAGTACAAACTGGTGTTGAACAACCAATTGTTAAAGTTCCACAAGTTGTTGACGGCATTCTAGTAGATCAGGTAGTTCAAGAGTTTCCAAGAACTTTTGAACAATGAGTTGAACCACATACTTCTCAAGAAGATAGTGATACAACATTAAGAACATCTACTAGACCAAGAATATCAGCAATTCCTGATGATTATGTTGTGTATCTACAAGAATCCGATTCTAGCGTTGGAGCCAAAAATGATCTCGAGTCCTTTTCACAAGCCATGAATTGAAAAGAATCAGAATTATGGTACGATGCCATGAAGGAAGAGATGAATTCTATAAAGAGTAATGAAGTCTGGGATCTTGTTGAGTTTCCTAATGGTGCAAAATCCATTGGATGTAAATGGGTCTTTAAGACAAAGAAAGACTCATTGGGCAACATTGAAAGATACAAGGCTAGACTTGTTGCTAAAGGATTCACTTAGAAAGAAGGAATCGACTACACAGAGACTTTCTCTCCTGTATCTAAGAAAGATTCCTTGCGCGTTATTATTGCATTGGTAGCCCATTTCGACTTGGAGTTGCATCAAATTGATGTGAAAACGGATTTTCTAAATGGAGATCTAGAGGAGGAGGTTTACATGAAACAACCTGAAGGATTGCCCTCTAGAGATGGTGAGCAATTGGTTTGCAAGCTCAAGAAATCCTTATATGGTTTAAAATAAGCATCCCGCCAATGGTATTTGAAATTCCATAGTGTAATTTCTTCTTTTGGTTTTGAAGAAAACATTATGGATCAATGTATATACCTGAAAGATAGTGGGAGTAAAATTTGTTTTCTTGTTTTATATGTGGATGGCATTTTGCTAGAAACCAATGATAAGGGCATGCTGCATGAAGTGAAACAATTCCTCTCTAAAAATTTCAATATGAAGGATATGGGTGAGGAATCTTATGTCATTGGCATTAAGATCCATAGAGACAGATTTCGAGGCCTCTTGGGTCTGTCTCAAGAAACCTATATTAATAAAATTTTAGAGAGATTTCGGATGAAGGATTGTTCACCAAGTATAGCTCCCATCGTGAAGGGTGATAGGTTCAATTTGAGCCAATGCCCGAAGAATGAACTTGAAAGGGAACAAATGAAGAACATTCCATACGTTTTTGCTGTCAGAAGCCTAATGTATGCTCAGGTCTGCACAAGACCTGACATTGCATTTGTTGTGGGAATGTTGGGACGATATCAGAGTAATCCAGGTATAGACCACTGGAGAGCTACAAAGAAAGTATTGAGGTATCTTCAAGTAACTAAAGACTACATGCTTATGTATAGACGGATGGACAATTTGGAAGTAATTGGCTACTCAGATTCTGAATTTGCTGGATGTGTTGATTCACGCAAATCAACACCAGGATACATTTTTATGATGGTCGGTGGAGTTGTATCATGGAGGAGTGCCAAGCAGACCTTGATTGCCACTTCCACTATGGAAGCCGAGTTCGTCTCCTGTTTTGAGGCTACTTTACATGGTGTATGGCTTAAGAGTTTCATTTCTGGGCTTAGAATTATGGATTCTATCTCTAAGCCATTGAGAATGTATTGCGACAATTCAGCTACTGTTTTTATGGCTAAAAACAACAAAAGTGGGAGTCGAAATAAACACATCGACATTAAGTATTTAGCCATAAGGGAACATGTTAAAGAAAAGAAAGTGGTAATTGAGCACGTCAACACTGAGTTGATGATCACTGATCCTTTGAATAAGGGCATGCCACCGTTTGAATTCAAGGATCATGTAATGAATATGGGACTTGGTTCCATTATGTAGTTTCTCATTGTATGGACAATGTTCATTTTACTGAAATTCTTAATTACTGTACTGTTTTTTTTTCATACATATGTGCACCTTAATTTTATTTCAGAAAATTCATCTATGAGGACCAAGAATAAACATAAGGTTTATTCATTAAGAAATTGTTGCCACATAAATTAAAATAGCAATAAATACATAGTAATACATGGAAGGTAATACTTGTCATAAGAGGACTTATCGCCATGATTCTTGTATCTATTACTTAATACAGATTGTCAATAGGTTTTAAGATGAGACATTAAGTTTGGAAGTATGGACCAATTGTGAGAATATAAGCTCCTGCATCTGCATCCAGCATTTAGTGGCTCCTCAAAACTGCCGACGGTTCATTTGGTTATCAACCACACTCAAACTGATTTTCTAGTTTGGAAACTGTTTTCTTGCTGGGAGCTTTTGGAGTGGTCCATCTAGGGTTCTCTACCTAGATTTGTGGAACAGTTGACACATAGCCAACAGAAGCTTTATGGAAGCTTGGCTATTAAATCCCTATTTGGTCCCCAAGCTCACGCTCTCAATCCCCTTCACTTTTACACCATCAAGAAAGAGAAAGCAGAGCTTGGAAGTACCGTACATGAAGCTAAACTTGTGTGGAACATGGAAATATTCTACAGCAAGTCAAGTAGTATCAATGGTTGGAGGTATGATCTATTGGTGTTCCTATTTCGATTCTGTTTCAGAGTTTTATTCCGCATTTTTCAGAATCGGAATTTTGCTAACATCCATGTCCTCTAGGTGGCTTGGGATATCTATGCAAATATGAAGTGTCACAGCAAAATATTGCAGGCTTAAACTTTTCATCTAGATTTATTGGGGCTATTGCATTCTTGAGTGTTTTCTAACTTTGTGCATTCATTCTTGTTTTATGTTATTTTTTTATATTTCTTTCTTGTGGTTGCTAGTACAAATAGGATTAATGTAAAGCAAAGAAGCTACTTCAATGGCTAGCACAAATGCAACCAATAATGAGTAGAGTCAAAGAAAAATAAGCAGGAGGACTTTCTTCAAGGAATGCTCCAAGTTATTCCTAGATCAAAAAATACATTGCAGGGATCTATTGCAATCATAAAGGGACAAAGTAACATCCATTCCTTTACTACTTTAGTTGTGTATATCTTGCAACAAATGGCTTAGAACTTGCACTCTCCAAATAAAAAACAACTAAAAGAAGAAACTTATTAAGATGTAAAATTTTTGAAGAACCCAAGATAGATGAACATATGCTAGATTCAAAGATGCATTTCAATGAACATATGCTAATTGAATTTCAATTATGCAATATTTCTCTTAGCTGTTAGAGGCAAAGCAAAGGTTTCCTTGATTTCAGTTGTGTTTACAGTTGCATCTATGTATCCCAAAGATTCAATAAAATCGTGGCCAGTGTGGATTTTAACTATTGCATAGTTGAAATGCATATGGTTTTCTGCTATTGAATAAAAAGTTGTTCTCTATCTATCCTTTGTTGGTCAAGGTAGAAATAAAGCATTGGATTGAAATCAAGCTTGTCATTTCCATTGTATTTTTGGGAACCCATGTCCTCTACGTGGCTTGGGATATCTATGCAAATATGAAGTGTCACAACAAAATATTGGAGGCTTAAACATTTCATCTAGATTTATTGGGGCTATTGCATTCTTGAGTGTTTTCTAGCTTTGTGCATTGATGCATGTTTTAGGTTACCTTTTTATATTTCTTTCTTGTAGATGCTAGTACAAGTAGGATTTTATGATGGATAATGTAAAGAAACGAAGCTACTTCAATGGCTAGCATAAATGCAACCAATAATGAGTAGAGTTAAAGAAAAAAAAAGCTGGAGGACTTTCTTCAAGGAATTCTCTAGGTTATTCCTAGATCAAAAAATACATTGGAAGGATCTATTGGACTCACATAGGGACAAAGTAAAATTCATTCCTTTAGTACTTTCGTTGTGTGTATCCTGTAACAAATGGCTTAGAACTTGCACCATCCAAATAAAAAACAATGAAAAGATGAAACTTATTTGGATGCAAAATTTCTAAAGAACCCAAGCCTAGATGGACATATGCTAGATTCAATCCACAAGGATTATTATATCCTTTTAATAGATAAAAGAAAATCAGCAATGCTAAGAAAATGTTGTCCAACACATAGGAACAATAGAAAAAAGAGAATTCCGGACTCTAGGAAAAAATAAATACTTTGGAAAATTTTCTTTGAGAGAAGATGTTGACTAAGTTGAAAAGAAAGTACAAATCACCAATTGTGAGTTTAGAAACTATAAATAGCTTTCCTTATGTATAGGTGGTTAGAACTTATTTTAGATATAGAAATATTTAGGGATTCCTATGAGCTAGCATAGAATCAGATGCAATAAAGCTACATTGAATGTAGGCACAAAAAAAGACAAAAAGACATATAAAGGGGCATAAAAAGCCCCACCAATAATAGAGGAAGGAGAAACATTTTACCCGGCTTGCCTAACGCTCCATTTTAGTTTTCATTAGCTGTGAGAGACAAAGCAAAGGTTTCCTTCATTTCAACTGTGCTTAGAGTTGCATCTATGTATCTCAAAGATTCAATAAGCTGGCGGACTTTTTTCAAGGAATTCCCTAGGTTATTCCTAGATCAAAAAATAAATTGCAGTGACCTAATGCAATCGCATAGGGACAAAGTAACATTCATTCCTTTACTACTTTAGTTGTGTGTATCCTGCAACAAATGACTTAGAAATTGCACCATCTAAATAAAAAACAATGAAAAGAAGAAACTTATTTGGATGTAAAATTTCTAAAGAACCCAAGATAGATGGGCATATACTCGATTCAATCCACAAGGATTATTATATCTTTCTAATAGCTCAACAAAAAAATAACATCGACAATGCTAACAAAATTCCGTCCAACACATAGGAACAATAGGAAAAAGAGAATTTTGTACTCTAACAAAAAGTAGATACTTTGCAAAATTTTCTTTGAGAGAAGATGTTGACTAAGCTGTACAAAAAACCAATTGTGAGTTTATAAACTATAAATAGCTTTCTTTATGCATAGGTGGTTATAACTTATTTTAGATATAGAAATATTTAGGGATTCCTATGAGCTAGCATAGAATCAGGTGCAATAAAGCTACAGTGGAGGTAGGCACAAAAAAAGAGAAAAACACACCTAAAGGTGCATAAAAATCCCCACCAATAATAGAGGAAGGAAAAACATTTTCAGTCAGTGGCCAACCAGTTAAAGCACCATTTTATTTAGTGAATGCGCCCTTGGAATAAGTTGCTTAAGTGGTATTAGTATGTTAATTTCTCATAAAATGATTTTAGCTTATGTTAGTTGATATAGGGAAAACAAAGTTTTTTTTTAAGTTCCAAGAATTCTACCGAGCTTTCCTAATGCTCCGATAAAACAATTTTAGTTTTTGTTAGTTGTTAGAGACAATGCAAAGGTTTCGTTGATTTTAATTATGTTTAGAGCTGCATCTATGTATCTCAAGGAATCAAGAAACTCATGGCCAGTATGGCTCTTACATATTGTATAGCAGAAATGCATATGGTTTTCTCCTATTGAATAAAAACTTGTTCTCTATCTATCCTTTGTTGGTCAGGGTAGAAATAAAGCATTGGTTTGAAATCAAGCTTGCCATTGCCATTATATTTTTGGGAACCCATGTCCTCGACCTACCTTGGGATATCTATGCAGATATGAAGTGTCACAGCAAAATATTGCATGCTTAACCTTTTCATCTACATTTATTGGGGCTATTGCATTCTTGAGTGTTTTCTAGCTTTGTGCACTGATGTGTGTTTTATGTTATCTTTTTATATTTATTCATTGTGGTTGTTAGTACAAATAGGATTAATGTAAAGCAAACAATTTACTTCAATGGCTAGCAAAAATGCAACCAACAATGCGTAGAGTCAAAGAAAAATAAGGTGGAGGACTTTCTTCAAGGAATGGTCCAAGTTATTCCTCTATCAAAAAACACATTGGACGGTTCTATTGCAATCACAAAGGGACAAAGTAACATTCATTCCTTTACTACTTTAGTTGTGTGTATCCTACAACAAATGGCTTAGAACTTGCACCATCCAAATGAAAAACAATGAAAAGAAGAAACTTATTTTGATGTAAAATTTCTAAAGAACCCAATATAGATGAACATATGTGAGATTCAAAGATGCATTTCAATTATCCAATATTTCTCTTAGCTGTTAGAGGCAAAGCAAAGGTTTCCTTGATTTCATTTGTGTTTAGAGTTGCATCTATGAATCTCAAAGATTCAATAAACTTGTGGCGAGTGTGGCTCTTACATATTGCATAGTTGAAATGCATATGGTTTTCTGCTATTGAATAAAAAGTTGTTCTCTATCTATCCTTTGTTGGTCAAGGTAGAAATAAAGCATTGGATTGAAATCAAGCTTGCCATTTCCATTGTATTTTTTGGAACCCATGTCCTTGATGTGGCTTGGGATATCTATGCAAATATGAAGTGTCACAGAAAATTATTGTAGGCTTAAACTTTTCATCTAGATTTATTGGAGCTATTGCATTCTTGAGTGTTTTCTGGCTTTGTGCATTGATGCGTGTTTTATGTTATCTTTTTATATTTCTTTCTTGTGGTTGCTAGTACAAATAGGATTAATGTAAAGCAAAGAAGCTACTTCAATGTCTAGCACAAAAGCAACCAACAATGAGTAGAGTCAAAGAAAAATAAGCTGGAGGACTTTCTTCAAGGAATGCTCCAGGTTATTCCTATATCAAAAAATACATTGTAGGGATCTATTGCAATCACAAAGGGACAAAGTAACATCCATTCGTTTACTACTTTAGTTGTGTGTATCCTGCAACATATGGCTTAGAACTTGCACCATCCAAATAAAAAACAATGAAAAGAAGAAACTTATTTAGATGTAAAATTTCTAAAGAACCCAAGATAGATGAACTAATGCTAGATTCAAAGATGCATTTCAATGAACATATGCTAGATGCATTTCAATTATGCAATATTTATCTTAGTTGTTAGAGGCAAAGCAAAGGCTTCCTTGATTTCAATTGTGTTTAGAGTTGCATCTATGTATCTCAAAGATTCAATAAAGTCATGGCCAGCGTGGCTCTTACATATTGCATAATTGAAAGGCATATGGTTTTTTGCTATTGAATAAAAAGTTCTTCTCTATATATATCCTTTGTTGGTCAAGGTAGAAATAAAGCATTGGATTGAAATCAAGCTTGCCATTGCCATTGTATTTTTGGGAACCCATGTCCATGTGGCTTGCGATATCTATGCAAAGATGAAGTGTCATAGAAAAACATTGCAGGATTAAATTTTTCAACTAGATTTGTTGAGGCTATTGCATTTTTCAACTAGATTTGTTGAGTGTTTTCTAGCTTTCTGCATTGATGCGTGTTTTATGTTATCTTTTTATATTTCTTTCTTGTCGTTGCTAGTACAACTAGGATTAATGTAAATCAAAGAAGCAACTTCAATGGGTAGCAATCGTGTTTAGAGTTACATCTATGTATCTTATAGAATCAATCATCTGGTGGCCAGTATGGCTCTTACATATTGCATAACTGAAATGCATATGGTTTTCTTCTATTGAATAAAAATTTGTTCTCTATCTATCCTTTGTTGGTCAAGGTAGAAATAAAGCAGTGGATTGAAATCAATCCGTTCATTTCCATTGTTTTTTTGGGAACCCATGTCCTCTACATGACTTGGGATATCCACGCAAATATGAAGTGCCGCAACAAAATATTGCAGGCTTAAATGTTTCATCTAGATTTATTGGGGCTATTGCATTCTTGAATTTTTTCTAGCTTTGTGCATTGATGCATGTTTTATGTTATCTTTTTATATTTCTTTCTTGTCGTTCCTAGTACAACTAGGATTTTCTGATGGATAATGTAAAGGAAAGAAGCTACTTTAATAGCTAGCAAAAATGCAAGCAACAATGAGTAGAGTCAAAGAAAAATAAGTTGGAGGACTTTCTTCAAGGAATTCTCCAGGTTATTCCTAGATCAAAAAATACATTGCAGCGATCTAATGCAATCACATAGGGACAACGTAACATTCATTCCTTTACTAGTTTACTTGTGTGTATCCTGCAACAAATGACTTATAACTTGCACCATCCAAATAAAAAACAATGAAAAGAAGAAACTTATTTGGATGTAAAATTTCTAAAGAACCCAAGATAAATGGACATATGCTTGATTCAATCCACAAGGATTATTATATCCTTCTAATAGCTCAACAAAAAATAACATCGACAATGCTAACAAAATTTTGTCCAACACATAGGAACAAAAGGAAAAAGAGAATTCCGCACTCTAGCAAAAAGTAGATACTTTGGAAAAGTTTCTTTGAGAGAAGATGTTGACTAAGCTGAAAAGAAAGTACAAATCACCGATTGTGAGTTTAGAAACTATAAATAGCTTTCTTTATGTATAGGTGGTTAGAAATTATTTTAGATATAGAAATATTTAGGGATTGCTATGAGCTAGCATAGAATCCGATGCAATAAAGCTGCAGTGAATGTAGGCACAAAAAAAGAGAAAAAGACATATAAAGCGGCATAAAAAGCCCCACCAATAAGAGAGGAAGGAGAAACATTTTATCGGGCTCGCCTAACGCTCCATTTTAGTTTTTGTTAGCTGTCAAAGGAAAACCAAAGGTTTCCTTCTTTTCAATTGTGTTTAGAGTTGCATCTATGTATCTCAAAGATTCAATAAACTCTTGGCGAGTGTGGCTCTTACATATTGGATAACTGAAATGCATATGGTTTTTTTCTATTGAATAACTTTTTTTTAGTTATCTATCCCTTGTTGGTCAAGGTAGAAATAAAGCATTGGATTGAAATAAAGGTAATGAGAGTAGATACTGAAATATGTTGCCACTATATCTGACTAGCACGAATTCAATGGTTTTGCTTGAAACTCCACTAAAATTGTGATTCTGTCACTAAAGAAGTTCTTTTTATGCCATTATTTATTTAATAATAAAAGTGTATGTGTTTTTCTCTTGTTTGATAAAAAAAAATATCTTTACAACCCTTCTTATTGAATAGATTTTTTTTCTCATTCAAGTCCCTTCCTTTCATTATATGTCATTTTTTTTTCTTTGTACGTTTGGTTTTTTCATGTAACTTGTTTCAGAATGATAATAGAGACCTAATTTACATCCAAATAATTGTAGACAATTTTCATTATATCTAGGTCTGTAAATTTGCATTTCAGTTATTGAGATCTAGAAATACAAATTTCCTTTTTGGAATAGAGATTTAATTCAGGGTGTGACGGTTTTTTATTCTTTTATTTTGTTTGTTTAAGTAAGAAAGACCTTAAAAGAAAGGTTACTGTGTGTCCAAACTCATTGGTGTGATTTGAAAAGACATCTATTATTGTTTTTCCTCTATAGTTGTCATTTTTTTCTTTTTAATAGACAGACATGCTCTTATTGCCTAGACAACATTTCTCAAATAGGATGAAAGACATTGTTGTTGTTTGGACAAGACAAATGCTAATAAGGGATTGGATGTGATGCTCTTTGTATGTTTTTTGTCATATCTAGAGGATCTAGAAATTCATGCAGGATAAAAAAATTTCCATTTTGTTGGCAATGTCCAGTATACAATTCCAAGTGGAAAATTAAGTGAATTGGCATGTAATGGAATTTCTCATCAAAAGCAGCCATGGAAATAATAGTGGATATTTTTTCTTTGGATTCTTCCATTTTATAGTGCTTGTGTGCTTTGTCTTCTAGTGTGTCAATAAATAAACAAGGTTGACTAATCATCTTAACAACTTGATTTTTAACTGTGGAGTGAAAACTATGATTTTTGTTTTATTCCATTATTTTGTGAATGTACCACATCTCTTCTAACTAGGATGCAAGACACCCCAAATTTATCTAGCTCGAGTGAACCCAACTATTTCCTATTATCGTTATTACTATGTCCGGTCCATGAAATGATGTTGGCAGGTCCTATCTTTTGGTGTTCTACAAATATGGGCCTTGGATTGACATATCCATGCATTGTACTTTTATGGTTCATACCATTTTTATATATGATAGTATATAGTTTGTCAATAGGATCTTGCAGGTGATACAAGGTGGAAACTAGCATTATAGAAACTTGTAGCTTTTTTTTCTAGGTCATCGACTTCTCTCTTGATTTTTATCTAGCATGGCATTGCTAGGAAAACTAGGCAACCTGCAATAGAGTATGGGAAATGTGTAAATTTGTTAAAGATAGGCATTGAAAAAGAGTGTATCCAGGCCCATCGACTTCAAGAACTTGAACACTTAGAAGATTCCCTTTTATGGTTTTAGAGGTACATTTATAAGATATCATGGTCATGATTGGGGTGGATTTCTTTATGTAGGAAGGTCCATATTTTCATAGTTCAAAGTTAATTTTGGATTATTTGTTTCTAAACACACTCATCCTTTGAGGTTCATAGGATTCCCACTTTTGTCTTTAATAGAGGATATTCTATATTGCAGATTGAGCAATATCCCTCCTTTCTATCCAACCATTGTATTAATAATCAATACTAGTATGCAAGAGTGCTATATCAATAAAAATCAAGCTGAATTAAGATACAAGATACTAAGACTATTAAATCTCATTTTTTCCACATTGTTTATAGATATGTTTGTAGTGTGTTTTATACAAATATATTTTTGCATGCGTCAAGAAAAACTACATTTCCTAGACTCAGCCTATGATAGGACATTGAGTCTCCTTTCTTAGTTTCTTTCATATGATAGAGTACCGATAGATTGAACGCATCCTCTTCTGTGGTCTTATGTCTAAAAAATGTTTTGTAATCTTATGTCAAGGAGTTGTAACTTCAATGAGGTTTGCATACATAGATGGCTAGTCAACAAGAAATTAAGAAATAATCCATTTCCCCTTTTCGAAATAATATAGTTTGTTTCAATATCATAGGCATGTGTGGCATATTCTTTATGGTGTGAAAAAAAAACTTGCCATAGATGGCATGCAAAGAGAACATATCCCTAGAAAAGTTTGGGCGCAATCAGAGAAAATAACAATTCTTCTTCCCATGTTCCTTAGCTAGAATCAACAGACACTTCTTCCTTGTATATTTGTTTGAATGTCCTCCATTCAGTTATGATAGCTTCTAGATCTTGTGACCATCTAGATATGCTTATTACAACACAGAAATTTGCTTCAAATTTTTCCAGGTTTGAAGATCAACTTGCAGACATCTTTACAAAACCATTCGAAAAGGATACATTCTAGTATTTGCGAATTTATCTTGGAATGACAAGTTCTGCACAGTGACCTCTGTCATGCACATAGCAAGTCTAAGCTCTGAATCATTTTGTAAACTTTTGTTTTAAAAAATCCCCATTTACTCATAATTAAGGGGGATTGTTGGAAATATTAATTAATCACAGATCTATACCAGATCTCATCCAAAATTTCGAGAGTCTGTATCAGTTCAGTCTTTGTCAGACAGTCTGACAATATTGAAGAATCCATGATTCTATAATATAAACCTCTTGAATTAAATTTATGAAGCTAATTTTCTAGGTAGATAGTTATTACAGTCTTCAATGTTGAGTCAGTAGATTCACAGAGATGCAAATTCTAGTATCCCTATAAATAGAAGAAGAAGATTGTAAAATAAGTTAGACACAGCAGAGAGGACTGTGGGAAAATTCATAGCAGAGAGTGAAGAGAATATTGTCAAAGTTCAAGCTTCTATGGATTTGAAAATGTCGAGAGTCGAAGCTATATGAAAGGTGAAATATCTCTGTAAATTTCCAAGTTTGCATTTACGGCATATAGTTCTATGTTTTGTCCTGACAAGTTATATAAATCAAATAGTTTATGGCGCAATACATGTTTATTTAGCCACACATTCTCTCCAAGAATTACTTGTGTAAATGTTGTTTACACTTACAGTTTCAGTGAAAGATCAAAGAATGCATAAACATTTCACCCAGTAAAAGTTCTAGGTTTCACAACAGAGTGGTCGACACAAGTCTTCTTAATGTTTGGTTATATGATTTTGTAATTCTATCAAATTGTTGTTGTGTTGAGTTTTACTTCATGTTACCGGTCGGTGAAAAATATTGTTGATTCCTTAAGTATTTAGACTAAGGAACACCATTTATGAAATTTGACTTAAAGTGGTTAAGTCGAAGTAAACCTATTGAGAGTAAATCGGTCGAAGTAAACTTGTCTAGTAAATCGGTCAAAGTAAAACTGCTGAGTAAGTGTACCGAATTAATCTTGTTGAAGTCAAGTAAGTCGGATTGAGAACATTTTCCTTAACTTATGCGACCAGAGAGGAGTAATGACTACTAGAGGGTACCTTGCAAAGTATAGAGTATTCCCTAATACCTATGTGTGACATTGTATCCTCAACAAATACTTCAGTTAAAGAAGTATCTAACAACACTCCATAGTTTCCCTCGACTACTCTATCCAGAGTATTTTGAAGAAACTACTTTTTGGTACAAAATAGCCTGCGATACTAGGAAAATTTTCATTTTGAACTTTCAATGAGGAAGGGGAGGATAATATTTGTTTTTTCAGTGAGCAAAACCTTCGAATAGTCGACGAGCCACACTTCATCACCAATAGCTAAAACACAAAATCAAGATGGTAGTAGCCACCAAAAAATGGTTCGGTTATCACCCCTTATTAGCATATTATTTGTGAGAAATATTTAGAGGCTAAAAGAAAATGACGATATTACAAGGAGGTCATCAATCATACTCTAGAAGATCAAAAGAATCTCTCTGTATTAACAAGTTCAAAGAAAAAAATTAATAGAGCCAAGATAAGAGCGAACTTTCATGAGCTCCATAGTGAAACAGGTCGTTGGACAGTTCCTAAAACACCATGGGTGGAAATGATCTGTCGTCTCTGTGAGAATAGGAACATTGAAGACAAAAACCACTTCCTCTTAGAGTGTCCTATGTACACGTACATTAGATCTCCATTTCACAATCTTTGTTGCAATATCGACCTTCCTGGAATTTTAACATGTCAAAATTATAGTGAGCTCGGGATGCTTCTCACCAAGTTGTTTGAGCATAGGAATACAATTTTAAAACAAACTAATTAATTTGTTTCTTTAGGTCTGATAGACCAAAGTTTGGTCTCAGTGGACGTTGGCCATCATCATCATCATAATAATTATGTTTCAATAAATGATGTAACTAGTAATTATTAAATCAACATTGGAGACAATATACTCAAAAGGTGGGGAGGTAAACAATCATCCTTCCGAACCATCCAATGTAAAGGGGGTTCACAATTTATTGTAGAAAACTATTATATTTTATATATTTTTAAATGGGTAGTAAAAATAAATAGAAATTATATTACAATGAACAATGAAGTACGGAGAGTGAAAACCACTCCATCCCACAATTAGGCCCCCAAATCCTTCACTATAATTATTCTAAAATTTCATGGATTGGCATTGTGTTGGAGTACATAACAAAGTTGAAAAAAATGTTAAAATACTGAAGGGACTTGGTCAAAAAGGAAAGGATTAATGAAATGATTATTAAAATAGAAGATGATTGGATCAAATTCAATAAAAGAGGTCGGACATTTTTGTTGTTTATTTCCATCTCCATGAAAATAGGGGTACAAGGGGTCCAACCATTGGTGTTTGAATCATGATTAAGAAGGAAAGGGCTCACTTGCTTAGATGTTGTTATTGCTTTATTTTGGGATTAAGTTAATTTGTGGTCCTCTTAGAGAGTAGAGAGCAGAGAGCCATGTGGTAGCAAACTCAAGGAATGCCATGTGGTCCCAAACTGGGAACTTGGTCAAACAAGGTTACAAAAGTAAATTTTTGGGGAAAATAACCACTCCGTCAAAGTCAATTTTCAGGAATCAATAATATTTGAATATTTTTTTAGAAAAAAAAAGTTAAAAACTACTTAATTTTATTTATTTATTTTTTAAAAGTGGATAACAAAACTACATAACATTATTTTATTGAAAAAAATATTAAATTTTATTTTATTAAGGAAAATGTTAAATTAAACTCTATATATAGAAAAGAGCTCTTATGTTTAATTTCATAATAAGATTTGTGAACAGATTCTTCAGATCTTAATTCAATTTCTTTGCGATACAAAAGATTGTTGGGAAAGGAAAGGCGATAATATTAAAGTAAAAATCTCTTCTATCTCTTTTCTCTTTTATATGTTAAATTTTTTGGCTTTTTGTTGTTAATTTTCAATTTTCATATCTATGTAAATACAGGAAATAATACGGACATTTGAAATATATCATCGGCCTAATTTTGCCTATTGTTGATTTTCCAATCCAAGCCAGCAGAGCTTGCGGGGAACATCGAATTCGCAGCCAATTCTTCCGGAATTCTTGAATCTGCCAGATATCCATAGAAATAGTGAAGGAAACCTATTATTATGACTTGCTTGGTGTCCATCCCAGGGCCACTAAAGCAGTGATTAAGAGAGCTTATGAAAGGAATGCTCATCTGGATAAAAATCCAAATACTCGTTGAGCGGCAAAAAAATTGAAGGAAATGGGAGAAGCTTACCAAGTTCTCAGTGATCTAGAAAAATGAGCATCATATGACGCACATGGAATAGCAGGCGTATCAATAAAAGGCCCAACAGTGATAGCCAAAACCAACCCAACTAAACTTGGGTTTAAGGCTAAGTCGATATTAAGTTTTAATTTTCACTTTTCACGTCGACCATTCTACCTTTTTTCTAGTCGAGTGAAACTTGTCTATGTCTGAATAGACAAGTTTATAAATATTAGTCAGTCTTTCACTTGAGTAAAATTACTTCGACTCACTTGTCCAACCGGTTTTTACCTCGACCACTTTTTACTTCGACCAAGTCGGTTGACTTCTTGTCTTCGACCAAGTCGGGTCACTCCATGTCTTCGACTAAGTTGGTTCACTACTTGCCTTTGACTAAGTTGGCTCACTACTTGCCTTCGACTAAGTCTGCTGCTTCAGTGGGATGACTCAACCGACCAATCTAGTTGGGTATACCACTCTAGTCGGTTTCGATCACTCTAGTCGGCTCACTTTGGTCGAAATCTGTAGAATATGTTTCCTAGTCTAAAGACTTAAGAAATTACAAATGCTTTTCACCTGTGAGTAAAATGAAGTAAAATATACACATTTACAAATCCAAATAACTTATGAAAAACATATGCCCAAATATGTAGGAATACTTGAGTCGACCAATGTGCCGTAAAACCTGGAACTTTCACGCAATGAGATTTTTATGGGTTCTTTGATCTTTCACTTATCAGTAATTGTAAAAGACATTTACAGAAGTAAATCTAGAAATATGTGTGGCCAAATAATCATGAATTCAACCACAAACTATTTCATATATTAACTATGCGGAAATAACAAAGTATTACAAACTTGTCGGTTACAAACTAGTCTGTCCAAACTTGTCGGTCCAAACTCGTCGATCTACATAGCTTCATCTCTTCGAATAAATCACATGCACAGAAGCTTGAGCTTTGACTTCTCTTTCTCACCCTGAGTTCCTCTGCTATCTAATGTCTGTGTTGTCTCTGTGTAAAGAGATTTACAATTTTCTTCTTCTATTCATAGGCAACCTAAAGATTGCTACAACATGGGCCGACTGATTTGCCACTAAAGACCGCAATAACTATCTACCTAACAACTTAGCTTCAGAAATAAATTTGACATGGTATGCATTGCCCACTCATGTACTTTTCCTTCTTGTCATACTGACAGACAAGATCTTGACTTGTATAGACTCTGACAAAGTCTACTGGAAGTCAAGTACAGATCTGCGAGTAATTACATTTTTCCAACACTCCCCCTCAATTATGAGTAGATGGGGATTTTCCTTAAAACAAAAATTTACAAAATGTTTCAGAGCTTAGACATTCTCTATTTATGACAGAGTTCACTGTGGAGAACTTGTCATTCCAAGATAACTACGCAGATACTGGAATGTATCATTTGCCAATGGCTTTGTGAAGATGTCATCAAGTTTATCTTTAGACCTGCAAAATTCCAAACAAATTTCCTTCTCGTTCCCCAACTCTCTTATAAAATGAAACCTTGTGTCGATGTGCTTGGTTCTCTTGTGAAACACATGATTCTTGATAATTCTATGGCTGAATTGTTGTCGCAGAATATTGTTGTCGGTTCTTGATGGTTTTGTGACAAGTCTTTTAAGACTCTCCTCATCTAGACAGCTTGACATGCAACACTTGTTGCTGCAACATACTTTGCTTCAGCTGAAGATAGAATTACTATGGGATGTTTCTTTGAAGCCCATGAAACAACACCTGTACCAAAATGAAATGTGTACCCATATGTGCTTTTCATGTCATCTATGCTGCCTCCATTGTCACTGTTAGTGTAACCAATGAGTTTAAAATTTTCTGAGGTTGAATACATAATACTAAGGTCTTTTGTGCCACTTACGTACCTCAGAATTCTTTTACCTGCGTGCCAATGTGAGTCTTTTGGTGACTCCATGAACCTTGAGATCAAAATTACTCCAAGCATGATGTCTGGTCTTGTTGCTATCAAATACATAAGGATTCCAACAAGCCTTTTGAACAACATAGGATCTACAGTGGATCCGTCATCATCCTTGCTCAATTTTAAACCTATTATCACTGGTGTTGGGGCTGTCTTGCAATTAGACATGTTAAAAATTTTTAAAACTTCACTTGCATACTTAGACTGTGATATAAAGATACCACTTTCAGACTGCTGAACTTCAATGCCCAGAAAAAATTTCATAAGTCCCATATCAGTCATTTCAAATTCACTTTCCATGACTATTTTAAAATATGTTATGCCATAATCACCAGTAAATATTAAATCATCTACATACAGGTAGACAACTAACATCTTACCTTGCTCATCGACTTTGGTGTACAAAGTCGGTTCACTTTCACTTTTGTGAAATCCATTTTCAATGAGATAGGAATCAATATGACTATACCAAGCTTCAAACCATATAATGTCTTTTTCAGCGTGTACACTTTGTGCTCATGACCTGGAAATTCATACCCTTGTTGATGTTCCACATATACTTCCTCTTCTAGATAGCCATTTAGGAATGCCGAATTGACATCCATTTGATGAACTTGCCATTTGTTTTGTGCAGCAATGGCCAAAATTGTTCTGACTGTATCCATGCATGAAACATGTGCAAACGTTTCATTGAAGTCGATGACGGGTTGCTCTGTGAACCCTCTTGCTACCATTCTTCCCTTGTGCTTTTGCATATTCCCATCAGCATATTGCTTTGTCTTGTAAATCCATTTGACACTGATTACATCCTTGTATGTTGGTACATCGACCAGTTCCCATGTCTGGTTTTTCTCAATGCATTCTATTTCTTCATCCATGGCTTGTGCCCATACTTCTTCTTCAACGGCTTCTTTAAATGTTAGTGGATCATATATAGGGGAAAATAATGCAAAGAGAGAGAATGAATTAGGTGTACCAGCTTCATATATCTCCCGTAGATTTCTTATCTTCACCAGTTCTGTTGATGTCGACCTCGACGAAATGCTTGATGGAGTCTGCTGTCCTCTTGGTGTACTTGTTGGTGTAGCTTGAGATGCTACTTGTGTCAATGGTCCTTGTGCTAAACCATGTCTTGGTGTCATGGGAGTCGATGGTGCTCTGACTGGTTGACTTATATGTGGTATTTGAACCACTTCCTCTTCCATATCATCATTGTCGACGTTCGACACAATCTTGACATTTATGTCGACGGTTCCATCCCATGATTCATTCTTGACGAATTGAACATCTTGATTGGTTATCACTTTCCTTGTGATGGGGTCATACAACTTTTATGCTTTTGTGTCTTCTGAATAGCCGACAAAAATACATTTCTGTCCCTTCTTGTCTAGCTTCCTTCTCAGCTCATCTAGAACATGAGCATATGCAACACAACCAAAAAATTTTAAATGGCAAACACTATGATTCATACCTGCCCATGCTTCTTGGGGAAATTTTTTCTTCACACTCTTTGTCGGACACTGGTTCATAATGTATACGGTAGTTGCGACTGCTTCACCCCAATACTCATTTGGAAAATGCTTGGCTGTCGTCATGCTGCGTGCCATCTCCATGATGGTTCTGTTCTTTCTTTTGGCTATACCGTTCTGTTGAGGTGTATACCGTGTAGTGAATTGTTTCTATATGCCATGGGTCTTGTAAAAATTTAGAAATTCATTTGAAACATATTCACCTCCTCTGTCGGTCCTTAAAATCTTGATGCGGTGACCACTCTAGTTCTCCACGAGTGCCTTGAACTGCTGAAAATAACCAAATGCATCTGATTTGTGTTTCAAGAAATATATTAATGTCTTTCTTGAGTAATCATCTATAAATATTAGAAAATAGTTGCAGCCACCAATGGATGATGTCTGCATTGGACCACAGATGTCAGAGTGCACAATTTCAAGTGGTGTACGTGCTCTATAGGACTTTCCAATTGGAAATGTCTCTCTATGCTGCTTTCCAAAAATGCAGCCTTCACAAACCCTCTCTGGTCTGTCGATCAATGGTAATACCTTCACCATATTCTTTGTGTGCAGCAGCTTTAGCCAACCAAAATTCAGATGTCCAAATCTGAAATGCCACAACCAGGATTCATCCTGAACTTATGTCTGAAATACAGCTTGTAGATTAGCGTTGCAATTTTCTTTCCTCTCGAGGATCTCGACTGTTTCTTCACTTTCTGCCTTGAATGCAGTTCCTGTATTTGTCTTCCCTTTTATTTCAGGAACTATCCTCAATGGAAACAAGTGGTTGCTTGTCATTGGCACTTTTGCTATCAGCTGGTCACTTGGATGCTTGTCTTTGATCACACAGTGTTCATCTTCCATGTAGACTCTGTAGCCTTTTTGTAACAACTGTTCAATGCTTAACAGATTATGTTTCAGACCTTCAACATGATAGATATCAGGGATATACTTACTCTCCCCCTGTTTGGTTAGAATATCAATAGTGCCTTTTCCTAAGACAATAACTTGGACATTGTTTCCAAGTGTAACATCAGTTTTAACTTAAGTATCTAGACTGGAAAATAGATTTAACTTACCAGTCATATGGTTGTTGCATCCTGAATCTAAGTACCATATGTCATGTGGAATTTCTTGAACAACATTACATTCAAGTGTTGGTGCTGGTCGACTGACTTGGGATTTTCCTTCCTTGGTCATATTGCTTCTTCCTGCATTCATATGCATAATGAACAAACTTATTACAGTAATGACATTGAATTTTTGATTTATCAAACCTCTGGCCACTTGGCTAACTTGGGTTCTGGTTATCTCCTCTGCCACCGACATTTGCAGGAATTTTGCCTCATCCTCCTCTTGAAGAACTTCTTCCTCTTCCTCTGAGGTTGTTTCTCCCCCTGCCTCTACCACGACTTATGGATGACTACGCTGCAAATGCACATTCCAATGATGTTTGTGATCTGCTGATTCTATGTTCATGATTGATGAGTGAAGCTTGCAGCTCATCAATGGTAAATGTCGACATGTTTGTGTGTTGCTCTAAGGTCACAACCAAATTTTCAAATATTGGGGGAAGACTTCTGAGAATTTTTTCAACAACCCTTTGGTCTGATATGGGTTCTCCATGATATTTTAGTTGGTTTATCAACTCAACAACTCTGGTGTAGAATGTGTCTACATTCTCTGAATCTTTCATGGACAGAGATTCAAAATCTTTTCTCAAAATCTGTAGCTTGGATGTCTTTACCTTATCCAAACCTTGATAGGTAGTCTCCAATGTATCCCATGCTTTCTTGGCATTAGTCTTTGCTGCTATTTTTGGGAGTATGCTCTCATGCATAGCTTGATGTATGAAAAACAGAGCTTTTCCATCTTTCTTCCATTGTTCTCTCAAGACATCTTTCTCAGCTTGTGAGAGATTGTTATATGCTACCATGTCTGCTGGTTCTACATAACCATGCTGGACTATCTCCCAGACATCTTGACCTCTGGATAAAGCCTTCATTGTTAAAGAACAATATTCATAATTCTTTCCTGTAAAACTTGGAGGTTGCAATGAACCAGAAGTGGAAGTCATTTTTAATTTTTTAATTAACTTTCCTTAGAAAATTAATTTCCACCTTTTAAGACAAGATTTCTTTCCTTAAATCTTGGGCTGATATAAACCTTGCTCTGATATAATACCAAGATTTGATACCAGATATCCAAAACCAACCCGACTAAACTTGGGTTTAGGGCTCAGTCGATCTTAAGTTTTAATTTTCACTTTTTACGCCGACCATTTTACCTTTTTTCTAGTCGAGTGAAACTTGTCTATGTCTGACTAGACACGTTTATAAATTTTAGTCAGTCCTTCACTTGACCAAAATTACTTCGACTTACTTGTCCAACCGGTTTTTACCTCGACCACTTTTTACTTCGACCAAGTCGGTAGACTTCTTGTCTTTGACTAAGTCGGCTCACTCCATGTCTTCGACTAAGTCGGCTCACTACTTGCCTTCAAATAAGTGGGCTCACTACTTGCCTTCGACTAAGTCAGCTGTTTCATTGGGATGACTCAACCGAACACTCTAGTCAGCTCGACCACTCTAGTTGGCTTATAAACTCGACCACTCTAGTTGGCTCACTTTGGTCGAAATCTGCAGAATATGTTTCTTAGTCTAAAGACTTAAGAAATTACAAATGCTTTTCACCTGTGAGTAAGATGAAGTAAAATATACACATTTACAAATCCAAATAACTTATAAAAAAAATATGCCCAAATATGTAGGAAGACTTGAGTCCACCAGTGTGCCGTAAAACCTAGAACTTTCACGCGGTGAGATTTTTATGGGTTCTTTGATCTTTCACTTATCAGTAATTGTAAAAGACATTTACAGAAGTAAATCTGGAAATATGTGTGGCCAAATAATCATGCATTCAACCACAAACTATTTCATATATTAACTATGCGGAAATAACAAAGTATTACAAACTTGTCGGTTACAAACTAGTCGGTCAGCTCTTCGACTAAAGCACATGCACAGTTCCTCTGCTATCTAATGTCTGTGTTGTCTTTGTGTAAAAATATTTACAATTTGCTTCTTCTATTTATAGGCAACCTAAATATTGCTACAGCATGGGCCGACTAATTTGCCATTAAAGACTGTAATAACTATCTACCTAAAAACTTAGCTTCAGAAATAAATTCGACATGGTATGAATTGCCCACTCATGGACTTTTCCTTCTTCTCAGACTGACAGACAATATCTTGAGTTGTACAGACTCTCATAGATTTGGCTACAGATCTTCGAGTAATTACATTTTTTAAAGATACCATGGAACTATCAGAGCCGAAAAAGTTGAAGGTTGTCCAAAAGGAAAGAGTAGAAAAACTTGCACAGAGTTTGAAAGATTGTATTAATATTTATGTACAAGGAGACAAAGAAGGGTTTGTGCAACAAACTAAATCTAAAGTTCAATGGCTCAACAGAGCAGTGGAAGACCCAGCACAAGTCTTTGCTACGCTGTTTGGAAAAGCCCCACCAGAAGTATCAATGGGGACAATGAAAGACTCCCTTTCTATGCTGTTTGAAAAAGACCAAGCAGAAATCCTTGGTATGCTGTTTGGAAAAGACCCAGTAGAAGTATCAATGGGAAAAATGAAAGACCGAGCAAAAGTCCTTGCTATGCTATTTGGAAAAGACCCAGCAGAAGTATCAATGGGAAGAATGAAACACCCAGCAGAAATCCTTGCTATCCTGCTTGAAAAAGACCCAGCAAAAATCCTTGATATGTTATTTGGAAAATACCCAGCATAAGTACCAATGCAAAAAATGATAGACCAACCAACATAAGTCCTCTCTATGCTGTTTGGAAGAGACCCAACAGAACCGTCAATGGGAACAATATTGAAAGACCCAAAAGAAGTACTTGCTATGCTACTTGGAAATGACCCAGTAGAAGTCCTTGCTATTTTGTTTGGAAAAGCCCAAGCAGAAGTAATAATGGGAGCAATGAAAGACCCAGCAAAAGCCTTTGCTATGCTGTTTGGAATTGAGTTATTTGAAGAGTATGTAGGCCAGCTTGGAATGCCTTCAACGGTGACTTGTTTTTCTTCTACTGATAGCATGGAAGTGCAACAAGAGAAGTTGAATGCTGCCCAGAATGAAAGAGATGAAAAACTTGCACGGATTTTGAAAAATCGTCTTAGTCAGTATGTACAAGGTGACAAGGAAGGGTTTGTACAACAAGCTAAATCTGAATTTCACTGGCTCAGTGCAGGCTTGGGTTCTTACGGAGGCAATTTGCTGCAGATAATTGGTTCCATATATGAAAGGCAAGTGGCAAAGGAAGCATGTGGATCTTCGGTTGTGCTGCATGTAAATCAATTGCGAATCACAGCAGCAACAGCTGCTTGCGCACTAATACAATTACTACTAGATTTTAGCCTCCAGCTGCGTCCAGCACAAAATTATTCTGACTATTATAGTCAGTTGAAATCATTTCTACAGTCCAACAAAGAATTGTTGATTCGCTCACTCTGGAAATTAAATGTGCTTGATATTGAGGCCACCCACTTGCATGTGTGCCAGATAGTCTTGCAAGATAGCAATGCAGACGAAGAGATCTCCGAGCTCGTGCAATGGGTTTGGAAACTCTGGGGAAGATTTTCCAAACTACAAAACCACAAATTGAAGATAGAATTCTGGGAGGAGACACTGACGCTGACACTGATACTGCTCTTAGCAGCTTTGGAACGATATTGCTGAGCTTTGCCGATTGGTTCAAGTTCCAAAGAGCTTGCCTAGTTAAGTTATGTTCCCATTAAATGATTTTAGTTAAACATAGTTTTTTTTTTAAGTTCCAAGAATTCTACCGAGCTTGCGTGATGCTCAGATAAAACGATTTTAGCCTTTGTTAGTTGTCAGAGGCAAAGCAAAGGTTTCCTTCATTTCAATTGTGTTTAGAGTTGCATTTATGTATCTCAAAGAATCAATAAACTGGGGTCACTATGTCTCTTACATATTGCATAACTGAAACAGATATGGTTTTCTGCTATTGAATAAAAATTTGTTCTCTATTTATCCTTTGTTGGGCAAGGTAGAAATAAAGCATTGAATTGAAATCAAGCTTGCCATTGCCATTGTATTTTTGGGAACCCATGTCCTCCAGGTGGCTTGGGATATCTATGCAGATATGAAGTGTCATAGCAAAATATTGCAGGCTTAAACTTTTCATCTAGATTTATTGCGGCTATTGCATTCTTGAGTGTTTTCTAACTTTGTGCATTGATGCATGTTTTATGTTATCTTTTTATATTTATTTCTTGTGGTTGCTAGTACAAATAGGATTAATGTAAAGCAAAGAAGCTACTTCAATGGCTAGCACAAATGCAACCAACAATGAGTAGAGTCAAAGAAAAATAAGCTGGAGGACTTTCCTCAAGGAATGCTCCATGTTATTCCTAGATCAAAAAATACAATGCAGGGATCTATTGCAATCACAAAGGGACAAATTAACATCCATTCCTTTACTACTTTAGTTGTGTGTATCCTGCAACAAATGGCTTAGAACTTGCACTCTCCAAATAAAAAACAACTAAAAGAAGAAAAATGTTTTAAATGTAAAATTTCTAAAGAGCCCAAGATAGATGAACATATGCTAGATTCAAAGATGCATTTCAATGAACATATGGTAGATGAATTTCAATTATGCAATATTTCTCTTAGCTGTTAGAGGCAAAGCAAAGGTTTCCTTTATTTGAATTGTGTTTAGAGTTGCATCTATGTATCCTAAAGATTCAATAAACTCACGGCCAGTGTGGCTCTTACATATTGCATAATTGAAATGCATATGGTTTTCTGCTATTGAATAAAAAGTTGTTCTCTATCTATCCTTTGTTGGTCAAGGTAGAAATAAAGCATTGGATTGAAATCAAGCTTGTCATTGCAATTGTATTTTTGGGAACCCATGTCCTCTACGTGGCTTGGGATATCTATGCAAATATGAAGTGCCACAACAAAATATTGGAGGCTTAAACATTTTATTTAGATTTATTGGGGCTATTGCATTCTTGAGTGTTTTCTAGCTTTGTGCATTGATGCATGTTTTATGTTATCTTTTTATATTTATTTCTTGTAGTTGCTAGTACAACTAGGATTTTATGATGGATAATGTAAAGAAAAGAAGCTACTTCAATGGCTAGCATAAATGTAACCAATAATGAGTAGAGTCAAAGAAAAAAAAGATGGAGGACTTTCTTCAAGGAATTCTCTAGGCTATTCCTAGATCAAAAAATTCATTGGAAGGATCTATTGGAATCACATAGGGACAAAGTAAAATTCATTCCTTTAGTACTTTCGTTGTGTGTATCCTCTAACAAATGGCTTAGAACTTGTACCATCCAAATAAAAAACAATGAAAAGATGAAACTTATTTGGATGTAAAATTTCTAAAGAACCCAAGACAAATGGACATATGCTAGATTCAATCCACGAGGATTATTATATCCTTCTAATAGATAACAAAATTGACAATGCTAAGAAAATGTTGTCCAACACATAGGAACAATATAAAAAAGAGAATTCCTCACTCTAGGAAAAAATAGATACTTTGGAAAATTTTCTTTGAGAGAAGATGTTGACTAAGTTGAAAAGAAAGTAGAAATCACCAATTGTGAGTTTAGAAACCATAAATAGCTTTCCTTATGTATAGGTGGTTATAACTTATTTTAGATATAGAAATATTTAGGGATTCCTATGAGCTAGCATAGAATCAGATGCAATAAATCTACAATGAATGTAGGCACAAAAAAAGAGAAAAAGACATATAAAGGGGCATAAAATGCCCCACCAATAATAGAGGAAGGAGAAACATTTTACCCGCCTTGCCTAATGCTCCATTTTAGTTTTTGTTAGCTGTCAGATACAAAGCAAAGGTTTCCTTCATTTCAACTGTGTTTAGAATTGAATCTATGTATCTCAAAGATTCAATAAGCTGGAGGACTTTCTTCAAGTAATTCTCCAGTTTATTCCTAGATCAGAAAATACATTGCAGCGACCTAATGCAGTCACATAGGGACAAAGTAACATTCATTCCTTTACTACTTTAGTTGTGTGTATCCTGCAACAAATCAATTATAACTTGCACGATCTGAATAAAAAACAATGAAAACAAGAAACTTATTTGGATGTAAAATTTCTAAAGAACCCAAGATAGATGGACATATGCTCGATTCAATCCACGAGGATTATTATATATTTCTAATAGCTCAACAAAAAAATAACATCGGAAATGCTAACAAAATGTCGTCCAACACATAGGAACAATAGGAAAAAGAGAATTCCATACTCTAGAAAAAAAGTAGATACTTTGGAAAAATTTCTTTGAGAGAAGATGTTGACTAAGCTGAGAAGAAAGTACAAAAAAACAATTGTGAGTTTATAAACTATAAATAGCTTTCTTTATGTATAGGTGGTTATAACTTATTTTAGATATAGAAATATTTTGGGATTCCTATGAGCTAGAATAGAATCGGGTGCAATAAAGCTACAATGGAGGTAGGCACAAAAAAAGAGAAAAAGACACCTAAAGGGGCATAAAAAGCCCCACCAATAATACAGGAAGGGCAAACATTTTCAGTCAGTGGCTAACCAGTTAAAGCACCATTTTATATAATGAATATGCCCTTGTATTAAGTTTCTTAAGTAGTATTTTTAAGTTAAGTTCTCATAAAATGATTTTTGTTTATGTTAGTTGATATAGGAAAAACATAGTTTTTTTTAAGTTCCAAGAATTCTACTGACCTTTCTTAATGCTCCGATAAAAAAAATTTAGTTTTTGTTAGTTGTCAGAGACAATGCAAAGGTTTCCTTGATTTTAATTATGTTTAGAGCTGCATCTATGTATCTCAAAGAATCAAGAAAATCGTGGCCAGTATGGCTCTTACATATTGCATAGCAGAAATGCATATAGTTTTCTGCTATTGAATAAAAAGTTGTTCTCTATCTATCCTTTGTTGGTCAGGGTAGAAATAAAGCATTGGATTGAAATCAAGCTTGCCATTTCCATTATATTTTTGGGAACCCATGTCCTCAACCTACCTTGGGATATCTATGCAAATATGAAGTGTCACAGCAAAATATTGCATGCTTAAACTTTTCATCTAGATTTACTAGGGCTATTGCATTCTTGAGTGTTTTCTAGCTTTGTGCATTGATGCATGTTTTATGTTATCTTTTTATATTTATTCCTTGTGGTTGTTAGTACAAATAGGATTAATGTAAAGCAAACAAGTTACTTCAATGGCTAGCAAAAATGAAACCAACAATGCGTAGAGTCAAAGAAAAATAAGCTGGAGGACTTTCTTCAACGAATGCTCCAGGTTATTCCTAGATCAAAAAATGCATTGCAGGGATCTATTGCAATCACAAAGGGACAAAGTAACATTCATTCCTTTACAACTTTAGTTGTGTGTATCCTAAAACAAATGGCCTAGAACTTGCACCATCCAAATAAAAAACAATGAAAAGAAGAAACTTATTTCGATGTAAAATTTCAAAAGAACCCAAGATAGGTGAACATATGCTAGAGTCAAAGATGCATTTCAATGAACATATGCTAGATGCATTTCAATTATGCAATATTTCTCTTAGCTGTTAGAGGAAAAGCAAAGGTTTCCTTGATTTCAATTGTGTTTAGAGTTGCGTCTATGAATCTCAAACATTCAATAAACTTGTGGCGAGTGTGGCTCTTACATATTGCATAATTGAAATGCATATGGTTTTTTGCTATTGAATAAAAAGTTGTTCTCTATCTATCCTTTGTTGGTCAAGGTAGAAATAAAGCATTGGATTGAAATCAAGCTTGCCATTGCCATTGTATTTTTGGGAACCCATGTCCTTGACGTGGCTTGGGATATCTATGCAAATATGAAGTGTCATAGAAAAATATTGCAGGCTTAAACTTTTCATCTAGATTTATTTGGGCTATTGCATTATTAAGTGTTTTCTAGCTTTGTACATCGATGTGTGTTTTATGTTATCTTTTTATATTTCTTTCTTGTGGTTGCTAGTACAAATAGGATTAATGTAAAGCAAATAATCTACTTGAATGGCTAACACAAATGCAACCAACAATGAGTAGAGTCAAAGAAAAATAAGCTAGAGGAATTTCTTCAAGGAATGCTCCAGGTTATTCCTAGATCAAAAAATACATTGTAGGGATGTATTGCAATCACAAAGGGACAAAGTAACATCCATTCATTTAGTACTTTAGTTGTGTGTATCTTGAAACAAATGGCTTAGAACTTGCACCATCCAAATAAAAAACAATGAAAAGAAGAAACTTATTTAGATGTAAAATTTCTAAAGAACCAACGATAGATGAACATATGCTAGATTCAAAGATGCATTTCAATGAACATATGCTAGATGCATTTCAATTATGCAATATTTCTCTTAGATGTTAGAGGCAAAGCAAAGGTTTCCTTGATTTCAATTGTGTTTAGAGTTGCATCTATGTATCTCAAAGATTCAATAAATTCGTGGCTAGTGTGGCTCTCACATATTGCATAATTGAAATGCATATGGTTGCTGCTATTGAATAAAAAGTTGTTCTCTATCTATCCTTTGTTGGTCAAGGTAGAAATAAAGCATTGGATTGAAATCAAGCTTGCCATTGCCATTGTATTTTTGGGAACCCATGTCCACGTGGCTTGGGATATCTATGCAAATATGAAGTGTCATAACAAAATATTGCAGGCCTAAATGTTTCAACTAGATTTATTGAGGCTAGATTTATTGAGGCTATTGCATTCTTGAGTGTTTTCTAGATTTCTACATTGATGCATGTTTTATGTTATCTTTTTATATTTCTTTCTTGTCGTTGCTAGTACAACTAGGATTAATGTAAAGAAAAGAAGATACTTCAATGGCTAGCAATTGTGTTTAGAGTTGCATCTATGTATCTTAAAGAATCAATAAACTGGTGGACAGTATGGCTCTTACATATTGCATAACTGAAATGCAAATGGTTTTCTTCTATTGAATAAAAATCTGTTCTCTATCTATCCTTTGTTGGTCAATGTAGAAATAAAGCATTGGATTGAAATCAAGCTTGTCATTGCCATTGTATTTTTGGGAACCCGTGTCCTCTACATGGCTTGGGATATCTACGCTAATATGAAGTGTCACAACAAAATATTGCAGGCTTAAATGTTTCATCTAGATTTACTAGGGCTATTGCATTCTTGAGTGTTTTCTAGCTTTGTGTATTAATGCATGTTTTATGTTATCTTTTTATATTTCTTTCTTGTCGTTTCTAGTACAACTAGGATTTTCTGATCGTAATCAATGCTCCCATACTGATGCATAATCAAATATTGATACAATTTATTTCTAAAACTATTGATGGGCACATAGAGCACATTATCTACTAGCTAACTAGATATATGCCACTAGATGTCCTCCCATACACAAGGGTTGTGTCAGCACCCAGAATTGCACCCAAGGTTGTAGGAAGGCAGATCTTGAGGTAACAACAGAACCACTTTAGAAAAGGGAGTTTTCTCCTCCGATTCCAGAGAGGGATCTCTCACAAATACCTAAACAAGGCCAGATTTATATTGTCACAATTGGGTATCAAACATGTGGTGGTTGGAAGTGAAATAAAGATATATTGGGCTATGGATTCAATATTAAAAACTCTAAGAGACAGAGTGGTTTGCATGGGAGAACTCTTACAAGAGCGAGATAGTGCTTCGATTACTGTCGTTGTATTTAGGGTCTGGTGAAAAGTAGAACGATGACAGTTTGCTAACGTGGAGTACCACTAAGATGAATTCTGTGCTAGCTTTAGAATAAATAGTTTTGTGGATGTCGCATACAATGTAGGAGCATATGAGTATGAATTCCTGGTCATTATACACTAATCCTACAATGTGAAGAATACATAATGTAAAAAAAGATATTTGGAAAACATGCACATAAGAAATAAAGCACATACTGTAATTTTGGAAACACACAAGAATTCTTGAAATGAGTACAACTAGCATTCACTCTCTATATTGCTTCAAGGTCTCGTAGACATGATAGTCTTACAAACTTAAAAATATATCAACCCACCATCCTTGTATCCCTCAATGAGGATATTTTTATAACATTTCAAACCCCCAAGGCTAATCCTTGAAATAGGGACCGAAACTGTTTATAGTCATAATAAAAATACTAACAGCTAGAGCGTGTTACTTCCACCATGATTTACATATATTAAAAAAACATCATGGAACAAATGCGCATGCTTGGTCTGGACAACAACATGACACTTCTAGTTGTGAGTTCACAGGTCATGAAAACGATGTCTCTGGATGTTTCTGGTGGCTCGTTGTTGACTAGGCCCAAACCATTTGTCTTTCTGTTGAGTCAACAACGTGTCTTTCCCTTTGTGTTAATCCTGTGCTCAAAGGAACCTTTCTACATGGGCTCAAAGCCAGTAAGGGAGTTTGTGTCCCTTCCATGCTCATCCTTCTCCATAACTCCCCCCTCTCCTGGTAATACTGTTATACAAGGGGACTTGATGAAGAGCCACATTGTTCCTATTAGTGATAAGCCTATGCAGTGGCTAATCATTCTTGTACTCCTCACCTCTCACGAGGAGGGTTCTCCTATAGGAAATACGGTAGGGCACGTCTTCGACCTCCTCACCACCTTAGAAAAAGTAGACACATGGAATTAACAAAGGCAGTGATGAAGACTTTGGACACCCACCCCTCGAGTATGATCATTCCCTCCAACTGGTCATCGCTAAATAGGGTCATTACATACCGAGGATTTGGAGGCATCGACTATGTCTGGAGCAGGAATAATTTTAGGGGCGAAATTTAACCCATGGGCTATTTTTAGGGCATTTTCTCCAAAAAAAGATTCTCCATTTTGCATTTTTTGAAGCCTTGTTTCGCCCAATTTTGATGGGGTAAAAATTTTTCACCCTAAAAATCGCCAAATTATTATATAAACAATATAAAATACTTGGAAATTAAATATTTTTTGAAAAATATCGCCAAACATTTTATAGTTGGCATTTTAAGAATTGGTAAGATTCGCCAACATTTATACACTTTTAAATAAGTATGGTTCCTTAAAATCATCCTTGGTCTGGAGGCTTTGGGGGAACATCCATGGGACATGAAAACCCAGGTACAACGCCTACTAGGGTATGGCCTTCTATTAAGACAATAATGCCTTCACCAGCATCAGCAGGTCCATCTAATGTGATGAACGTCTTTGTCTTGACCTTGATGACAGTGGAAAACATCTCTAATGCAATGAACATCCCTACCATGATGGATATAAAAGCGGTGAGATTCTGGACCAAGGCTTATCGACTGGGAAAACATTCTGACAGACCATATTTGTAAGCACAAAAAACATAGTAGGAATATCCCAAGGCTTCCAAAATTTATAGTGCACTAACACCTATTCTTCCCATATTTCATTCAAGGCGCAGTGAGACTCTGCCTTCTCTGGCCCTGGAAATGGCTATTTATATAGAGCAGGAGAATTGGACATGGCTATGCCCCATCATTACCATCATACACTTTGCCATCGAGCAGTCAGGTGACCGAATGAGTGAGCACGTGGGCTGAGGATTTCTTTTCTCACTGGAGATCTAGTCACGCTCCCTTATCTGACGCAGTATTTCATTGTTGGTTGCGGAAAATACTTTTGGTTTTATTCTTCCTTATCAACAATATGCTTCAAGGCATATGGATTTGATGCTTTCCTTCCCTTTTGTTCTTGCAGACAATGATATCAGAACCGCCTCTTTCTGCCACATATCTCTTGCTTCGTGTAGAGATCATATTTGTCGCTCATATCTCAGAGCTTCATGATGTCCTTCTAATTTCACATGAAAGCTATATGATGGACCCTTGGTTTTGGGAGATTTGGCATTGTCGTGGGGATGATTTTCACCTATGGTCATGTCATAAAGGGCATTAGGGAACTTAATTTCCTGCCGGGGAAAACAGATTGCACGTGAGGGCGTATTTTCTGCCTTTGGACCGATCTTAACACGACCTTTATGGGCCCAGAATGTGTTTCACCATTCGATCTGAGCACCTTCCATATCCATCATCCACGTGCACAGAGCCATAACATTTTGTCAGTTTTATGGGACTAATTATCTCATGCTAGTCCCATCGACGAAAGTGTTCCCCACCATAGATCTTGTCTCGACGAGATCTGGGCCGTCAGATGTTGCATTACTTTAACCCATTTCACAGATTGGAACATAAGAAAACTAACAAGCACTTTGATCCAATGAAATCACTCTCACTCGCCCATCTGTCTTCCATCGATCATGACCCTTGGAACTTGCGGTCGCTTTAGTGTCATTTCGCGGAAATGTAGAGGAATTTTTGGTCACACATGTGGTTCTCATGAAAAGCACTTTGTTCGTCAATATATCTCGCTTTTAGATCCTTGCCTTAGAAACACCCTCCCTTTTAACTTGATTTTTCGGCCACCCTGAGACTGGAAATTTATGCATGTTTTGAGCCCTTTTGATTTATTTGCCTAGCCTTCTAGCCATTGCATGTAGAGCAGAAAATGGTGATAACAAGTGGCTCCAGCTAGGGATTCTATCCTCCTTGTGAGGTAGAAAAGAAAAATTGTAGACCAAGTGCTAGATCCATTGGGTGCCCCCCCATCTTTGCTGCAATCTTTCAAAAAATGCTCCAAAGAACAAAATTAGGCTGAATGATGGAAACAATTGAAAAGCTAAGCTGATACTTGAGAAAAAATGCTTAAAATGGAAATGCTCATCATGCTGAGATTATTTATTCCTACCTACACTATCTAATGGACTTCATCACCTGGTAAAGTGATTTTTGACTTCTAGTGAAGCCATCCATGCAAATAGTCCCAAAAACACTATTTCTTCTCACACGCTGTAGAGAACACCACCAAGAGACTTGATGATACTGAATTATAAAAAAATAGTTGATCTTTACAGTAAATATATAAGCGTACATTACTGTTTCCCAGATGCTCCATGTATTCTGCTATAGGATCATAGAAACTAGGGTGATCACCGATCTCTTCAGTTGTTAGTAGGGCATGGCAAGAATATACCAATTTCCATAATACTATCATTTTAAGGAGGTGATGCCTCAAAAAAACATGATAGATAGCTATTGGATCATCTTATTATCTGTGACACCGATTTTATTGCACGATATTCAAGATCTCACAGCCTTCTCTATCATAGGTGTCACAAAAATGGTAATGCTTCTTTCTTTAGCAGATCTGGGCTAGTATACTTCTCGGATACCATTCCATTCAGAAAATCCCTCTGTGTACATGGGGGCATGATCACAAGGAATACTGCAGACCATGGAGAAATATGTCCTCTTCCTTCCTTGAGGAAATCATTCGAGAAATAACCCCTCTTGTTCACAACTGGATTGGTTTCAAAAGAAACCATGCACATATTCCTCTAGGCATTGTTTGAATGATGTGCTTCGCCCTTGGCTCTAGGTCTCAGGAAACAAAATCTCATCTTTTGGACTTGTCTATTTATGGATGTAATCATCTTCTTCAATGGGGTTGAGCAGGAAAAAAATATCTCCCTGAGGTGGTGTCCTTGGGATTAAGATGTATGAGGAGGTCTTTACCCTCACAATCTTGTCTTGTCCTCTGTTAAGAATTCATCTTATAGGATATATAACAGTTTCTCTAGGTGCGACACCCTAATAATCATCCTCGTATTCATCATATATAGGCATACTTTAATCCTTTTTGAGGCCACCCTAGATGTAACTCACAACAGGCTGGTTGTGATTTCGTAAGAAAGGAATTATAAAACTTTCTTCCTCTTCGTCCCTTGGTTGATATTCTTTCTGTATATCGGAGGACAATGCGAGCTGCCAAGGGAATTTCCCCCCTGTCTCATGCATCTCCACCTGGTCCAACTCCTTGCTATTTTCATTAGCACAACCATGGTCCAGGACCTTTCCTGACAACCTGAAATTTTCCTTGACATCCATGGATTAGAAAAAATTCCTTGTAATGAAGTCAAATTTCTTTCCAACAGAAACAAAGACAAGTTGAGGGGGGAAATATAAGAATAAAATAGTTTTGTTGCACCCTCCAAGGGCTCAATTTATTTGGGCATGCCATAATAGGAACTCATGAATCTCCTGCTAAAACTTGACGTGGATTTGCCTTCATGTTTCCTCATAGAATAAAAATTCGAGAGCATATGGTCCAATGACCTCTTTTCACCCCAAAAATCTAGGAACATACGTGAAAATTCCTCCCATCTGTTGATGGACTCTGGCTACAAATTACTGACCCATTTTTTGAGATGGCCTTGCAAATATTGGGAGAAATATTTCATACAAATTTCATCATGCTCTATCTCGAAAAGATCAAGAAAATACTCAAAATCCTGTAGATGTTTCTCAGTTGTATGGTCTTCAAAATCTCCGTCAAACTCAGGAAGGTATTTATAATCTTTTGCAGGGAAGTCATGAAGGATCTTAGGCAAACAAAGGGGCATGTATTGAATTTGGGTATTAGGTGCAATGGGACCTTATGGAAATATTCGCTCTCAGAAACTGCATCATGAGGCTCATCTGGTGACCTTTTAGTATCAGGGATTGTGTGTGGAGGATCTAGGCTAAAATCAAATGTATAGGATGGGGAGATATTCTCCGTCTGTAGCGAAGGATATACATGATTGAACTTGTGTCTTTGATTGGAATGAAATAAGCCATGGAAAACTATCTTACAATCTTAAGGAGAAATAAAGAAATATTCACAAGAAGAGCCAAGACGTTCTGGAGGAAGCTAGATCTTAAGTACCTCGTTTTCTCTTCAAGCCTACCCATGTCTTTGCTGCAAAATTACGCACGTTGTGGAGAGATTCTAACACCTCCTTGGAAATAGCTTCCTCACCACCTTAGAAAAATTATGCATGTGGAATTTACAAAGGTGACGATGAAGACTTTGGACACCCACCCCTCCAGTACGATCATTCTCTCCTACTGGTCACCCCTAAACATAGTCATCACGTACCAAGGCTTTGGAAGTAGTGACTACATTTGGAGGATTTGGGGGGACATCCATGGGACATGAAAACCCAGGTACAATTCCCACGGGGATATGGCCTTATGTTAAGACAATAATTCCTTCATCAGTGTCAGTAGGTCCATTTAATGCGATAAATGTCTTTGTATTGACCTTGATGATGCTGGAAAACATCTCTAATGAAATGAATGTCTCTACCATGATGGCTAGAATCTCCTTGGCATGAGGATATTAAAGAGGCAAGATCCTGGACCAAGGCTTATCGACCAAGAAAAAATCCTGACATACCGTCTTTGTAAGCACAAAAAACATAGCAGGACTAACCCAAGTCTTCTAAAATTTACAATAAACTGACACCTCTTCTTCTCGAATTTTATTCAAGGCACAATGAGAATCTGTCTTATGTGGCCCTAGAAATGGATATTTATATAGAGTTAGATAATTGGACACAACTATGCCCTGTCATTACCATCACACACGTCACCATCGAGTAGTTTGGTGACAGAACGAGCGAGCACCTGGGATGAGGATTTATTTTTTGGATGGATATCTAGTCACACTTCCTTATTTGCTGCGGTATTTCATAATTGGCTGTGGAAAATAATTTTGGGGTTATTATGCCTTGTCGACCATACACTTCAAGGCATATGGAATTGACGCTTTCCTACACTTTTGTTCCTGCAGACGACGATATCATATCCGCCTCTTTTTTTCGCGTATCTCTTACTTCGTGTATAGATCATATTTGCTGCTCATATCTTAGAACTTCATGATTTCCTTCTTATTTCACATGCAAGCTATATGATGGACCCTTGGTTTTGGGAGATTTCGCATTGTCGTGGGGATGATTTTCACCTGTGGTCATGTCACAAATGGCGTCATGTAACTCAATTACCTGCCAGGGAAAGTAGATCGCATGTGAGGGAGTCTTTTAGGCCTTTGGACCGATCTTAACACAACCTTTATGGCTCCAGAATGTTTTTCATTGTTCGATATGAGCACCTTCCATATCCATTGTTCACGTGAATAGAGTCATAATATTTCGTCAGTTTTATGGGGCCACTTATCTCATGCTAGTCCCATCGACGAAGGCATTACCCATCGTAGATATTGTCTGGATGAGATCCAGGACATCAGATGTTGCGTTACTTTAACCCATTTCGCAGATTAAAAGATTGGAAAACCAATGAGCACTTTGATCCAATAAAATCGATCTCGCCCACTGATCTGTCTTCCGTTGATCATGACCCTTGGAACTTGGGGTCGGTTTAGTGTCATTTCGTAGAAATGCAGAGTCATTTTTGGTTGTGCATGTGGTCCTCACGAAAAACACTTCATTCGTCGATCTGACTCGCTTTTAGATCCTCACCGTAGAAACGCGCTCCCTTTTAACATGATTTTTCGTCCACCCTGAGAATGGAAATTTATGCACGTTTTGATCCCTTTTGATTGCTTTGTCTAGCCTTCTCTCCATTTCCTGCTGAGCAAAAAATGGTGATAATAGTTTGGATCCTTTTCTTTCTCACAAAAAAACATTTAAACAATGCTACAATTGAGTCACATAAAAAATAGAAAAAAACATACTCCTCTTTCTATCTAACTAGGGAATTTGTCTCATATATTGGTTTTTTTTCGAGAACTATCGCTAGAAAAGCCACAATAGTGTCTACTCGCCTAATCAAATTCAAATAATCAGTACATGTGCCTAGACTTAGAGCAATGTATTTGTACAATTTTTTCTTTTTGAAAGGCCAAACTAGGATTCAAGCAAGGGTTCTATTATCAATGCTTTTAAAAAAGTTTCTAGTCTTCATAGTCTAAATTCTCTTCATTGCTTGTCATTTGACATGTTTTATAGATGCTTTGTATCATTGAATAAATATACAAAGGAAAAAGATGATGGTGGATAGCCTTAACACATCTTTTCAAGAAAATACTCTAAGAAGCAATGTACTCAAACAAATTTGTCATATAAAAATATGATTTCGCGTAACCAAATGATGTCCACAAGGATATAGGCTAGGTGCATGCCCCCTTTTAAATGTTAGTGGTCAACAACAAATGTGAAATAAACCCCATCACCATGTACAAAAACCTGAACGTGATCTAAGTAAACATGAAATCTTCAAGGAACAATCCCTTGGAAATTAATGCTAGCCAAAGTAAAACGCCAAGTCCTACAAACTCCATGAAGGACTTTGTTCTAAGATGGCATTGGCCTTCAACAAGTGGTAAAAAACATTCAATAGAGTAGCTCTAAACTATTTCTTTTTCCACAAATTACACATCAAAGTATCTAGTATGGGTTTTGTTTTTCATTGGATAAGATAAGCATAAACAAAAAGAAACAAAAAGATATGATGTTTGTCATATATATTGTAGATGGAGTGGTTTTATTCTTCTTCTTTCTTCTTGGATAATTCACTGTGATTGATATGGTTATAATCATGTGTGTTGAATAATAATTCTCCTAACATAGGACTTCACTTCGTCCTTTGGTATCGGTCAATTGAGTATGATATTTTTTCTAGTCCTATTAACTTGATTAGGATCTTTATCTGAAATAATAACAAGTACAAAAAGATACATAAGATAGAGCATATACAAAAGACACAAATATTTTCACTGGGGAAACCATAAAGGGGAAAACCGTGCAAACTTCTACAGAATAGTTCCATCACTAAGACAATATCACAAGATGGAGAAACCCAATAATAAGAAGTATGTTGCGCCTCCATTTATACACCTTTTAAGTGATTTACCTAACACATAACTAGGGATGAAATCTTACCCTATAAAGGATGAATTCTCCTACAGAGACTCTGAAATCATTTTATAATATATTATACTAGGGACTATTTCCCCAACTTGAAATGAAGGTTGTACCTCAAGGTACATACACAATAATGACATCCCGAAAGGAGGAAAACACATATATGATGTGGGTACAACATCATACAATGACAATATACATAAGAATGTCTTCCAAAGTTACAATTACAACAACACTCCCTCTTAAATAGGAAGGTATTCTCTCTCTCCACAGTCATCAACACATCTTATCTTGTCATCATCCTCGCTTATTCCATAGTCATCATCTCGTCGATCATCAAAAAATACTATCTGTCATCATTATTCTATACAGACCCAACCCTTTTTCATGCTAGGCATAGGCATCGTCCTCATTTAGGTCTTCATCATATCCATTACCAAGCCATCGCGTAGATACATCCCATGACCTTCTTTACATTGGCACAACAATAACCTGTGTCTCCTACAGTCATCTTGTTGTATCCATATAATATCTTTTTTCCATCGTCCCCCCCCCCAAAGAAAACACAGAGAAAACATAGCACAAACCAGATGAAGAGCAGCTACGTTTTACCAACATAGGATTAGGACAGGATATTTCACATCACCAAGACAACCTGCATCTTCCACTATGCGAGAATCACCTAAGATCACACTAAGTGTGTTACGTCTCTACGGTCAACTTGTGTTCTACCAACATAGGATCATGTTAGAATATTTCATGTCACTAAGACAACCTGCATCTACCACTATTTTAGAACTTGCTAGGTGCAAACCAAGTGCCTTATGACCTCATCATGGGAATACACACATACAAGGACTGATTACGACCAAATAACCTGTGTACCATGCGAATATGTTTACATTCCTAATCAACCTCAAGGACTTATTAGACATGAACAACCTACATCGTGGATCTTTTATATTCATAAAACATTCCAGGACTTATTAAGTCCAAGTAACTTGCATACTACACCACGATTCTTTCACACTCCATAGAAGCCACAAGACTCATTACATATGAATAAATTGCGTAGTATGAAAAGATCTTTTACGCTTTGGATAACATTTATTGGGATTGATTAAATCCAAGGATAACCTGGGACCTTTACTAGGAAATATTACATCTAAGGAAAACCTAAAGGACTGATTACATCCGAGCAACCTGCATCCTCTTCCAGGATCATTTCCTCTTGGAGAACGTGTCTCATTTCCCATGTAATATCTCATGCATCTACGTCTTTTGGTCTATTTCTATTTCTAGCATAGGAGCACACGAGGATGGATTATGTCCAAGGATAACTTACGATATTTTTCAGGAATTATTACATCCGAGGACAACCTACATGACTTATTATGTCATCAAGAAAACCTATCTCTCCAACTATGCTAGAACTCATCACTCCCTCTTTCAATGGGTCTCATTCTAGATCACACCAAATCTTTCTCTTAATTACTCGAACTTCACTCTAGCTAGAGGTTTGGTCAATACATCGACTATCTGCTCATTCATTTCCATGTACTGGAGCTTCATTGCTCCTTTCTACACCATATCCATGATATAGTGGAACTTGATCTCTATGTGCTTCAACTTATCATGGAACATTGGGTTCTACGACATATTCACGCAACTATGGTTGTCATAGAAGATACATGTTGCATCTAAATGGATATCAAACAAATCAAATAGTAGCTTTTGCAGCCACACTTCATCATAACTATTAGAGCGAGAGGAAATATAATCTTCCTTGCTTGTACTCAACACCACGCAGGACAGTTTCCTACTAAACCGGAAGATCATACTGGATCTCAAACTAAATCAACACCCTAAATTTATATTCCTACTAGTGGCTTTACCTTCCCAATCTAAATCAAGATAATCTTGTAGATCAATCTTCTAATTCACATCCTACTTGAACCCATACTCGACTATACCCTTCAGCTACCTCAATACATGATTTGCAGCAACCAGGTGAACATGTTTTTGATCCGTCATGAACTAGCTCAGGTTTTTCACAACAAATCATATGTCCGACCTCGTATTCGTCGGGTATATCAATGATTTGATCATCTGATGATACATCGTGGCATCAACCGAAGCTAATGAATCATCACATAGAATCTTAAAGTTTGATTCCATAAGTGTGACTATCACCTTGCAGTCCAGTATTCTAAATCTTTTCATAATCTTTACTCTGAGGAAATCCCAAGATCATTAGGAAGATATACATTCTGTTGTAGCATGCCCTCGGTGCATGTTTCAATCCATACAAGGCCTTCTTCAATTTGCACACATGAGTCTGCCTATCATGTGTCTCTAATCCCAGTGGTTTTTCTAGCTACACTTCCTGCTTGTCTACACCATTTAAGAATGTTGTGTTGACATCCATTTGGTGTATCTTCCATCTCATAACTACAAGAATTGCAAGTATAGATCTAATGGAAGTGTACATCGCTATACTGCAATATCCATTGTTGGATATTCTCAATTAAGTAATTTCTGAAATAACCCACATATCAATAGATAATAAAATACGAATAAATTGATAGATAAGTCCAAATTACAATTGAGGGACCATTATTTATATTTTGGCGGAATACCCTTTCATTAAGAGTCATGTCTTTTTGTAAAGACATTATTAATTATTATTATTTATTTTATATATATGTTGATGTTTATTATTATTATTATTATTGTTTGTTGTTATTATTTAAGTTTGTTACATTGTCACTCCTTTAGAAAGGCTTTGTCCTCAAAGCTTTATAATGTTTCTGCATCATTTTTTGTGGTGTCGTAGCTGACAAAACATGTTGATACGAACTACTAAAAGTTGAGCACAACTTCCGATATGTGGATGAATCAATCCATCCCAAATTGATTTGTTGTTGACTATTGGCATTCCATATTGATCTATCCTTAGGATATTTGATCACATTGGTACTGCTATCTTTCGACATTTTCCACTTTTTAGAATATTTGTTTTTATGGTTGGGGTGTCGATATGGAATTTTCACAATGTAATTTTATTTTATGAGTGTCATTTTTTTAGCGTTGATCTTAGCAGAAAGTTGTATTTTTGTCTCTTGAGGTTTTAAGGTTTCCTTCTGTATCTTTTCCAACTTGTTTTGTAACTGTATGTTATCATTTTGAAACTTCTTAATCGCTTCAACATGTGATTTTCAGTCATCTTCAGACTTCTTAAGTTGTTCCTTAATATCTTCATTATGCCTTCTGATACAACAATTTTCTTCCTGTTTGTCTAGAAGTTTTTCTTCAATGTCTTCCGTAGATTGTTCTGTCTTCTGACTACTTTTCAACTTCTTAATTTTTTGTTCGTTGCACTCTTTTTGCATCTTATGTAATTTAATCAATACTTCTAATTTCAGACTCAAGTCTTGTAACTCTTCATTGTCTATTCGATAACGTTTTAACTTGGCTTCTAATTTCTCTGTTTGTAGTCGTAAACTAGATTCCATGATCACTAGATGATGATGGTCTTCGTTTTTTTTCGATTTTGTTTTCCTTTGACTATTTCTTCAACAATAATTGGTCTTCTTCCTTAGGTCAAATAACCCTTTTTTTTCAACAATAATTATTAAAAAATAATAATTTTTATAATTTTCTTTTTATAATAATAATAATTAATTAATTACTTAATAATTATATTAATGTTTTAATAAACTATATATATAGTTTAATATATAGTTTTTTTAAATAATAATTAAATATTGTATTAATTATTTTATAATAAAATTCTTTATTTCATTATTTGTTTTAATAATAAAAAAATAACTTTTTTTCCTTTTACTTTTATCTTTTCTTTTCTTTTTTTAACTTTTTTTTCTTTCCTTTTTTTTTATTTTTTTTACATTTTTCTTTTTCTTTTGTACAATGTCCAATATTTTAGGGAAACCCTAAAATAAGGCTACAAGCCAAAAATCAGACAAGGTGTGAGAAACAAGGCCAAAGGCCCATATCAGCCAAATGAGGCTCTGATACCACTTGAGGCAAATAATTATTTGCTCATACAATAATATTCACGAGAACACCTCGAATATTCGATAAGCCATAAGGAAAGTATATATTAATGATAGAATGAATGATGATTACAATGGTTGATAATTGCCTACTAAATAAAGCTTGAGAATTGTGAATGAAAGGTCATGTCCTTTGATCTTAAGTATAATTAATTATGTTTATTATTAATTATTTAATTATTATATTTATTTTATGTTTGTTACATATACAATATGTCGAGTTCATAAAATTTACAAAGATATATAATGATCGAGAGTGATATTAGTGTATCTCTATGTATTTTTGGGAACCCATGTCCTCGATGTGGCTTGGGAGATCTATGCAAATATGAAGTGTCACAACAAAATATTGTAGGCTTAAACGTTTACTCTAGATTTATTGGGGCTATTGCATTGTTGAGTGTTTTCTAGCTTTGTGCATCGATGTCTGTTTTATGTTATCTTTTTATATTTCTTTCTTGTCATTGCTAGTACAACTAGCATTTTATGATGGATAATGTAAAGCAAAGAAGCTACTTCAATGGCTAGCACAAATGCAACCAACAATGAGTAGAGTCAAAACAAATAAGTTGGAGGAATTTCTTCAAGGAATGCTCTAGGTTATTCCTAGATCAAAAAATACATTTCATGGATCTATTTAAATCACATAGGGACAAAGTAACATTCATTCCTTTACTACTTTCATTGTGCATATCCTACAACAAATGGCTTAGAACTTGCAACATCCAAATAAAAAACAATGAAAAGAAGAAACTTATTTGGATGTAAAATTTCTAAAGAACTCAAGATAGATGAACATAAGCTAGATTCAATCCATGAGGATTATTATATCCTTTTAATAGCTCAACAAAAAAAATAACATTGACAATGCTAACAAAATGGCATCCAACACATACGAACAATAGCAAAAAGAGAATTATGCACTCTAGCAAAAAATAGATACTTTGGAAAATTTTCTTTGAGAGAAGATGTCGACTAAGTTGAAAAGAAAGTAAAAAAAACAATTATGAGTTTCCAAACTATAAATAGCTTTCTTTATGTATAGGTGGTTAGAACTTATTTTAGATATAGAAATATTTAGGGATTCCTATGAGCTAGCATAGAATCAGATGCAATAAAGCTAGAATGGAGGTAGGCCAAAAAAAGAGACAAATACATATAAAGGGGCATAAAAGGCCCCACCAATAATAGAGGAAGGAGAAACAGTTTTAGTCGATGGCCAACTAGTTAAAGCACCATTTTATTTAATGAATGTGACCTTGGATTAAGTTGCTTAACTAGTATTAGTAAATCTAGTAAACACAATTGTTTCTTATCTACTACCAGTTCCTATAAAAAGATATAGTATGTCTTTGATTGTGTTTAAACCCAAGCCAAGTGGGGTTACAAATAAATATTGAGATTCCCTTGTGTACTATGCTCGATATATTAGGTATTTGAGTTCTTTAGGTGATCACTATGCGGTGAGGTACTCTCCTACTTTAACTAGCAAGCCTATATCAAATACAATAGGAAATAATGTCACAACCACTTGTGTAGAGCATAGGATACATAAAATCCATAAATGAACATTGTCCCCATTAAGCGATGAAATAAATCCAATTGTATATTCCTTGAACACTTGTAAACATTAATAGGGATTCTATAGAAATAAACCAAAACAAATAGAAACTAAACTTAGGTTTTGGGATTAATCTAAAAAGAAAATGCACAAGGCTTCATATCCTTCTTCCTTTTTAGGAAGATGAAAGACATGCATGCCCCATAACAACCTCAATTTTAGCTCACATTTCTCATACAAAAATACATCGTACTCAATGCTCCCATATTGATGCATAGTAAAATATTGATACATGATTTATTTCTAAAACTCATTATGGGCACATAGAGCACACTATCTACTAGCTAACTAGACATATGCCACTGGATCTTGTCCCATCCACATGGGATGGATCTTTTTTTCTCCTCTTGCTATCTAACTAGGGCATTTGTCTCATATATTGGTGTTTTTCTAATAGCAATCGCTAGAAAAGCCACAATAGTGTCTACTCGCCTAATCAAATTCAAATAATGGGTACATGTTCCTAGACTTAGAGAATTGTATTTGTACAACTTTTTCTATTGGAAAGACCAAACTAGGAGTCAAGAACGGGTTCTATTATAAATGATTTTAAAAAAGGTGCCATTATTCATAGTATACATGCTATTCATTGCTTGTCATTTGACATGTTTTATAGATGATTTGTATAATTGAATAAAGAGACAAAGGAAAAAGATTATGGTGCATAGGCTTAACACATATTTTCAAGAAAATACTCTACGAAGCAATGTACTCAAACCAATTCATTCTATTGAAATATGATTTCATGTAACCAAATTATGTCCACATGGCTATAAGATAGGTGCATGCCCCCTTTTAAATGTCAGTGGTCAACAACAAATGTGAAATAAACCCCATATCCATGTACAAAAACATGAACGTGATTTAAGGGACCACAAAATATTCAAGGAGAAATCCCTTCGAAATGAATGCTAGTCAAAGTAAAAAGCCAAGTCCTACAAATTCCATGAAGGACTTTGTTCCAAGATTCCATTGGCCTTCAACAAGTTGTTAAAAAATCTCAAAAAAGTAGCTCTGAAGGGTTCCTTTTTCCACAAATTCCACATCAAAGTATCTAGTATGGGTTTTCTTTTTCATTAGATAAGATAAGGGTAAACAAAAAACGACAAAAATATCTTATGTTTGTCATATATATTGTAGATGTAGTGGTTTGATTCTTATTTCTTCTTGGATAATTCATTGGGATTGATATGTTTATAATCATGTGTGTTGAATAATCATTCTCCTAACATAGGACTTCACATCATCCTTTCTCCTCGATCAATTGAGTATGTTATTTTTTATAGTATTAATAAATTGATTAGGATAATTATATGAAAGAATAAAAAGTATAACAAGATACAGAAGATAGAGTAGATACACAAGACACAATATTTTCACCGGGGAAACCATAAAGGGGAAAATTGCGCAAACTTTTGCAGAATAGTTTTGTCACTAAGACAAAATTACAAGACGGGCAAACCCAATAATAAGAATTCTTATGCGCCTCCCTTTTTACACTTTTCAAGTGATTTACCTAACATAAAACTGGGGTCGACCTCTTACTTTAGAAAGGACGAATTATCCTATAGAGGCTTCGAAATAACATTACAATATATTATACTAGGGACTATTTCTTCGACTTACAATGGACATTGTACCTCAAGGTCCATACACAATAATGACATCCCGAAAGGAGGAAAACACATATCTGATGGGCGTACAACATTGTATAATGATAATATACATCAGAATCATACAATTACAACATCAATCCCTCTAAAATAGGAAGGTATTCTCTATCTCTCTCCACAATCATTAACATATCTTGTCCAGTCATCATCATCATTTCTTCTATAGTCATCATATTAATGATCAATGAATAATACTATCTGTCATCATAATGTTCTAGAGACCCAACCATTTTTCATGGTGGGTATAGGCCTAGTCCTCATCCAGGTCTTCGTCATATCCATGAGCAAGCCATCGCGTAGGTATTTCCCATGAATTTCTTTAAATTACCACTACAATAACCTGTGTTTCCTACCGTCATCTTGTTGTGTCCATTCATATCTTCTATCCATCACAAAACCAAAAAAAACACATAGAGAACACATACCACATTCAATATGCAGAGCACCTCATTCTACCAACATAGGAGCATTACAAAATATTTTCACATCACTAAGACAACCTGCATCTTCCACTATGCAAGAATCACCTAAGAAAACTACAAGTGTATTATGTCTCTATGGTGAACCGGTGTTCTACCAACATAGGAGCATGCTAGAATATTTCATGTCACTAAGAAAACCTACATCTACCATTATATGAGAACTGCCTAGGTGCACACCATGTGACTTGTGACCTCATAATCTCCAACATGGGAATACACACATACAAGGACTGATTACGACCAAACAACCTGCATACCATGCCAGGAAATTTACATTCTAGTCCAAACTAAAGGACTCATTAAAAACAGATAACCTGTGTCCAATATATTTTCTATTCAGACAACATTCCATGACCCTTTTACACTCCAATACCCTTTTACACTCCATACAAGACACAAGACTCATTACATCTGAATAACATGCGTACTACGCTAGGATATTTTACGCTTTAGATAACCTGTAACCTTTACTAGGAATAATTGCATCCAAGGAAAACCTATAGGACTGATTACATTCAATCAACATGCATCCTACGCGAGGATCTTTCTTTCTCAAACAACCTGTCTCATTTCCCATGTGAGATCTCATGCATTTGTGTCTTCCGGTCTCTTGCTATTTCTATCATAGGAACACACCAAGACTGATTACGTCCAAGGATAACTGGTGATATTTTTCAGGACTTATTACATTCGAGGAAAACCTACATGACCGATTATGTCACCAAGACAACCTATCTCTCCAACTATGGTAGAAATGAGCACCCCCTCTTTCAAGGGGTCTCGTTCTGGATCACACCAAGTTTTTTTTTTCTGAAGTACTCTAATTTCACTCTCTCTAAACAATTGTTCAATACATTAACTATATGCTCATTCATTTCTAGATAATAGAGATTCATTGCTCCTGTCTCCACCATATCCCTGATATAGTGGAAGTTCATCTCTATATGCTTCGACTTGTTATGGAACACTAGGTTCTACGACAACTTCATGCAATTCTAGTTGTCACAGAAAATATTGGTTGCATCTAAATGGATATAAAACAAATCAGATAGAAGATTCCATAGTCACATTTCATCACAAATAGCGAAGCAGGATGCAACTTAATATTCCTCGATTGTACTCAGCACCACACAAGATTGCTTCCTGCTATACCAGGAGATCATACCACATCCCAAACGAAAGCAACAAATCAATTTTCTCTTCCTATTAGTGGTGCTACCTTCTCAATACGAATCAACATAATCATGTAGATTAATATTCTAATTCACATCATACTTGAACCCATACTCGACTGTACCCTTCAGGTACCTCAATACATGCTTTACAGCAACCAGTTGAACATGTATTGGATCCGTCAAGAACTAGATCAGGGTGTTCACAATAAAGAATATGTATGGTGTTGTATTCATCAGGTACATCAATGATCCAATCATCTAACAATTCATCATGTCATCAACTGAATCTGATGAAGCATAACGTGGAAGCTTCAAGCTTGATTCCATAAGATTGGTTATCACCTTGTATTCTAATATTCTGAATCATTTCATAATATCCACTACATACTTTCCTTGACCAAGGAAAATCCCATCCGCACTTTGCCACACCTCCATGTCTAGGAAGTAGTGCATTATCCATAGGTATTTCATCTCAAACTCAATATTAAGTCTCATGTTTTCATCTTCAATGAGTTCATCCTCTCCTGTCAAGAACAGGTCATCAACATATAGTAGGAGAATCACTGGTCTTTCTCCTTCAACCTTGAAGTAAAGGTTGGAATCTTATTTACTCTTAGGAAATTCTAGGTTCATCAGGAATTTATCCATCCCATCGAAGCAATTTCTTGGTGCATGTTTCAATCCATACAAGGCCTTATTCAATTTGCACACATGCGTTTTCCTATTATGTGTCTTGAATCCTAGTGGTTTTTCTATGTATGCTTCTTCCTCGTCTACACCATTTAAGAATGTTATCTTTACATCCATCTGATGTATCTTCCATATCATAACTACAACCAATGCAAGTATATATCTAATGCAAGTGTACCTCTCTATGGGTGCAAATGTATGGTCATAGTCTATGACTTCTTTTTGTGAGAATCCTCGCATCACGAATCTTGCCTTGCGTTTATCAATGCTACCATTTACATGATGGTTAATCTTGTAGATCCACTTTGAAGTCAAGACAAGCTTCCTTTCCAGTCTCAGAAATATCTCTTGTACAACAATATTTATAATTTAATGATACTCCTCAATTGTGTCCTCCTTCCATTCTTTCTTTTCTGCAGCCTTTTCATAGTTGGAAGGTTCCTTTCTCTATGTATCCCTTTCGAAGTGCAATACATTTCTTACTCTTGTATTACTTCCCGTTCCCATGATGGTTCCCTCTCATGGGAGTCCATCTTGTGAAGTGTCTCTATAGGCTCTTGTTGTTTTTCCATGTCATGAGCTTCACGGTCTTCTATATTTTCCAATTCCATTATCGTATCTTGGACTCTTCGTTCCTTCATTTTCCTTGGCCTTTTCTATAGGTAGCCTTCTCGATCTGGATTATGACAATTCTTCATCAAAGGTTACATCTCTATTGATGTTGATATTCTTGAATCCTAGGAACTATATTTGATAGGCCTTGGTGTATCATTGTATCCTACGAATATTACCTTCCTCCAAAAAAGATCGAGCTTGGTCCTCTTCTCCTTTGGGATATGTACGTATGTTGGGCAGCCAAATATTCTAATATGGATGGATTTTGGTTTCTATCATGATAAATCCTTTTCAGGAGTCTTGTTTTCAAGTACTTGATGAGGAGTACAGTTTTGTACATACACAACTTTCCTTGCTTCTTTTTCCCAAAGGTGCATTGGAATATCCTGGTCATGTATCATTGCTTTCCCTGCTTCCATTATGGTTCAGGTCATTCATTCCACAACCGCATTCTACTAAGGATTGTATGCAGTGCTTAACTCCCTACTAATCTCAGAATCTCTGTAGAGTTCCTCAAATTATTCTGAGGTGAATTCTCCACCATTATATGACCACAGAGTCATGATCTTCCTTTCATTTTGGTTCTCAACCAAGGATTTGTTTTCCTTGAACTAATTTAATACTTTATTTTTCCCTTTCAAGAAATATATCCAAGTTTTACGTGAGAAATCATTTATAAAGGAAACATAGTACACATACCCACTTAGTGATATGGAAGACAAGGGCCTCCATACATATGAGCGTACTATCTCCAGTATTTCTTTAGCCTTGGTTTCACTGCTGGGGAATGTCTTCTTTTCATTCTTTGCTTGTGCACATCTTTACAAACCCCTTCATAGTTTTCCTAGATTTATGGAAATCCTGAGACTTCTTTTCTTGTAATCGGTAGTTATCTGTAGTGAACATGTGTAAACATTCGGTGCCATAGTTCACTTGGTTCTATTGACTCATGAACCATTGTTGTTCAGGATGTCCCTTTAGTTTGTAAATCCTTCATCTTGTTCTCCAATTAGTGTTGCATCATCGACTGTCTTTCCTTTAGACCACATTAGAACTTGGCCATCAACAAATACAACTCTCATTCCATTTGCATCCATTGCAGAGATGGAGAGAATATTCTTCTTGAATCCTTGAACATATAACACATCTTTCATCTTTAAATATTTTCCAGAGTCTAGCTTGTATGAAGCTTCTCCACTTTCTTTTATGGGGTATTGATAATCATCACCAAGTTTTACCTTCTGAGGTGACTCATGCTCAGACATATTGACGAATGATTGTTTGTATCCCGTCATATATTTAGATTCCCCACTATTCAAAATCCAATCATTACTTCCATGTGAGATGGTTCTCGTGAGTGATGATATTATCATATACTCTTCATCAGAATCATCCATCTATATTCTAAATATTTTGTTTCTTAGTTCATCATGTTCAGTGGTGTGAGCATAGTGTCTTTTCTTCTTGTTGAAGGAGTCCCTTTTCTTGGTACAATTTCTTGCAAAGTGTCCATTTTCATCACAAGTATAACATTGAACATTGGAAGGATCTCTTATGAATTTATTTTTTTTCTTGTCCTCTTGTTGTATTGATGGAAATTCTCCTTCTTCTTGTAGTTCTTTCTTGTGAACTATGAGAGATTGATAGTCATTTTATCCCATATTCTCTTCTCTTGTTATGAGTCAAGATTCTGTTGGTGAAAACCCACCAACAAAGCCTCATTGATAGGGGTTCTCACTGTGTCGATGCCCAACCAACGCGATCTTCCTGAGCACTGGCCCAGACAAGTTTTACCCTGCCCAGCAACATCCGCAGTGTGGACGAAGTCTAACCCAAAGTGTTTAAGGGATATCTGTTGGAACTGAGTTTTCGGTAGTAAGAAGGGAGGATATGCGATCCAACGGGGAGACGACATAACTATCAGATCCAGAACTATGCCGTCATCATTAATTCATTTCCACAACTACATATTACATCATACATTTGTCATAGTATCACTAGCACATCAGCATCATTTATAAAACATCTTAACTCATAATGCAACGGAAAGGTGACAAAATTAGAACAGATCGTAGCAACATCAATAACTCATAGCAGAAATGGAATAGACCACAGCAACATCATAACATATTAGATCACAACGTCATAACAAATTAGATCATAGCGTCATCAGAACAAATTAGATCACAATGACATCATAATAGTTTAGATCATAGCAGGAAAAATAGTAAAATAAAAGACAATATTTATGCAACAACTGTCATATCATATTAATTATGTGCAAAGGATCCAAAATGGACAATTCTTCTCCACAACAAGAGGCATAATACATCAGGAAAAAACCCAGATAGATCACAGATACAACAGAAAATTCTCCAAAAATGATAGACCGATCGCACCAGACCTCAAGCGATAATAATGCTCAAGATAATATTGATCTCAACCTCGATGTATATCACAATTGCAAAAATAGTCTCATATATAGGCTTGCGCCTTTACATTGAAGGTCCACTTCTAACTAACTTGTAATCGCTAATGACCTATTGGGACAAAAATTGGTCAAATAATATATTAAATATTCAAAACAGTTATTTTTCCGCCCATCACGTTGATCTGTCCTTGCATGGTACCATGTTAGCTTGTGCAGCTACCATGATGCTGCGCAACTCACTTACCAAAACCATTGCCAACAGGACCCCAACATATTCTTTTGGCTCGTCTCCAAGCCACGTCCGGTTGACAGGGTATATTCCGACGTCCGTGCCTTGAAATATTCAAACTACTGCGCAATCTCATGAACCTAAAGCTGGACATTGTTAGCAACACTTTGACAATAATTCAAAGCCTACTCCACTAGGTGCTCTTCCCTATCGTTGTCGTCGACCATCTGTCGATTCTCTTGCACCACCTATAGAGTGGAGACTGCATTAACAGTCAACTGCCCACCAATTTCTTCAAACTCATCTAGCTGAGCGCGATGCTTTTTTTGGCGTTCTGTTTCTAGGACCGAGTTTCTATTAAAATGAGGATATGTTTTGGCATCCGACTCGACCGGAGATTGAGGGGTGGTTTGATCTAAAGTTGCGAGAATTTGCTGAAGCTGAAAATTAGAATCTGAAGCTGTCGATGAGCCATTAGTTGGATATATATATCCACAATGGTCCTCATGAATATTTCTTTTGTGAGTTTCCTGTCCTATTGCATGAGTGGCTGGAAAAGTTCACTTCTAAGAAAACAAAATTCCAAGGAGGAGAGTCGACATCCTGGACTCTGGAGCTGATCCAAGAATTACAGGAAATACACAATAAGGCATCATGGGTTGTTGAAGCATGGTTGGACAATATCCTGGAGGGATACATTACCGAGTTTGTAGTTGAGACCAATAATTCATTTAACAAGGCAGAAAGGGAGTTCTTCAGTGAACCAAAAGGAATATTCTTGCTATTGCTGCAGTTGTTCTACGAAAAAGGTATTCAGAAGATGGACCAAGAGTAGTGGAACTCTAGTGTGTGGAGGTTGTTGACACCAAAATGAAAGGGGGGGAGATGCATGGAAAGGTAGGGGTATATGGGCATGAGTTCTGGTGAGAATGTGAAGGTCACTAAGGAAACAAGTGGTTGTACAAGGGGAAGAGCAAGGTTTCAAGAGAAGAGGTAGATGATAGGAGAAGGTCATGCTGCGATTGAAGTGCGATGCTGTGAGGAACAACCACACAGGATGAAGCAAAATTTTGTTGACGACAAGGATGACTAGGCCTAGGCTACTCCCATAAGGACGACATGATCGAACCCCAGCACTAACGTGTCCAAACCTCCATGCACTACTCCACCACCACGAAGAAATGTCCATTATACGTCGACTTTCATGACGTGTCAGCAACAGTCTAGTAGTAGAGTACCAGCCAGAGGAAGAAGGCCCTGAATGGCAGGAGATGAAATGAAGCTACCGATATTTCATGGAAATGACACCGATGACCTTGAGAAATACTGGTTCTTATGCGAGGTGATCTAGACCTCCTGATAGACTGTAGATGATGATGTCAAGAAAATCCAAATGGAAACTACTCTTAGGGGCTGTGCACTGGAATGAGATTCACGTGGGTTCCTCAGGGAGGTACCGTGAAAACAATGGATGAGATCTGTATGGGGTTATTCAAAGAATTTAAGAAGCCATAGTCTGAGGCTCAGTACATTACCCAATTGAAAGAGATCAAATAGTTCCCCAATGAAACAATTTGGGACTTTGATCAATGGTTTAAGAAATTGATGGCTTGGGTTAGCTTCCAGATGAGCGATGCTCAGCACAATAGAGAACAATTGCATATAATTCTGATTATATCCAAGTCTGCAAATTTACATTTCAGTTATTGAGTTCTAGAAATAGAAGTATGTGTTCCTATTAACAATTTTGTTTTGGGGAATAGAGATTTACTTCAGGGTGTGACCGTTTTATATTTTGTTTTTTTTTTGTTTAACTAAGAAAGTCCTTAAGGAAATGATAGGTTATTGTGTGTCCAAATTCATTGGTGTGGTTTGAAAAGACATCTATTATTTTCTTGCCTCTTGTGAATGGTTCATGACTACAATGGGAGGGAAATAAACAAATGAGTATAATTGACACTTTTTTTGTTTTTAATAGAGACACATACTCTTATTGCTTAGACAACATTTCTCAAATAGGATGAAAGACATTGTTGTTGTTTGGACAAGACAAATTCCAATAAGGGATTGGATGTGATTCTCTTTGGATGTTTCTTGTCATATTTCAAGGAGCTAGAAATTCATACAGGAGAAATTTTTTTTTCATTTTGTTAGCAATATAGAGTATACAATTACAAGTAGAAAATTAAGTGAATTGGCATGCAATGTGATTTCTCATCCAAAGAAGCCAAGGAAATAATGGTGGAAATTTTTTCTTTGGTTTCTTCCATTTTATAGTGCGTGTGTGCTTTGTCTTCGAGTGTGTTACAAAATAAACAAGGTTGACTAACCATTTTAACAACTTGCTTTTGAATTATGGAGTTAACACTTTGATTTTTTAATCCATTATTTGGTGAATGTAGTGCATCTCTTCTAACTAGGATACATGACACACCTAATTGATCTAGCCCGAGTGAACGTAACTACTTCCCATTATCGTTATTACTATGTCTGGTTCATGAAATCATTTTGACACATCCTATCTCTTGGTGTTCTACAAATATGGGTCTTAGATTGACTTATCCATGCATTGTACTTTTATGGTTCTGTTGAGGCCTGGAAATTCGCAGGTGGCAATAGTGAAGGATTCTCCCCAATCAACGTTCCCAACTAGCCCGTTGACTGTTTGGTGTAGGGAATCCATCCGTTTATGGTACAGCTACCGTAGGTCAAAGTAACACAAGGGTTTACCGGCTGCGGCCCAGTCCACCGGAATTTGTATTTTTGACTTAATATATGCAATGCACATGCCTATCTTAATCATGCAGGGTGATAAAGATGCGTGGAACTACACAATGTGCTGCGCAGGTTCTTACCTCTCATCTTAGGTTCGCAAACACCTAAACCACATATGCAACCATGAAGAAAAACAACTAACTATCTAAACAACTAACTATCTATCCCCGGGGAGCCAAAAGAATAATTATTTGTGAGTAACGTGTTATTTTCATGTATGATAAACAAATTAACAGATAGCTGATATTTAAGTTTACAACACATGAATGAGAAATATTCTAACAACCGGATAGCCAATTGTTATATGAGCCACATACATTACTCCAGGTGAATTTTCCACAAATTAAATCAGAAATCATTCAACAAGACATAGTCCATAAAGTTAGAACGATCTCACGATTCATGGACACAAGCTGAAAAATAAAGTAGTTCATCTTCCTGCCACCCATGGTACAACATTTGGAAACTTCACAACTCTTTCTCCAACAGGAAAACTAAAATCTTTTATTGCAAAAGGAAGTAGTTCTTCTTACAATATGTCATCCAGTCTTACTGGGAAAAAGCCCTTTCCTTCTCTACGTTTCCTATTTTTATACAAAAAGGAAAAATTGGTTGGGCTGCCCAAAGTGACCTTTGGGCTTCCCAACCCCTTTGTCTTCCCAACGTTTCATATTTTTCAAAAAGCCTTTTACAAACGTATGAAATTACAACAAGGTTGACCGGTCCTCTTTTGAGGAGGGTTCTGCTTAGTTTCCCAAGAATTTCTTCCACGATGTTGTTTCAGCAGCGAGATCTTAAAACGAGCTTGGCTCCAAAAACTGAATGTTTAGTTCGAACTTTTCAGCCTGGTTTCTAATGGCCTCTACCCTGGCTGTGTTCAATCACACCTGCTCTTCTAAAAGCTGTATACTGACAGCTGTATGGCATATTTCATTTTTTAGCATTTGATCATCAATAGATTTGATGCATCGTACTCTGGCTTCTTCATCTTGCTGTCCTTTTTGCAACATTTCTACAAATGCATCATGATCAGGGAACTCATATAGCCTCTGCTCGACTTCTACCTGACATCTGTTGTAGGTAACCAGGGCTCTCCTAAAGAATTCTGCGCAGACTCCTTTGGTCTTCTTGACAGTTTTCTGGAAGTCTTCTGCAGTATTGATAGCGAATTCTATCAGATCATGGTCCCGTTTAAGGGCTTGTTTATCCTTGGATGGTAGCTCAGCTGGGACTTCCTCTTCATTCTGTACCTTCGCTATCCTTGTAGTTAATACTTCGAGGATGTCTTGTGACCTATCAACAAAATAAGAAGCTGTTTCCAAGATTTCTTCAAGTCGGCTATCAATATGGAGGACCTGGCATCTTTGTTCTTCTAGAGCAGTTTGCAGGTGTCGCACTTTAGCTTTCTGGGCCAGGATGTGTTCTTTAACTAGCTGTAGATCAACTTGTTGTTCCTTTGCTGCTTCCAGCTGCTCTTTTAGTCCTTTAATGTATGCGGCATTGTACTCATAGATAATGGACTGCTGCGCTTCTAGGTCTTCTATCTTTGCCTTCAACTGCTCCTTTTCATTCATTAAGTCTTGGATTTCTTGCTGTGCACTTTCCAGAGCATTATGAGCTGTTTCCTTGGCCTGTGCTTCTACCTGGACGGTGTAGATTTCACTCTTTGTGGCCTCCATTTCTTTCAAGACATGTTCATATTTTCTTTTAAGTCTATTTCCTTCTTCCCTTTCTTTTCTCAGGGTGTCCTTAAGCTGAGAGGAGGTCTTCTTGGATGACTCTATTTCAATCATCATTCTATCTATGTTATCCTCTGAATCATGTATTGCTGCAGTCCCGGCCCTTATAGTAAACCTTGGATCTACATCTATTCCTACCATCATGACCTTATCTGTTATCATTTTGCTGGCCATTTCTTCTGCCCCTACCTTTCTTTCTGTTCGCCTCATTATCCTTTTAGTAGCCCTATCATAATATACGGTGCTGAAATCAGGGACTTCTTCCCCCTTTTCCTGCACGAAGGGTACCAGCTGAATCATAGGGGTATCAGCTTCGATGGTAGTGGGAACTTGAGGGGTCTGTACCTCAGGGTTTTCCTCTCCTTGACTCAGGCCTGATGATGTTTCGAGAGCTTGCTGTTGCATCAACTTTATCTGTTCGGCCTCCTGTTCATGCAGTTCTTCGTCTAGCTTTCTCTGGGCTTATTCGGCTGCTTGCTTAGCAGCTTCTTCTGTTTCTCTGGATGCTTCATTGGCTCGTTCAGCTGCTTCCTGGGTAGCTTTCCTCTTGTCTTCTTCTCCCTTTCACATCCACTCTGCAGCCTCCTCTTCAAACCTCCGAGCCTCTTCTATTATTCTCTTGGCTGCTTCTTCAGCCTTACCTTTCTCGGCTTTATCTTGTTCAGATCCTTTCCCACCCTTGGTGGGGTTCTTCGGCTTGAATCTTTTCCTGAGTGCTGCCATGTTAGGGGCATTCCTATATACTGATTAGTATTTATCGTAATGATGGCTGTATTCGAAATATACTTTATGTTTCCTGCAGTGTTCTGCTACTTTGCTATGAGTGTCATTTCGTCTGAAAGTCATCTCGCCAAAGCGAAACTTCCCAAGTTGTTCTACAAATTCTATAGCCTACTTCACATTGGTGAAACTGTAGCTGCCTAGCTTAAATGGTAGAGGTGGATAGGTAGCCTTCTTTTTCTGAAACAAGAAGTGACCAACACCGTCAATAAACACTTGCCTTACTGCCTCCTTGTGGACTATATAATCCGTGGAAAACTTTGGCAGTAGAAGGGGTGTCTTTGATCCTCCATACATCCTGATATACATGCCATTTTTGGTCAGGAAATAATCTCCATACTCTTCAATCAACTGCATGGCATCCTCAGACATACAATCACATCCTCCCCGAAAGATGAGCTTGTATAATGGCATAATAAATTTCTCACATACTTCTTGGTAGTGACCGTGGTACAAATGAGCCCATAATGGTTTGTAAGCTGAGTAAATAGGCATTCTGTCCCTATCCCATACACACTGGAGGCCTGGGAAAGGCTGGTTACAGAGTATGCAATCTATCATAATCGAGCTCATATAAAACTTAGATCATTTATGGGCTTCTCCTCCTTTTGCTGTAGCTACACAAGAGGAGAGACTACTCGATACCATACTAGCCCAATTGAAGACCGTTCCTTCTGTTGCCACATCGAAAATCAGGGGTATCCATTCAAATTTGAATAACCTTCCATTAGCCCTCCCGAAAATCCTATTCAGCATTAGAGCTATGAATCTGTAGGGGGCTCTAAGGTTGGCTATGTCATAATCTTCAGTTGCTCTATTTCTATAGAGCTTCCCTGGTAATAGCATTCTCCTCATGGTTTCTACTAAATCCATTCTGAGGTTGTCCAACCACTCATTCGACAAGAAGACCTGAGGTTCAGGAAGATGGTAAGTTAAGGCCACATATCCAGGGCTAAATGCAGCATATCCCTGACCCTCAACATTACACATAAGCATTGTATCATGGTTGGTGTGTGGCAGGATCCATTTCATCACTTCCGAGCATGGAAACAGCTCTGGCCTGGTGGCGACCTTCATAATGGCAGATTTTTCTATATTTGCGTAAATGGGTGCTTCCTCAAGACCCATGTCTGGGACTTCCCTGCGCGAAATCAACCTATATATGTCTCCCCATTTATATTCAGGTCCAACCCCTGTGACACATTGGGTGTCCTCATAGATGTACTCAGTTTTTGTTTCTGCTTCGGGTACTGATACTTCTTCCGCTGCTGGGGCTTTCTTCTACTACCTTCTGGACATTGTGAGTTCGTCTTGCAATGTAAAACATTATGAAATTTAAGCAGTTTGAATTTGTGGCATTGTGCATCAATTTATCCTTCCTCAAATGTATCATAATCGTGTCCATTCAATAAAATCAAATATAAGTTCCTCATATTGAGTAACCGCACTAGCGCACAGTATTGTGTAACGTGCTGTTATCCCATGCAACTAATACATATATTATTCAACCTTACAATGCCTTATGAATGAACCATCTTATGATCTATTCTACATGCGGCAATTTTATCAGTCATATTAGTGTTAGCATGAAATCTACATGAAACTGCAATATGCCACTTTTCGCATGGTAACGATACAAACAAACTAGCATATTATGTGCAATGTGCAATACTTTACCATTAATCTATTTCATTAGCAAACGGAGTGAAGGTTCGCGATAGTCAACATTTTAACTATAGAGCTCAGCACACGCGAGACTAATGACGACTCATGCGGCCTACGGTGGAAAATCTCCATTACCCTGACCATACATCATTTGGGAAACATTTACTTTCTGCCCTGGATATTCCCATGGAAAACCACCCGAGCTACTCTCAATCCATGCATTACAAACGTTGAAACCTCCCCTTAACAGGCTAGGGATTTCAGGCGACGGGAACTGAAAGGGATGCTAGGGGCTTCGCTTTCGACATGGGTTGCGACTGGAGCAGTGAAGGAGCGACACTGTCGACCGTAAAATCTCTTTCAACAACCCAGTGCCCCCCCCCCCCCCCGGCAAACCAATGAATTCTTCGACGGAACTGTGCCTAATCGCATGGGCAAAACAGCCTAGGTTCAAAACCCCTGGCAAGCATTTAGGGAAATAATCGCCCACCAGAATCCCCAAAGCAAGAATCCAACCCTGACCATTCCCTGTCTATCAGGGCTGCGCAGCAAGGCCTGGCGCAGACGGCGTAATGGCCGTTTGCGCCTAAAACCTTTCAACCCTTGTGCACAAGCAATGACTAACAGGAGGAAAGAAATTGGATTGACAGGTTAAAAAGCCCCCCTTCACCCTAGGTTAAAATAATAACCGACCTAAACAAGCTTAAATCCTAGCTGGATGAGAGAAAAAACGCCAGGAACCCTAACCACGGTAGAAAATCAAGAAACGTTCAAACGCAAATGGAAGCGAGATGCACCTACCTGGCAATCCGGTGAAGAGAGCAAGTTGATGATGGTTGGAATTCTACCCTCGCCACCTGGAAGCTGGTACAGTGACAGCTAGACCCTCTCTCAGCTCGAAGCACGACAGCTCAACTCATCGCGACAGTACTCGACAATAAAATAAAACAATACAATCCCCCGACTGTCGCACCATATATATAACAAACGCCACACGTGCGAGCAATTAAATCGGGTACGAAATGAAAGCGGAATCAGGTGACTAGAGCTTCAGTCCCTCTACAACGGTGGATCACCCCCAATATCAAATCGCCCAAACGGCTACATATAACGCACGAACGAGAACCATCCATCGGGCGCTAGCGGATACCTTGGTCGGACGACCAAGAGCCCAGACCCCTCCGCAACGGCGGATGCTCGGAACATGATGTTGTCCGCAACGGAGGAGTAAAATATAGCCGAGTGCTCCACTACAAGGTTGGTGACAACAAACACACATCGGAGCACTGAGGCAAGTCTAATTCTACATTGATCCGCAACGGCGGCGCTCAGAACCACAACCCGGAATTGCAACATCGGCCACGGAAGTATTCAACCTCTGCCGACGCCGAATAAAAATCACCAGAAACATAAATGACACGACAACCACCCGCAACGGTAAAACAAAGTAAACAACCTCCGCAACAGTCGGCATGGAAAAAGAAATCCAGAGTAGAAATTCACCCGCAACGGCGGCGCGACCAAAAGAATTAACTCCTGATACAAGAAGGTTTTGAAGGATTTTCCAAGTCGAAAAGGAGCTCAATTAAAGATGGGACTCCTTAATCATTTAAATGAGGAGAAACCAATCGAGTAATAGCAACCCAATTTCTAGAAGACGCTTCGAAAATCCAAAAGCCAAAATCAATAGGCTGAAATCAAGAAAATAACTGACTAATTCAAAGTAAGGGAGGGTCCCAAATTTTTTTGAATTTTGGGAAATTGTTGCAGATGCAACAATTGGTTACCACCTGGTGAACCCCAGATCTCTGAATTAACTCTCTCTCCTAGCTTAAGACTGTCCGAATAAAAATGAAATCTTCTAGATATCAGTATCCCTAAGTTAGCCAACTTATGCATTAAATCACTTAGAAGAAGTCTATTTTTTGGGTAAAGGTAACACCCGTAGTGTTTCAGGTCTGAATAACTCTTTTTGAGGCCAAATAAATGAGGTTCATTTTACCTTCCCTTTGGAAGTTATAGCTTAAACACCACAGGATTGTGAGAGAGGGTGATAGTATTATCCTTTTGTTCCTCATTCCCATGCCAATTTGCACTTCTGTGCCCTTTTGAACTTTAGTTCCTTTTGATACGAGTCTTCCTGAATGCCTTTCTTACTAAATTTTAATTCAGGATCCTCTATCCCATAGTGTCCTTTTGTGTGAACAATATGCTTTGTAGCTCAGTGCATGGACGGAGAGGATCTTGTGGCCATTTGGTATTTCATGCTTTTTTAGGCTTGCTTTGATATGTCTTGTTTCTTTCAGGAGCTTTGATTCTTCATAGCTTTTAACTTTTCTTAATACATGGCATGGGATCATTTATATGTGACAAACTATCCTGCTTTGCTTCCTTTCCGTGGGTCTTTTCCTGTCAGCTTCCTTGGGTATTTAAGATGTGAGATGGATGGAGCCTCTAAATAGTACTTCAGACCTTTTTCCACTTCTGAGTTATTTACAGGATTAAGCAAGACTTCAAATGAATGCACTGACGGTTAGGAATACAATTACTAGAAGACATTCTATACTTTAAAGCACAGTCTTTTGCTCAAGCTTTTAGTTAATAAAGAACCCTGATGTTCCCATTGCAACCAAAAGTTTGCCTCTTATTCAAAATCAAAGAGAACTAACGAATCTATAAAGAAATAGTAGCAAAGCAAGTAACAAAAGAAGAACCATCAAAGTATTAAAGCAAGAAAACAACATAAGCAACAAATCAATTTATTTATGTACAGATGAAAATAAAGAAAACAAAACTTTTTCCCATTCCGGAAAAATTATAAATCTAAACTAAGGAATGAGCTGGGTTTTAGACATCAATTATCTAACCATGATCCAACTGTGATGTTATAGAAATGGCACTCATATCCAAAACCCTGCAATCATTTCTTTCATCCTAAGGGAGCTGAAGGAGCTCAGGATGAGTGTCCATCATAGGACTGGCCTCTTTTGAAGTGTGTTGTCTCAGCTTACACTCAGTTAGATAGTTTCCCAATACAGACTCAGCAGATTCATTTCCTTCTCCTAGCTTAGTGACATTGTGCTTCATATATGGTTCTCTCAAAATCTTAATCATGTTTGGGCTACCCTTTTGAGGTAGCCATAAATGAGACCAGTCTGAAGCAAAGTACCCATTCAGTCGCGATGTCCAATCTCGGTTTAGGATCATTCCATATCCATCAGGGATGTCTGCTACTATGATGTCAACGTAATGACATGTCCTTTTATTTGCAGCTAATCGGATCAGAACATCCTCCATTTCACCTACTACTTTGACACTGGTTTCGTCAAGTTGAGTAACATCCCAAATAGTAGGCCTTAGCTGCCCATTAAGTCTTTTGCAAACTGCCAGAGGCATAACATTCATGGATGATCCAGAGTCTACCAAACAATTATGGACCTTATGATTTAAAATTTCAAGAGTCACAAGGAAAGGTGGGGCGCTGGTTTTCTTAGTCTTGATCAACTCAATCTTTTCTTCCACAGGTTGATTTGTCGTGGGAAACTCTTCTTCCAGTTTGCCCGCTTTTCTTTCCTCATCATCTTCCATCGGTTTGGAAACTTTAATGAGTGGCTCTGTTTCCTGTTTGCCATGAATATCCTTAGGGATGTCATCTTTAGCCCTCACATCGGCCTGCCCCTTTACTTCCTCTTGCAAATCTGGAACCTTTGATATTATTGCATTGTTCCTAATGACCAGGTTTCTGTCTTTTATGGTTGTAGGGGTATATTGAGACTTGAGAATGTCTTCTTCTGTGTTAAACAGTGATATACCATTCCATGAAAACATATTATCATCGTCTAGTTTTGCTATGGTCTGTTCCTCCTTTTCTTCCTCACCGCTGTCCCTAATCAATTCAGGGTCCAATAACTTATTCATCACCAATGTTATTGAATGTAACCATTGGGGACACTTCTTCTGAGAATGAGGTTGTTGATGAAAGGTATAGAAATTATCTCCTCCTATTTCTGTTATGTTCATTGATGCCAAATTTGGAGGTGGGACTTGCCATTGGCTGTTATCTTCCTGCTTTGGATAGTTTGGCTTATTGGTTTTCTGAGTGTCCCTCTCCTTTTCTAGATCTATAATTCGGTTGGACATTTTCTGAAGTGCTTTCATCATCTCATGATAATCAGGTATTTGATCTTCTTTAGATTTAAACAGTAGTGAGCCTTTCCTTACAGCGGTCTTCTCTTCAAATGAGTCAGGATAGTTCTCTATACTCTCACTTTCAGCCTCTACTCTTTCAGCCTCTTGATAAGTTTCTGCCAGCGTAGGCTTGAATTTCATTTTAGCAAACATGGCCAACTCATGACCTAGGGATGAGGTGTAATACTCAATTAGAACTTTGTCTGAAGGTCTGTCCACAGCAGAATTTTTTTTTAAATACAATGAAAATATCTGAGTGAAACTTCGTACCTTTTCATTCTTTTCTTTTCTTAACAAGCCAAACCCTTTCATCAATGAGGCATGCATCTTCTGAGTTGTGTATTTACTCCTGAAAACCCTTTCAAAAGTATCCCAATCAGGAATGGAATTTACAGGTAGTCCAAAGTACCAGGATGTTGCTGCTCCTTTTAGAGTATGAGGAAAAAGCCTACACACCACATCTTCATGCTCTCCAGCCCTTAGCCCTTCTAGTGCTAGGTAAAATCTTTGAAGGTGATCATCTACAGCAATGTTGTCTGCCGGGTCAAACTTGGGTAAAAGCTTGTCAAAGGCTTGAGGCAAGTTATGCAAAGGAGGGTTTAAGTTGAGAGGTGACCTAGCTCTCCATGCTGGCAAAGGGTTAGGTTGATTACCGGGCATGAGCAAAGGTAAACAAGTAACACTAGGAAAAAGTCTGTCAAGGATAGGACTGGAACCTTCAAAACATTAAAACATCTGCTGGTAGGATAGTCTCGGGAAATCAAACTCCACGGCCAGTCTTTACTAGCGGCCCTCCTTCTAGTGCCAAAACTGTTGAGGCCTGGAAATTCGCAGGAGGCAACAGTGAAGGATTCTCCCCAATCAACGTTCCCAACTAGCCCGTTGACTGTTTGGTGTAGGGAATCCATCCGGTTTACGGTCCGGCTACCATAGGTCAAAGTAACACAAGGGTTTACCGGCTGTGGCTCGGTCCACCGGAATTTGTATTTTTGACTTAATATGTGCAATGCACATGCCTATCTTAATCATGCAGGGTGATAAAGATGCGTGGAACTACACAATGTGCTACGCAGGTTCTTACCTCTCGTCTTAGGTTCGCAAACACCTAAACCACATATGCAACCATGAAGAAAAACAACTAACTATCTAAACAACTAACTATCTATCCCCGGGGAGCCAAAAGAATAATTATTTGTGAGTAACGTGTTATTTTCATGTATGATAAACAAATTAATAGATAGCTAATATTTAAGTTTACAACACATGAATGAGAAATATTCTAACAACCGGATAGCCAATTGTTATATGAGCCACATACATTACTCCAGGTGAATTTTCCACAAATTAAATCAGAAATCATTCAACAAGACATAGGCCATAAAGTTAGAATGATCTCATGATTCATGGACACAAGCTGAAAAATAAAGTAGTTCATCTTCCTGCCACCCATGGTACAACATTTGGAAACTTCACAACTCTTTCTCCAACAGGCAAACTAAAATATTTTATTGCAAAAGGAAGTAGTTCTTCTTACAATATGTCATCCAGTCTTACTGGGAAAAATCCCTTTCCTTCTCTACGTTTCCTATTTTTATACAAAAAGCAAAAATTGGTTGGGCTGCCTAAAGTGACCTTTGGGCTTCCCAACCCCTTTGTCTTCCCAACGTTTCATCTTTTTCAAAAATCCTTTTACAAACGTATTAAATTACAACAAGGTTGACCGGTCCTCTTTTGAGGAGGGTTCCGCTCGGTTTCCCAAGAATTTCTTCCACGCTGTTGTTTCAGCAGCGACATCTTCAAACGAGCTCGACTCCAAAAATTGAATGTTTAGTTTGAACTTTTCAGCCTGGTTTCTAATGGCCTCTACCCTGGCTATGTTCAATCGCACCTGATCTTATAAAAGCTGTATACTGACGGCTGTATGGCATATTTCAATTTTTAGCATTTGATCATCAATAGCTTTGATGCATCATACTCTGGCTTCTTCATCTTGCTGTCCTTTCTGCAACATTTCTACAAATGCATCATGATCAGGGAACTCATATAGCCTCTGCTCGGCTTCTATCTGACATCTGTTGTAGGTAACCAGGGATCTCCTAAAGAATTCCGCGCAGACTCCTTTGGTCTTCTTGACAGTTTTCTGGAAGTCTTCTGCAGTATTGATAGCGAATTCTATCAGATCATGGTCCTGTTTAAGGGCTTGTTTATCCTTGGATGGTAGCTCAGCTGGGACTTCCTCTTCATTCTCTACCTTTTCTATCCTTGTAGTTAATACTTCAAGGATGTCTTGGGACCTATCAACAAAATAAGAAGTTGTTTCCAAGACTTCTTCAAGTCGGCTATCAATCTGGAGGACCTGGCATCTTTCTTCTTCTAGAGCAGTTTGCAGGTGTAGCACTTTAGCTTTCTGGGCCAGGATGTGTTCTTTAACTGGCTGTAGATCAACCTATTGTTCCTTTGCTTCTTCCAGCTGCTCTTTCAGTCCTTTAACGTATGCGGCATTGGACTCATAGATAAATGACTGCTGCACTTCTAGGTCTTCTATCTTTGCCTTCAACTGCTCCTTTTCATTCTTTAAGTCTTGGATTTCCTGCTGTGCACTTTCCAGAGCATTATGAGCTGTTTCCTTGGCCTGTGCTTCTACCTGGACGGTGTAGATTTCACTCTTTGTGGCCTCCATTTCTTTCAGCACATGTTCATATTTTCTTTTAAGTCTATTGCCTTCTTCCCTTTCTTTTCTCAGGGTGTCGTTAAGCTGAGAGGAGGTCTTCTTGGATGTCTCTATTTCAATCATCATTCTATCTATGTTATCCTCTGAAGCATGTATTACTGCAGTCCCGACCCTTATATTAAACCTTGGATCTACATCTGTTCCTACCATCATGACCTTATCTATTATCATTTTTCTGGCCATTTCTTCTGCCCCTACCTTTCTTTTTGTTCGCCTCATTATCCTTTTAGTAGCCCTATCATAATATACGGTGCTGAAATCAGGGACTTCTTCCCCCTTTTCTTGCACGAAGGTTACCAGCTGAATCATAGGGGTAGCAGCTTCGATGCTAGTGGGAACTTGAGGGGTCTGTACCTCGAGGTTTTCCTCTCCCTGACTCAGCCCTGATGATGTTTCGGGAGCTTGCTGTTGTGTCAAATTTATCTGTTCGGCCTCCTACTCATGCAATTCTTCGTCTAGCTTTCTCTGGGCTTCTTCGGCTGCTTGCTTAGCAGCTTCTTCTGTTTCTCTGGTTGCTTCATTGGCTCGTTTAGCTGCTTCCTGGGCAGCTTTCCTCTTGTCTTCTTCTCCCTTTTGCATCCACTCTACAACCTCCTCTTCTAGCCTCTGAGCCTCTTCTATTATTCTCTTGGCGTCTTCTTCAGCCTTAGCTTGCTTGGCTTTATCTTCTTCAGATCCTTTCCCACCCTTGGTGGGGTTCTTCGGCTTGAATATTTTCCTGAGTGCTGCCATGTTAGGGGCATTCCTATAGATTGATTCGTCTTTATCGTAATTATGGCTGTATTCGAAATATACTTTATGTTTCCTGCAGTGTTCCACTACTTTTCTATGAGTGTCATTTCATCTGAAAGTCATCTCGCCAAAGCGGAACTTCCCAAGTTCTTCTATAAATTCTGCAGCCTGATTCACATTGGCGAAACTGTAGCTTCCTAGCTTAAATGGTAGAGGTTGATAGGCAGCCTTCTTTTTCTGAAACAAGAAGTGACCAACACCGTCAATAAACACTTGTCTTACTGCCTCTTTGTGGACTATATAGTCCGTGGCAAACTTTGGCAGTAGAAGGGGTGTCTTTGATCCTCCATACATCCTGATATACATGCCATTTTCGGTCAGGAAATAATCTCCATACTCTTTAATCACCTGCATGGCATCCTCAGACATACAATTACATCCTCCCCGGAAGATGAGCTTGTATAATGGCATAATAAATTGTTCACATACTTCTTGGTAGTAACCGTGGTACAAATGAGCCAATAATGGTTTGTAAGCTGAGTAAATAGGCATTTTGTCCCTATCCCATACACACTGGAGGCCTAGGAAAGGCTGGTTACAGAGTATGCAATCTATCAGAATCGAGCTCATATAAAAATCAGATCTTTTCGGGGCTTCTCCTCCTTTTGCTGCAGCTACACAAGAGGAGAGACTACTCGATACCAGACTGGCCCAATTGAAGACCGTTCCTTCTGTTGCCACATAGAAAATCAGGGGTATCCATTCAAATTTGAATAATCTGCCATTAGCCCTCCCGAAAATCCTATTCAGCATTAGAGCTATGAATCTGTAGGGGGATCTAAGGCTGGCTGTGTCATAATCTTCAGTTGCTCTATGTCTATAGAGATTCCTTGGTAATAGCATTCTCCTCATGGTTTCTACTAAATCCATTCTGAGGTTGTCCAACCACTCATTGGACAAGAAGACCCGAGGTTCAGGCAGATGGTAAGCTAAGGCCACGTATCCAGGTCTAAATGCAGCATAGCCCTGACCCTCAAAATTACACATAAGCATTGTGTCATGGTTGGTGTGTGGCAGGATCCATTTCATCACTTCCGAGCATGGAAACAGCTCTGGCCTGGTGGCGACCTTCATAATGGCAGATTTTTCTATATTTGCGTAAATGGGTGCTTCCTCAAGACCCATGTCTGGTACTTCCCTGCGGGAAATCAACCTGTATATGTCTCCCCATTTATATTTAGGTTCAACCCCTGTGACACATTGGGTGTCCTCATAGATGTACTCAGTTTTTGTTTCTGCTACGGGTACTGATACTTCTTCCACTGCTGGGGCTTTCTTCTTCTGCCTTCTGGACATTGTGACTTCGTCCTGCAATGTAAAACATTATGACATTTAATCAGTTTGAATTTTTGGCGTTGTGCATCAATTTATCCTTCCTCAAATGTATCATAATCGTGTCCATTCAATAAAATCAAATATAAGTTCCTCATATTGAGTAACCGCACTAGCGCACAGTATTGTGTAACGTGCTGTTATCCCATGCAACTAATACATATATTATTCAACCTTACAATGCCTTATGAATGAACCATCTTATGATCTATTCTACATGCAGCAAGTTTATCAGTCATATTAGTGTTAGCATGAAATCTACATGAAACTGCAATATGCCACTTTTCGCATGGTAACGATACAAACAAACTAGCATATTATGTGCAATGTGCAATACTTCGCCATTAATCTATTTCATTAGAAAATGGAGTGAAGGTTCGCGATAGTCAACATTTTAACTATAGAGCTCAGCACACGCAAGACTAATGACGACTCATGCGGCCTACGGTGGAAAAGCTCCATTACCCTGACCATACATCGTTTAGGAAACATTTACTTTCTGCCCTGGATATTCCCATGGAAAACCACCCGAGCTGCTCTCAACCCACACATTACAAATGGCGAAACCTCCCCTTAACAGGAAAGGGCTTTTAGGCGACGGGAACCGAAAGGGCTGCTAGGGGCTTCGCTTTCGACATGGGCTGCGACTGGAGAAGCGAAGGAGTGACACTGTGGACCGTAAAATATCTTTCAACAACCCAGTGCCCCCCCCCGGCAAACCAATGAATTCTTCGACGGAACTGCGCCTAATCGCGAGGGCAAAACAGCCTAGGTTCAAAACCCCTGGCAAGCACTTAGGGAAATAATCGCCCACCAGACTCCCCAAAGAAAGACTCCAACCCCGACCATTCCTTGTCTATCAGGGCCGCGCAGCAAGGCCTGGTGCAAACAGCGTAATGGTCGTCTGTGCCTAAAACCTTTCAACCCTTGCCCACAAGCAATGACTAACAGGCGGAAATAAATTGGCTTGACAGGTTAAAAATACCCCCTTCACCCTAGGTTAAAATAATAACCGACCTAAACAAGCTTAAATCCTAGCTGAACGAGGGAAAAAACGCCGGGAACCCTAACCACGGTAGAAAATCAAGAAACGTTCAAACGCAAATGGAAGCGAGATGCACCTACCTGGAAATCCGGTGAAGAGAGCAAGTTGATGATGGTTGGAATTCTACCCTCGCCACCTGGAAGCTGGTACAGTGACAGCTAGACCCCCTCTCGGGTCGAAGCACGACAGCTCAACTCACTGCGACAGTGCTCGACAATAAAATAAAACAATACAATCCCTCGACTGTCGCACCGTATATATAACAAACGCCACACGTGCGAGCAATTAAATCGGGCGCGAAGCGAAAGCAGCGTCAGGAAACTAGAGCTTCAGTCCCTCCGCAACGGCGGACCACCCCCAATATCAAATCGCCCGAACGACTACATATAACGCACGAACGAAAACCATCCATCGGGCGCCGGAGGATACCTTGGTTGGACGACCAAGATCCCGGACCCCTTCACAACGACGAATGCTTGGAACATGATGCCATCCGCAATGGAGGAGTAAAAGATAGCCCAGCACTCCGCTACAAGGTTGGCGACAACAAACACACATCGGAGCGCTGAGGCAAGTCTAATTCTACATTGACCCGCAACGGCGGCGCTCAAAACCACAACCTGGACTTGCAACATCGGCCATGGAAGTATTCAACCTCTCCCGACGCAGAATAAAAATCACCAGAAACATAAAGGACACGACAACCACCCGCAATGGTAAAACAAAGTAAACAACCTCCGCAACAGTCGGCGTGGAAAAAGAAATCCAGAGTAGAAATTCACCCGCAACGGCGGCGCGACCAAAAGAATTAACTCCCGATACAAGAAGGTTTTGAAGGCTTTTGCAAGTCGACAAGGAGCTCAATTAAAGATGGGACTCCTTAATCATTTAAATGAGGAGAAACCAATCCATTAATAGCAACCCAATTTCGAGAAGACGCTTCGAAAATCCAAAAGCCAAAATCAAGAGGCTGAAATCAAGAAAAGAACTGACTAATTCAAAGTAAGGGAGGGTCCCAAATTTTTTTTAATTTTGGGAAATTGTTGCAGATGCAACAGGTTCATACAATTTTTATATATGATAGTATATAGTTTGTCAATAGGATCTTGTAGGAAATACAAGGTGGGAACTAGCATTATTGAAACTAGTCGCTTTTTTTTTACTAGGCCATCGACTTCTCTCTCAATTTTTATTTGGAATGTCACTGCTAGGAAAACTAGGCAAACTACTATGGAGTATGTCCAATGAGTAAAATTTGTTAAAGATAGGCATTAATAAAGGGTTTAGTGTAACCCATCGACTTCAGGAACTTGAACACTTAACCAGTTCCTTTTTATGGTTTGATAGGTACAATTATAATATATCATGGTCATGATTGGGGTGGATTTCCTTATGTAGGAAGGTCGATATTTTCATAGTTCAAAGTTAATTTCATATTATTTTTTTCTAAACACACTCATCCTTTGAGGTTCATGGGATTCCCACTTTTGTCTTTAATAGTGGAGATTCTATACTACAGTTTTAGCAGTATCCCTCCTTGTTATCAAAACCGCCATATCAATAATCAATGCTATTATGCAAGAGTACTCTATCAATAAAATTCAAGGTCAATTAATATACAATATACTAAGACTATAAAATATCATTTTTCCCCATTGTTTATAGAGATGTGTGCAGTGCGTTTCATACAAATATATTTCTGCATGCTTGAACAACAAGTACATTTTCTAGACTCTTAGCCTATGCTAGGATATCGAGGTTCCTTTCATAGTTTCTTGAATATGATAGAGTACCGACACATTGATTGCATCCTCTTATGTGGTTTTATGTGTAAAAAACATTTGGTAATCTTATCTCAAGGAGTTGTAACTTCAATGAGCTTTAGATACATAGATGGATGGTTAACACGAAATTAAAAAATAGTCCATTTCTCTTTTTCCAAATAAATAATAATATAGCTTGTTTCTATATCATAGCAATGTGTCGCATATTCTTTATGGTGTGCAAAAGAAACTTTCCAGAGATTGCATGCAGAGAGAAAACATATACCTATAAAAGTTAGGGCGCAATTAGAGAAAATAACAATTCTTCTTTCCATATTCCCTAGCTAGACTCAAATCACACTTATTCCTTGTATATATGTTTGAATGTCCCCCATTTAGTTATGGTAGCTTCTAGATCCCATGACCATCTAGATATGCTTGTTATTGTCTGAAATCATTTTCAATTTTGAATTTCAAGAGGCTAGATCTCAATCTAGATCTATGTATTTTTGGGAACCCAAGTTCTCAACATGGCTTGGGAGATCTAAATTTATTGCAGGCCTATAAGATTCATCTATATTTATTGGTATTATTGCATTCTTGAGTGTTTTTTTAGATCTTCAAAAATGTATGATGATGCTTTTTTCTGCAAAATTTTTAGATTTGTTGTCTGCCATTGCTAGGAAAACTGGGCAATGTTCTATACAATATGTCAAGTTTGTAAAATTTACAAAGATAGACAATGATAGAGAGTGATACTAGTGCATCTCTATGCATTTTTGGGAACCCATGTCCTTGACATGGCTTGGGAGATATATGCAAATATGAAGTGTCACAACAAAAAATTGTAGGCTTAAAAGTTTCATCTAGATTTATTGGGGCTATTGCAGTCTTGAGTGTTCTCTAGAGTTGTGCATTGTTGCCTGTTTTAGTTATCTTTTTATATTTAGTGCTTGTGATTTCTAGTACAACTAATATTTTATGATGGATAATGTAAAGCGAAGAAGCTACTTCAATTCCTAGCATAAATGTAACCAACAATGAGTAGAGTCAAAGAAAAATAAGTTGGAGGGATTTCTTCAACGAATGCTCTAGGTTAATCCTAGATAAAAAAATACATTGCAAGGGATTTATTGCAATCACATAGGGACAAAGTAAGATTCATTCCTTTACTACTGTTGTTGTGTGTATGCTGCAACAAATGGCTTATAACTTGCACCATCCAAATAAAAAACAATGAAAAGAAGAAACTTATTTGGATGTAAAATATCTAAGGAACCTAAGATAGATGAACATATGCTATATTAAATCCACAAGGATTATCATATCCTTCTCATAGCTCAAAAAAAAAATAACATTGATAATGCTAACAAAATGGTGTCCAACATATAGGAACAATAGTAGAAATAGAATGCCACACTCTAGCAAAAAATAGATACTTTGGAAAATTTTCTTTGAGAGAAGATGTCGACTAAGATTAAAAGAAAGTACAAAAAACTGATTGTGAGTTTAGAAACTATAAATAGCTTTGTTTATGTATAGGTGGTTAGAACTTATTTTAGATATATAAATATTCAAGGATTCCTATGAGCTAGCATAGAATCAGATGCAATAAAGCTACAGTGGAGGTAGGCACAAAAACAGAGAAAAAGACATATAAAGGGGCCTAAAAAGCCCCACCAATAATAGACGAAGGAGCAACGGTTTCAATCGATGGACAACCAGTTAAAGCACCATTTTATTTAATGAATGTGTATAGTATTAAGTTGCTTGACTAGTATTAGTAAATCTAGTAAACCCAATTTTTTCATATCTGCTTCCAAATCATATAAAAAGATGTATATGTCTTTTATTACATTTAAATCGAAGCCCATGTGGGGTTACAAATAATGGTGGAGATTCCCTAGTGTAGTATGCTCAGCATATTGGGTCTTTGAATTCTCTAGGTGATCACTATGTGGTGAGGTACCGACTTGCTTCAACTAGAAATCTTATATCAAATACAATAGAAAAATGTTGTCACAACCACTTGTGTAGAGCATAGGATACATAAAATCCATAAATGAAGATCATCCCACTTAAGCGATGCAATAACTCCAATTCCAATTCCTTGAACACTTGTAAACATTAATACAGATTCTATAGAAATAAACCAAACAAATAGAAAATAAACTTAGGTTTTGTGATTAATCTCAAAAAAAATGCACAAGGCTTGAGATCCCTCTTCCTTTATAGGAATATGAAAGACATGCATGGCCCACAACAACCTCAAGGTTAGCTCACATTTCACATAAAAAAATACAACGTACTCAATGCTCCCATACTGATGTATAATCAAATATTGATACAATTTATTTCTAAAACTCATGATGGGAACATAGAGCACATTATCTACTAGCTAACTAGATATATTCCACTAGATCTCCTCCCATACACATACATGGGTTGTGTCAGCACCCAAAATTGCACCCAAGGTTGCAAGAAGGCAGATCCTGAGGTAACAACAGAACCACTTTAGAAAAGGGAGTTGGATCCTCTGATTCTAGAGAGGGATCTCTCACCAATACCTAAACAAGGCCAGATTTATATTGTCACAATTGGGTATGAAACATGTGGTGGTTGGAGGTGAAATAAAGATATATCGGGCTATGGATTCAAAATAAAAACTCAAAGAGACAGAGTAGTTTGCATGGGAGAATACTTACAAGAGTGAGATAGTGCTTCGATTACTGTCATTGTATTTAGGGTCCGGTGAAAAGTGGAACGATGACAGTCCGCTAACGTGGAGCACCGCTAAGATTAATTCCACGCTAGATTTGGAAGAAACAGTTTTGTGAACATCGCATACAATGGAAGGAGCATATGAGTATGAATTCCTGGTCATTATACACTAATAATATGACGTGAAGAAGACATAATGTAAAAAAAAATCCTTGAAATGAGTACAACCAGCATTCTTGAAATGTAAACACACAAGAATTCTTGAAATGAGTACAACCAGCATTCGCGCTGTATATTTCTTCAAGGTCTCATAGAAATGATAGTATTACAAACTTAAAAATATATCAAACCACCATCCTTGTCTCCCTTAGTGAGGAGATTTTGATAACATTTCAAACCCCTGAGGCTGATCCTCAAAATAGGGCCTAAAACTGTTTACAATCATAATCAAAATACTAGTAGCTAGAGTGTGGTACTTCCACCACGGTTTACATATATTAAACAAACATCATGGAGCAAATGTGCATGCTTGGTCTGGACGACAGCATGACACTTCTGGTACTGAGCTCATGGGCCATGAAAATGATGTCTCAGGATGTTTCTGGTGCTCATCGTTGACTAGGCCCAAACCCTTTTTCTTTCTGTTAATTCAACAACGTGTATTTCCCTTTGTGTTCATTCTATACTTAAAGGAACCTTTCTACATGGGCTCAAAGTCAATAAGGGATTTTGTGTCCCTTCTGTGCTCATCCTTCTCCATAGCTCCCCCTCTCCTGGTAATACTATTACACAAGGGGACTTGACGAAGAGATGCATTGTTCCTATCAGTGATAAGCCTATGCAGTGGCTAATGATTCTTGTACTCCCCACCTCTCATGAGGAGGGTTCTCCTACAGGCAATACAGCGGGGCGCGTCTTTGACCTCCTCACCACCTTAGAAAAAGCAGGCACGTGGAATTCACAAAGGCGGCAATGAAGACTTTGGACACCCACCCCTCCAGTATGGTCATTCGCTCTTACTGGTCATCACTAAACATGGTCATCACATACCAAGGATTTGGAGGCATCGACTATGTTTGGAGGCTTTGGGGCGACATCCATGGGACATGAAAACCTAGGTACGACACCAGTGGGGGTATGTCCTTTTGTTAAGACAATAATTCCTTCACCGGCGTCAGCAAGTCCATCTAATGCAATGAACGTCTTCATCTTGACCTTGATGACGCTGGAAAACATCTCTAATGCAATGAACATCTCTACCATGATGGATATAAAAGCGGAAAGATTCTAGACCAAGGCTTATCAACCGGGAAAACATCCTGACAGACCATATTTGTAAGCACAAAAAACATAGCAGGACTATCCTAAGGCTTCCAAAATTTACAGTGAACTGACACCTATTCTTCCCGACTTTCATTCAAGGTGCAGTGAGACTCTACCTTCTCTGGCCATGGAAATGGCTCTTTATATAGAGCAGGATAATTGGACACGACTATGCCCCATCATTACCATCACACACTTTTCCATCGAGCAGTCAGGTGACTGCACAAGCGAGCACGTGGGTTGAGGATTTCTTTTCGCGCTGGAGATATAGTCATGCTGCCTTATTTGATGTAGTATTTCATTGTTGGTTGTGGAAAATACTTCTAGAATTATTCTTCCTTGTCAACCATATGCTTCAAGGCATATGGACTTGAGGCTTTCCTGCCCTTTTGTTCCCGCAAACAATGATATCAGAACCGCCTCTTTCTGCTGCATATCTCTTGCTTTGTGTAGAGATCATATTCATTGCTCATATCTCAGAGCTTCATGATGTCCTTTTGATTTCACATACAAGCTATATGATGGACCCTTGGTTTTAGGAGATTCGACATTGCCGTGGGGACGATTTTCACCTGTGGTCATGTCATAAATGGTGTCAATGAACTCAATTACTTGCTGGGGAAAACAAATCACACATGAGGGTGTATTTTCTACCTTTGGACTGATCTTAAAGTGACCTTTATGGGCCTGGAATGTGTTTCACCATTCTATTTGAGCACCTTCCATATCCATCGTCCACGTGCATAGAGCTGTAATATTTCATCAGTTTTATGGGACCACTTATCTCTTGCTAGTCCCATCGACGAAGGTGTTACCCACCATAGATATTGTCTCGACAAGATCTGGGTCGTCGGATGTTGCGCTACTTTAACCCATTTCATGGATTGGAAGATAAGAAAACTAATGATCACTTTGATCTAGTGAAATCGCTCTCACCTACCCATCTGTCTTCCATCGATCATGACCCTTGGAACTTACAGTCGCTTTAGTGTCATTTTGCGGAAATGCAGAGGAATGTTTGTTCATGCATTTGGTTCTCATGAAGAGCACTTCGTTCATCAATATAAATCACTTTTAGATCCTCGTCGTAGAAATGCCCTCCCTTTTAACTTGATTTTTCGGCCACCCTGAGATTGGAAATTTATACGCATTTTGAGCCCTTTTGATTTCTTTGCCTGGCCTTCTAGCCATTCCCTGCTGAGTAGAAAATGGCGATAACAATGGCTCCATATAGGGATTGTATCCTCCCTATGAGGTAGAAAAGAACAATCGTAGACCAAGTGCTGGATCCATTGGGTGCCCCCCCCAGATCTGCTGTAATCTTTCAAAAAATGCTCCAAAGAACAAAATTAGGATGAATGATGGAAACAATTGAAAAGCTAAGTTGATACTTGAGAAAAAATGATTAAAATGGAAATGCTCATCATGCCAAGATTATTTATTCCTACCTACACTATCTAATGGACTTCATCACCTGGTAAAGTGATTTCTGATTTCTAGTGAAGCCATCCATGCAAATGGTCCTAGAAACACTATTTCTTCTCACACAATGTAGAGAACACCACCAAGAGACTCTATAATATTGAATTATAACAAAATAATTGATCTTTATAGTAAATATCTAACCATACATTACCATTTTCGAGATGCTCTATGTATTCCTCTATAGGATCATAGAAACTAGGGTGGTCACTGATCTTTTCAGCTGTTAGTAGGGCATGGCAAGAATATCCCAATTTCCATTCTACTATCATTATACGAAGGTGATGTCTCAAAAAATATGAGAGATAGCTATTGTATCGTCTTTTTCCATGACACCAATTTTATTGCACGATATTCAAGAACTCACGGCCTTCTATCATAGGTGTCGCAAAAATGGTAATGCTTCTTTCTTCAACAGATATGGGCTAGTCTACTTCTCAAAGACCATTCCAATTAAAAAATCCCTCTGTGTATATGGGGGCATGATCACAAGGAATACTGAAGACCATGGAGAAATATGTCCTCTTCCTGCCTTGAGGAAATTGCTCGAGAAATAACCCCTCTTGTTCACAACTAGATTGGTTTCCAAAGAAACCATGCACATATTCCTCTAGGCAGTGTTCGAATGATGCGCTTCACCCTTGGATCTAGATCTTAGGAAACAAAATCTCATATTTTGGTGTCCCTTTATGGACGTAATCATCTTCTTCAATGGGGCAGAGCAAGAAAAAAATATCTCCCTGAGGTGGTGTCCTTGGGCTTAGGATGTATGCAGAGGTCTTTACCCTCACAATATTGTCTTGTTCTCTATTAAGAATTCATCTTACAGGATATATAACTATTTCTCCAGGTATTCCACCCCAATAATCATCCTCGAATTCATCATATATAGGCATACTATAATCCTTTTTGAGGCCACCCCGGATTGAACTCGGAACAGGATGGTTGCGATTTCCTAAGAAAGGACTAATAAAAATTTCTGCCTCTTTGTCCCTTGGTTGATCTTCTTTCCATATATCGGAGGACAATGCGAGATGCCGAGGGAATTTTTCCCCTATCTCATGCATCTCCGCCAGGTCTAACTCCTCACCGTTTTCATTAGCGCAACCATGGTCTAGGACCTTTCCTGACAACCTAAAATTTTCCTCGACATCCAACGCATCAAAAAAAATTCCTTGTAATGATGTCAACTTTCTTTCCAATAGAAACAAACACAAGTTGAGGGGGGAAATAGAAGCATAAAATAGTTTTGTTGCACCCTCCAAGGGATGAATTTCTTTCGGCATGCCATAAGAGGAACTCATGAGTCTCCTGTTGAAACTTGACGTGGATTTTCCTTCGCATTTCCTCATAGAATAAAAATCCGAGAGCATCTAGTCCAATGACCTCTTTTCACCCCAAAAATCTAGGAACATACATGAAAATTCCTCCCATGTGTTGATGGAATCTGGCTACAAATTCGTAATCCATTTTTTGAGATGGCCTTGCAAAGATTGGGAGAAATCTCTCATACAAATTTCATCATGCTCTATCTCGAAAAGATTAAGAAAATACTCAAAATCTTGTAGATTTTTCTCAATTGTATGGTCTTCAAATTCTCCATCAAGCTCAGGACGGTATTTATAATGTTTTGCAGGGAAGTCATGAAGGATCTAAGGCAAGCGAAGGGGCATGTATTGAATTTGGGTATTAGGTGCAACGGGACCTCGTGGAAAATATTCGCTCTTAGAAATTGCATCATGAGGCTCGTCTGGCGACCTTTTAGTATTAGGGATTTCGTGTGGACGATCCAAGCTAAAATTAGATGTACAGGATGGGGAGATATTCTCCGTCCATAGGGATGAATATAAAGGATTGAACTTGTGTCTTTGCTTGAATGAAATAAGCGATGGAAAACTATCTTAACAAACTTAAGGAAAAATAAAGAAATATTCACAAGAAGAGCCAAGACATTCTGGAGGAAGCTAGATCTTAAGTACCTCGTCTTCTCTTCAAGACTACCCATGTCTTCGCTGCAAAATTATGTACATTGTGGAGAGATTCCAACACCTCCTTAGAAACAAATTCCTCACCACCTTAGAAAAAACAAGCAGGTGGAATTCACAAAGGCGACGATGAAGACTTTGGACACCCACCCCTCTAGTACAATCATTCTCTCCTACTGGTCACCCCTAAACATAGTCATCATGCATCGAGGCTTTGGAGGTAGTGACTACATCTAGAGTCTTTGGGGGGACATCCATGGGACATGAAAACCCAGATATGATGCATGCGGGGGTATGGCCTTCTGTTAAGACAATAATTCCTTCACCAGTGTCAGCAGGTCCATCTAATGCGATGAATGTCTTTGTCTTGACCTTGATGATGCTGGAAAACATCTCTAATGAAATGAATGTCTCTACCATGATGGATATAATTTCCTTGGAATGAGGATATAAAAGAGGTCAGATTCTGGACATGAGCTTATTGACTAGGAAAAAATACCAACAGACCGTCTTTGTAAGCACAAAAAACATAGCAGGACTAACCCAAGTCTTCTAAAATTTACAGTAAATTGACACCTATTCTTCTCGACTTTCATTCAAGGTGCAATGAGACTCTGCCTTATGTGGCCCTGGAAATGGATATTTATATAGATCTAGAGAATTGGACACAACTATGCCCCATCATTACCATCACACACTTCACCATCGAGTAGTCTGGTGACAAAATGAGCGAGAACGTGGGATGAGGATTTCTTTTCCTCCTGGATATCTAGTCACACTTCCTTATCTACTGTGGTATTTCATTGTTGGCTGCGAAAATGACTTTTGGGTTTATTCTTCCTTGTCAACCATATGCTTCAAGGCATATGGAATTGATGCTTTCCTGTGCTTTCGTTCCTGCAAACGATGATATCAGAACCGCCTCTTTCTGCCATGTATCTCTTACTTCGTGTAGAGATCAGATTTGTTGCTCATATCTTAGACCTTCATGATGTCGTTTTGATTTCACACGCAAGCTATATGATGGACCCTTGGTTTTGGGAGATTTCGTGTTGCTGTGGGGATGATTTTCACCTGTGGTCATGTCACAAATGGCGTCAGGGAACTCAATTACCTATCGGGGAAAATAGATCATATGTGAGGGAGTCTTTTAGGCCTTTGGACCGATCTTAACGCAACCTTTAAGGCTCCAGAATTTTTTTCACCATTCGATATGAGCACCTTCCATATCCATCATCCACATGCACAGAGCCGTAATATTTCATCAATTTTATGGGGCCACTTGTCTGGTGCTAGTCCCATCGATGAAGGCGTTACCCACCGTAGATCTTTTCTCGACAAGATCCGGGACATCAGATGTTGTGTTACTTTAACCCATTTCATGGATCAGAATATAGGAAAACCAATGAGCACTTTGATTCAGAGAAATCGATCTCACTCACTGATCTGCCTTCCGTTGATCATGACCCTTGGAACTTGCGGTCGCTTTAGAGTCATTTCATGGAAATGCAGAGGTAGTTTTTGTCATGCATGTGGTTCTCATGAAAAACACTTCATTCGTCGATCTAACTCACTTTTAGATCCTCATCATAGAAACTCCCTCCCTTCTAACTTGATTTTTCCTCCACCTTGAGACTGATATTAGAGGAAATTTGAGGTCTAAAAAGGGCCTCCTAACGAAAATAATAAAATAATAGTCAAAATAGTAAAATAATAAAATAATAATTATTAATTTTGGAGGAAGAATGAAAAAAACTACTTCTTGTGTTCGTATTTTCGACATATTAATTGGGTACTCGTTGGATGCAAAATTAAATTCGGCATCCAACGAGATCCCCCGCTTGAAATTTGAGTAAAACACAGGGACATATGTCGAAAATATGAACAAAAAAAATAGTTTTCTTTTACGACAAATATGTCAATTGAACCATTATGGTTGACTCTTTTTATTGAAATTCTATTGGTTCTTGAATTCCAACTCACAAAATTTATTGTTGGCGCGTTTTCTTATAAGGCCCATTTTAGACCCCAAATTTTGTCTGATGAAATTTATGTGCATTTTGAGCCCTTTTGATTGCTTTGTACGGCCTTCTCGCCATTTCCTGCTGAGCAGAATATGGTGATAATAGTTTGGATCCTTTTCTTTCTCACAAAAAAACATTTAAACGATGATACAATTGAGTCACATAGAAAATAGAAAAAAACACACTCCTCTTTCTATCTAACTAGGGAATTTGTCTCATATATTGGTTTTTTTCTGAGAACTATTGCTAGAAAATCCATAATACTGTCTACTCGCCTAATCAAATTCAAATAATGGGTACAAGTGACTAGACTTTGAGCAATGTATTTGTACAATTTTTTCTTTTTAAAAGACCAAGCTAGGATTCAAGCAAGGGTTCTATTGTCAATGCTTTTAAGAAAGATTCCAGCCTTCATAGTCTAAATGCTCTTCATTTCTTGTCATTTGACATGTTTTATAGATGCTTTGTATCATTGAATAAAGATACAAAGGAAAAAGATGATGGTGGATAGCCTTAACACATATTTTCAAGAAAATACTTTAGGAAGCAATGTACTCAAACCAATTTGTCATATAAAAATATGATTTCATGTAACCAAATGATGTCCACATGGATATAGGCTAGGTGCATGCCCCCTTTTAAATTTTAATGGTCAACAACAAATGTGAAATAAACCCCATCACCATGTACAAAAACCTGAACGTGATCTAAGTAACCATGAAATATTCAAGGAACAATCCCTTGGAAATTAATGCTAGTCAAAGTAAAACGCCAAGTCCTACAAATTCAATGAAGGACTTTGTTCTAAGATGGGATTAGAATTCAACAAGTGGTAAAAAACATTCGATAGAGTAGCTCTAAACTGTTTATTTTTCCACAAATTACACATCAAAGTATCTAGTATGGGTTTTGTTTTTCATTGGATAATATAAAGGTAAACAAAAAGCGATGAAAAGATATGATGTTTGTCATATCTATTGTAGATGGAGTGGTTTTATTCTTCTTATTTCTTCTTGGATAATTCACTATGATTCATATGTTTATAATCATGTGCGTTGAATAATCATTCTTCTAACATAGGACTTCACTTCGTCCTTTGGTCTCGGTCAATTGAGTATGATATTTTTTCTAGTCGTATTAACTTGATTAGGATATTCATGTGAAAAAATAACAAGTACAACAAGATACATAACATATAGAATATACACAAGACACACCTATTTTCACTGGGGAAACCATAAAGGGGAAAACCGCACAAACTTCTGCAGAATAGTTCCATCACTAAGACAATATCACAAAATGGACATACCCAATAATAAGAAGTATTTTACGCCTCCCTTTCTATGCCTTTTAAGTGATTTACCTAATACATAACTAGGTATGACCTCTTACCCTGTAAAGGATGAATTCTCATATAGAGACTCTGAAATCATTTCACAATATATTATACTAGGGACTATTTCCCCAACTTGAAATGAAGGTTGTACCTCAAGGTCCATACACAATAATGACATCCTGAAAGGAGGAAAACACATATATGATGGGGGTACAACATCATACAATGATAATATACATCGGAATGTCTTCAAAAGTTACAATCACAACAACACTCCCTCTTAAATAGGAAGGTATTCTCTCTCTCCACAGTCATCAACACATCTTTTCTAGTCATCATCCTCGCTTCTTCGATAGTCATCTTCTTGTCGATCATCGAAAAATACTATCTGTCATCAAAATTCTCTATAGACCCAACCCTTTTTCATGCTAGGTGTAGGCATCATCCTCATCTAGGTCTTCATCATATCCATTAGCAAGCCATCACGTAGGTACATACCATGACCTTCTTTACATTGAAATAACAATAACCTATGTCTCCTACTGTCATCTTGTTGTATCCATATCATCTCTTTTTTCCATCCCCCCACCCAAAGAAAACACAGAGAAACCATAGCGCAACCCAGATGCAGAGCAGCTACGTTTTACCAACATAGGATTATGACAGGATATTTGATGTCACCAAGACAACCTGCATCTTCCACTATGCGAGAATCACCTAAGATCACACCAAGTGCATTACGTCTCTACGGTTAACTTGTGCTCTAACAACATAGGAGCATGGTAGAATATTTCTTGTCACTAAGACAACCTACATATACCACTATGTGAGAGCTTCCTAGGTGCAAACCAAGTGCCTTGTGACCTCATCATGGGAATACACACATACAAGGACTAATTACAGCCAAATAACCTGCATACCATGCCAAGACATTTACATTTCTGATCAACCTCAAGGACTTATTACGTATGAACAACCTACGTCTTGGATCTTTTCTATTCATAAAACATTCTAGGACTTATTAAGTCCAAGTAACTTGCGTACTACACTAGGAATATTTCACACTCCATACAAGCCACAAGACTCATTGCATAGTATGCAAAGATCTTTTACACTTTGGATAACATGTATCGGGACTGATTGCATCCAAGGATAACCCGGGACCTTTACTAGGAAAGATTACATCTAATGAAAACCTAAAGGACCGATTACATTCGAGCAACCTACGTCCTATGCCAGGATCTTTTCCTCTTGGAGAACGTGTGTCATTTCCCATGTAATATCTCATGCATCTAGGTCTTCTTGTCTATTGCTATTTCTAGCATAGGAACACACGAGGATGGATTACGTCCAAGTATAACTTGCGGTATTTTCCAGGACTTATTGCATATGAGGACAACCTACATGACTGATTATCTCATTAAGACAACCTGTCTCTCCAACTATGCTAGACCTCATCACTCTCTCTTTCGAGGGGTCTCATTCTAGATCACACCAAGTCTTTCTCATAATTACTTGAACTTCACTCTAGCTAGAGGTTTGGTCAACACATCGACTATCTACTTGTTCATTTCCATGTATTGGAGCTTCATTGCTCCTTTCTACACCATATCCATGATATAGTGGAACTTTCTCTCTATGTCCTTCAACCTGTCATGGAACATTGGATTCTACGACATATTCACACAACTATGGTTGTCATAAAAGATACACGTTGCATCTAAATGGATATAAAACAATTCAAATGGTAGCTTCCACAGCCACACTTCATCACAACCATCTGAGTGAGAGGAAATATAATATTCCTTGCTTGTACTTAGCACCACACAGGACTATTTCCTGCTCAACGAGAAGATCGTACTGGATCACAAACTGAAGCAATAACCTAAATTTATCTTCCTACTAGTGGCCTTACCTTCCCAATATGAATAAACATAATCGTGCAGATTAATATTCTAATTCGCATCGTACTTGAAACCATACTCGACTGTACCCTTCAGGTACCTCAATACATGATTTATAGCAACCAGGTGAACATGTTTTGGATCCATCACGAACTAGCTCATGTTTTTCACATCAAATCATATGTACAATCTCGTATTCATCAAGTATATCAATGATTTAGTAATCTGACGATACATCGTGGCATCAACCGAATCTTATGAATCATCACATAGAAGCTTAAAGTTTGATTCGATAAGTGTGCCTATGACCTTGCAGTCCAATATTCTGAATCTTTTCATAATATTTACTCTGAGGAAATCCTAGGCTCATCAGGAAGCTATACATTCTGTTGTAGCATGCCCTCGGTACATGTTTCAATCCATACAAGGCCTTCTTCAATTTGCACACATGAGTCTACCTATCATGTGTCTCGAATCCCGGTGGTTGTTCTACCTACACTTCCTACTTAACTACACCATTTAAGAATGTTATGTTGACATTGACTTGGTGTATCTTCCATCTCATAACTACAATAAATGCAAGTATAGATCTAATGGAAGTGTACATCGTTATACTGCAACATCCATAGTTGGATATTCGCAAATAAGTAATTTCTGAAACAACCAACATATTTGTAGATAATAAAATATGAATAAATTGAAAGATAAGTCCAAATTACAATTGAGGGCCCCTTATTTATATTTTGGCAGAATACCCTTTCATTAAGAGTCATGTATTTTTGTAAGTACATTATTAATTATTATTATTTAGTTTATATATATGTTGATGTTTATTATTATTATTATTATTATTATTATTATTGTTTGTTGTTATTATTTAAGTTTGTTACATTGCGAGTCCCTTAGAAAGGCTTTGTCCTTAAAGCCTTATAATGTTTCTAAATCATTTTTTTTGGTGTCATAGCTGAAAAAACATGTTGATACGAACTACTAAGAGTTGAGCACAACTTTCCATATGTGGACGAATCAATCCATCCCAAATTGATTTGTTGTGAACTATTGGTATTCCATATCAATATGTCATTAGGATATTTGATCACATTGGTACTGCTATCTTTCGACATTTTCCACTTTTTAGAATATCTGTTTTTATGGTTGGGGTGTCAATATGGAGTTTTCACAATGTCACTTTCTTTTACGAGTGTCATTTTTTTAGCATTGATCTGAGCAGAAATTTGTATTTTCATCTCTTGAGGTTTTAAGGTTTCGTTCTGTATCTTTTCCAACTTGTTTTCTAACTGCATGTTATCATTTTGAAACTTCTTAATCACTTCTACATGTGATTTTTTGTCATCTTCAGACTTCTTAAGTTGTTTCTTAAGATCTTCATTATTCCTTCTGATACAACGATTTTCTTCTTGTTTGTCTAGAAGTTTTTCTTCAATGTCTTCCGTAGATTGTTATGTCTTCCGACTACTTTTCAACTTCTTAATTTTTTGTTCCTTGCACTCTTTTTGCGTCTTATGTAATTTAATAAATACTCTTGATTTCGTATTCAAGTCTTGTAACTTTTCATTGTCTATTCGATAACGTTTTAACTTGGCTTCTAATTTCTCTATTTGTAGTCGTAAACTAGATTCCATGATCTCTGATTTCTGCCACACTAGATGATGATGGTCTTTGATTTTTTTCGATTTTGTTTTCCTTTGAAAATTTCTTCAACAATAATTGGTCTTCTTCGTTAGGTTAAATAACCCTTTTTTTTCAACAATAATTATTATAAATTAATAGTTTTTATAATTTTCTTTTTATAATAATAATTATTAATTAATTAATTAATAATTATATTAATGTTTTTGTTAGGTATAACTCCCGATTGATGTTTATTACATTGCCAAAAGCTATTATTTATACATTAGATGTGGCGGTTGAAAACCAGCCTTTTCACCTTCCTATCTATTCATATTCCTATCTATTTACAATAATCCCGACGGATTATTCTAATAATCCCCCTCTTAATCCGAAGGGATGTTCGTAAGTCCGAGCATGTTTCTGAATTTTTCAAACTTTTCTTGTTCAAGCGCTTTGGTGAATATGTCTGCAGCTTGATCATTCGTGGAACAATGTCGAAGATGGACTATTTTGGCCTCTACATGATGTCGAATCAAATGATACTTTGTGTTGATGTGTTTGGTTCGATCATGGAATCTAGGATTGTTAGCCAGCTTAATTGTAGAAGTATTGTCGACCAAAAATGGAGTGGAGTTCTCTTGTTTTTCTTGCAAATCTTCAAGTATCTTCCTGAGCCATACTATTTCTTTCGTTGCTTCAGCTGCAGCCACATATTCGGATTCTGTTGTTGAATCTGCTGGAACTGACTATTTGCGAGATCTCCATGAAACAGCTGCTGGTCCAAGACTCATAGTGTATCCAGAAGTTGATACTCCTGTCTCCTTATCGCCATCAAAGTCTGAGTCTGAGTACCCAATAAGTTTGAAGTCATCCACTTTAGAGTACTTGAGTCCAACATCTTGAGTTCCCTTCAAGTATCTTAGAACCCTCTTTACAGCTGACCAGTGTCCTTCGCAAGGTTTATGCATGAACCTTGAAAGTATGCCAACAACATAAGAAATATCTGGTCTAGTTGTTGTAAGGTAGATAAGACTTCCAACAAGTTGTCTATACTTGGTCGCATCTTCAAATTCTTTTCCTTCGCTTGATGTGAGCTTCATTTCTTCTCCATTGGAGTAGATATAGGATTGCAATCTGTCATGGAAAATTTGTTTAGTAGTTCTCCAACATATTTTTTCTGAGATAGGAATATGTACTTAGGATGTTGAGTCACTTCAATTCCTAAGTAATAGTGGAGATGTCCCATATCTGTCATTTCAAAGATCTTTTTCAAATCTTTCTTTATGGATAATATATAGCTTTCATTGTTCCCTGTCATCAAAAGATCATCTACATACACCACAAGATACACAACAGATCTTCCAACTTTTTTTATAAACAGTGTTGCATCATCAAGATCAAAATGTTTGAAATTTAGCTTCAAAAGATGCTCGGTTAGCTTTTCATACCATGCGCGAGGTGCTTGTTTTAGGCCATACAAGGATTTGACAAGCTTGCATACCTTTTGTTCTTTTCCTATCACAACAAAGCCTTCTGGCTGAGACATGAATACATTCTCTTTCAAGTCTCCATTCAAGAAAGCAGTTTTCACATCCATTTGATGAACTTTCCACCCTTTCTGAGCAGCCAAAGAGAGTAAGGTACGGATGGTAGCCCATTTTGCTGTAGGAGAAAAAGTGTCTTCATAGTCAATTCCTTCTTTCTGTGCATATCCTTTTGCTACAAGCCTCGCTTTGTGCTTTTTCAAGTGAGCCATCTGATTTGTATTTGTTCTTGTACACCCACTTGCAGCCAATTGGTTTGGTTCCAACTCGAGGGTCAACCAGCTTCCAAGTTCCATTCTTTATGAGTGCATCATACTCATTTTGCATAGCTTCTTTCCACTCAGCACGAGTAGAAGCTTCTTCAAAGGAATTTGGTTCAAAGTTAGCAGATAAATTAAATTCACAATCAAATGATACATCCATGTCATCACCTGAATTATCTGCTTCTTCTCCATGTCTTTTCGAACTTCTCGTTCCCGTCTTTCCAACTTCATCCTGATGGACACTTTCAAGTGTCTTTGTGGCCCATTTAGGAATCTTCCGTGAATGTCCTGGTTGATCAGCTGGTGGTTCTTCATCATTGATTGAGAGTCTTTCAATTCTCTCAATTACATCATCCAGTTGAATCTCTTGATCAGGTGAAGTAGCA
>LPNX010274820.1:88934-106631 GCA_001517045.1 Pseudotsuga menziesii
TGTCCAGTCTTTCCGCAACGCTTGCACTGCAAATCTGATCTTTTGGTGAAGTTATTTCTGCCCCCTCTGCCTCTGAAGTTTCTTCTTCCTCGTCCTCTTTTGCTGCTTTCTCCTTTGGCATGATCTTTGGTTTGGTCTTTGGCATGGTTCTTTGCTTTTTGAGCAAAGAAAAGTGATTCTCCAGTAGGCTCGGTTGTCTTCTTACCAAAGGCTTTCTCTCTGTCAGCTATCTTTTCTACCAGGGTGTCAAATGTTAGAGATTTGAACTTGTCACTAGCTTGCAATGACTCAAGATAGTTGGAGTGAGTAGGATACAAAGATTTTACAAATGCTGCAAGAGGAAGATCTGGTTTCATACCAGAGGCTTGAATCTTGTGCATGATGGCTTTGATTTCAGAGGCAACTAACATAGGATTATTGTCTTTTACTTCAAGATTGAATAATTTTAACATTAGTTGAATAAATTCCATTTCACTGTTTGAATCATACAGTTCTTTTAATGTTTTTTAATGCTTCAAAACATGATTTTGCAGACAATATGTGTTGGCTCACCTCTTCACTGGCAGTGGCAGTGATTACAGCTAAGGCTTTCTTGTCTTTTGTTCTCCAAATGGCTTTCTCTTTCTTTGATTCTGGAGGTCGAGGGTCTGTGGTTATGTTCTTTTCATCTGCTGTCTCTATTGTGGTTCCTTCACAAATGCCATCCCAAAGGTCATTGTAGATGAAGGAAGATTTGATCTTCCTCCACCATTCTGAATAGGTGTCTTTTCCGGTGAGTGTGGCACCGACTATAGATGCTATAGATTGCATTATTACAACTGTCAGTGTAATTTTCAAAGAGAAATAAAAAATTAATAACCTTGCAGGTCTACAGTCTCTGCCAAGGTGAATACAATGCAGGTTTATAGCAAATATATCAGTAGATACAAAATCCAGCACTCAACATTTTCACATATTAGTCTGAGATTCGTCTTCAATCTATCAATCTCAGTCTTATATCGGTCTGCAATATATTACTGTCAGTCATCCACAGACTTATATTGGTCTGCAATATCAATCTCAGCCCCAATCCAGACTTTTTAAAAAGAATTAGGGTTTACTTCAACAAAAAAATTGGGTTCACTTCAAAATTCACGCAGCATATATATGATCAGGCACTAGTTTTCAACGCATGCACCAGTATATTATCACCATTATATCATCAGACTCAGCATATATATGATCAGGCACTAGTTTTCAACGCAGGCACCAGTATATTATCAGCTTTATATCATCAGACTCAACATATATATGATCAGACACCAGTTTTCAACGCAAGCACAAGTATATTATCAGCTTTATATCATCAAACTCAGCATATATATGATCAGGCACCAGTTTTCAACGCAGGAACCAGTAAAAAAACGTTTTACCTCCACGCAGCCTCAGTATAGCATACAGCTCAGTCTTTAATGGGTATTCGCGAGCAGCATACAGCGTATTCTTTAATGGGTGAGAAACAGTCTCCATGCAGCCTCACAACGCTGGCTCTTCAGGCTTCACAACACAGTCTCTTCTCCACGCAGGTCGCAGCACAGAAATTAGGGTTAGGAATATTTGTCAGTTAATATATTTTGTAGTTACCTTCCATACGGAGATCTTGAGGTGGTCGCATGACAGTTCTGCGCTTTTCTCCAGCAAGTTCTGGATTGTTCTCAGGCCAAATATTGAATACTATCTCAATGCAGATATATATCAGATACTTATATCTGATGGCACAGCTCCACGCACAGCATTCTCCACGAAACAATGTACAGATTCGACATCATGTATTATATACCATCACACAGCCATTATCACGCAGCAAGTATTATCAGATGCAGTCTTTATATCAATACCATCTTTATATCAGTCAAAAAATATTAGGGTTCACCGATATACCAGCAAAATTCTCCACGCAGCTCTCCAGGTGCTCAGCTTTCACCATTGTTTCAACGCACAGCCCATAAACTCGTCCAAAACAAACATTGGACACACGCTTTAGCATTAGGAAGACACAGTCTACATTCTCCCATTCAAGCCCGCATCCATGCATCCACGCATCCGCGCAGTCCTTTCAATTCGCAACTGCCAACAGAGTGGGGGTGCACCGGCAGCATATCCAACGCTGGTTTTTACTCATAAAAACTAGGGTTTCGACATATCTTCGCATGTACATTTTCAAAAGCATAAAGGAAACAATGGTACAATGCGTGCAGCAATGCACAAACAATCGTAGCTCAGCCAGGCAAGAGATGAAGCGTTAGGGTTAGGTATTATGAACAGAAAATAAACGCACATAATGAATGTGTGCAGGGGCAGACTGGCGATGGGCAGGCAGCCAGGCAGCCTAAATTAGATATGGCAGAACGCAGGCAGGAGTTATGGCAGACAGCCTGCTCTGATACCAGTTGTTAGGTATAACTCCCGATTGATGTTTATTACATTACCAAAAGCTATTATTTATACATTAGATGTGGCGGTTGAAAACCAGCCTTTTCACCTTCCTATCTATTCATATTCCTATCTATTTACAATAATCCCGACGGATTATTCTAACAGTTTTTATACACTATATATATAGTTTAATATACAGTTTTTTTTTAATAATAATTAATTATTGTATCAATTATTATATAATAAAAATCTTTATTTTATTATTTGTTTTAATAATAATAAAATAACTTTTTTTCCTTTTACTTTTATCTTTTCCTTTTTTAAGTTTTTTTTTCTTTCCTTTTTTTTAAAATTTTTTTTTTTTACGTTTTTCTTTTTCTTTTGGACAATGTCCAATATTTTATGGAAACCCTAAAATAAGGCTATAAACCAAAAATTAGACAAGGTTTGAGAATTAAGGCCAAAGGCCCAGATCAGCCAAACGAGGCTCTGATACCACTTGAGGCGAATAAGTATTCGCTCATACAATAATATTCACCAGAACACCTCGAATATTCGATAAGCCATAAGGAAAGTATATATTAATGATAGGATGAAAGATGATTACAATGGTTGATAACTGCCTATTAATTAAGGCATGGGAATTGTGAATGAAAGGTCATGTCCTTTCATCTTAAGTATAATTAATTATGTTTATTATTAATTATTTAATTATTATATTTATTTTATGTTCGTTACATATACAATATGTCGAGTTCATAAAATTTACAAAGATATACAATGATAGAGACTGATATTAGTGTATCTCTATGTATTTTTGGGAACCTGTGTCCTCGATGTGGCTTGGGAGATCTATGCAAATATGAAGTGTCACAACAAAATATTGCAGGCTTAAACGTTTCCTCTAGATTTATTGGGGCTATTGCATTGTTGAGTGTTATCTAGCTTTGTGCATTGATGCATGTTTTATGTTACCTTTTTATATTTATTTCCTGTAGTTGCTAGTGCAACTAGCATTTTATGATGGATAATGTAAAGCAAAGAAGCTACTTCAATGGCTAGCACAAATGCAACCAACACTGAGTAGAGTCAAAGAAAAATAATCTGGAGGAATTTCTTCAAGGAATGCTCTAGGTTATTCCTAGATCAAAAAATACATTTCATGGATCTAGTTAAATCACATAGGGACAAAGTAACATTCATTCCTTTACTACTTTTGTTGTGCATATCCTGCAACAAATGGCTTAGAACATGCACTATCGAAATAAGAAACAATGAAAAGAAGAAACTTATTTGGATGTAAAATTTCTAAAGAACCCAAGATAGATGAACATATCCTAGATTCAATCCATGAGGATTATTATATCCTTTTAATAGCTCGACAAAAAAAATAACATCAACAATGCTAACAAAATGGCATCCAACACATAAGAACAATAGAAAAAAGAGAAATATGCACTCTAGCAAAAAATAGATACTTTGGAAAATTTTCTTTGAGAGAATATGTCGACTAAGTTGAAAAGAAAGTAAAAAAAACAATGATGAGTTTACAAACTATAAATAGATTTCTTTATGTATAGGTGGTTATAACTTATTTTAGATATAGAAGTATTTAGCGATTCCTATGAGCTAGCATAGAATCAGATGCAATAAAGCTACAATGGAGGTAGGCACAAAGAAAGAGATAAATACATGTAAATGGGCATAAAAACCCCACCAATAATAGAGGAAGGAGAAACAGTTTTAGTCGATGGCCAGCTAGTTAAAGCACCATTTTATTTAATGAATGTGACCTTGGATTAAGTTTCTTAACTAGTATAGGTAAATCTAGGAAACCCAATTGTTTCTTATCTACTACCAGCTCCTCTAAAAAGATATAGTATGTCTTTGATTGTGTTTAGACCCAAGCCAAGTGGGGTTACAAATAAATATTGAGATTCCCTAGTGCAGTATGCTCAATATATTAGGTATTTGAGTTCTTTAGGTGATCACTATGTGGTGAGGTACTCTCCTACTTTAAGTACCAAGCCTATATCAAATACAATAGGAAAAATGTCACAACCACTTGTGTAGAGCATAGGATACATAAAATCCATAAATGAACATTGTCCCGATTAAGCGATGCAGGAAATCCAATTGTAGATTCCTTGAACACTTGTAAACATTAATAGGGATTCTATAGAAATAAACCAAAACAAATATAAACTAAACTTAGGTTTTGGTATTAATCTAAAAAACAAATGCACAAGGCTTCATATCCCTCTTCCTTTTTATGAAGATGAAAGACATGCATGGCCCATAACAACCTCAATGTTAGCTCACATTTCTCATACAAAAGTACATCATACTCAATGCTCCCATATTGATGCATAGTCAAATATTGATACATGATTTATTTCTAAAACTCATTATGGGAACATAGAGCACACTATCTACTAGCTAACTAGACATATGCCACTGGATCTCGTCCCATCCACATGGGTTACATCTTTTTTTCTCTCACAAAAAAAAATTTAAACATTGCTACAATTGAGTCACATAGAAAATAGAAAAAAAACACCCTCTTAAAATCTAACTAGGGCATTTGTCTTATATATTGGTGTTCTTCCAAGAGCAATTTCTAGAAAAGCCACAATAGTGTCTACTCGCCTAATCAAATTCAAATAATGGGTACATGTTCCTAGACTTAGAGAATTGTATTTGTACAAATTTTTCTATTGGAAAGACCAAACTAGGAGTCAAGAAGGGCTTCTATTATAAATGCTTTTAAAAAAGGTGCCATTATTCATAGTCTAGATGCTATTCATTGCTTGTCATTTGACATGTTTTATAGATGATTTATATAATTGAATAAAGAGACAAAGAAAAAGATGATGGTGCATAGCCTTAACACATATTTTCAAGAAAATACTCTACAAAGCAATGTACTCAAACCAATTCATTATATTGAAATATGATTTCATGTAACCAAATGATGTCCACATGGCTATAAGATAGGTGCATGCCCCCTTTTAAATGTCAGTGGTCAACAACAAATGTGAAATAAACCCCATATCCATGTACAAAAACCTTAACGTGGTCTAAGGAACCACCAAATCTTCAAGGAGAAATCCCTTCAAAATGAATGCTAGTCAAAGTAAAAAGCCAAGTCCTACAAAATCCATGAAGGAATTTGTTCCAAGATGCCATTGGCCTTCAACAAGTGGTTAAAAAATATCGATAGAGTAGCTCCGAAGGGTTTCTTTTTCCACAAATTCTACATCAAAGTATCTAGTATGGGTTTTGTTTTTCATTAGGTAAGGTAACGGTAAACAAAAAATGACAAAAAGATATGATGTTCTTCATATATATTGTAGATGTAGTGGTTTGATTCTTATTTCTTCTTGGATAATTCATTGTGATTGATATGTTTATAATCATGTGTGTTGAATAATCATTCTCCTAACATAGGACTTCACATCATCCTTTGTCCTCGGTCAATTGAGTATGTTATTTTTTCTAGTATTAATAAATTGATTAGGATATTTATATGAAAGAATAAAAAGTACAACAAGATACATAAGATAAGAGTATATACACAAGACACAAATATGTTCACCAGGGAAACCATAAAGGGGAAAACCATGCAAACTTCTGCAGAATAGTTTCATCACTAAGACAATATTACAAGATGGGAAAACCAAATAATAAGAATTCTTATGCGCCTCCCTTTTTACACTTTTCAAGTAATTTACCTAACACAAAACTGGGGTTGAACTCTTACCCTAGAAAGGCTGAATTATCCTATATAGACTCAAATCACATTTTAATATATTAAACTCGGGACTATTTCTTTGACTTACAATGGACATTGTACCTTAAGGTCCATACACAATAATGACATCCCGAAAGGAGGAAAACACATATCTGATGTGCGTACAACATCGTATAATGATAATATACATCAGAATCATACAATTACAAAAACAATCCCTCTTAAATAGGAAGGTATTCTCTATCTCTCTCCATAGTCATTAACACATCTTGTCCAGTCATCATCATCATTTCTTCTATAGTCATATAGTCATCATCTTAACAATCAATGAATAATACTATCTATCATCAGAATGTTCTAGAGACCCAACCATTTTTTATGGTGGGTGTAGGCCTAGTCCTCATCTAGGTCTTCATCATATCCATGAGCAAGCCATCACGTAGGTATATCCCATGGATTTATTTAAATTACCACTACAATACCCTATGTCTCCTACCGTCATCTTGTGCTTTCCTTATCATATCTTTTGTCCATCACAAAACGAAACAAAACACATAGAGAACACATACCACATTCCATATGCAGAGCACCTCGTTCTACCAATGTCGAAGCATGACAAGATCTTTCACATCACTGAGACAACCTGCATCTTCCACTATGCAAGAATCACTTAAGCAAACAACAAGTGTATTACCTCTCTATGGTGAACCGGTGTTCTACCAACATAGGAACATGATAGAATATTTCATGTCACTAAGACAACCTGCATCTACCATTATGTGAGAACTTCCTAGGTACACACCATGTGACTTGTGACTGCATAATCTCGAACATGTGAATACACCCATACAAGGACTGATTACGACCAAACAACCTGCATACCATGCCAGGATGTTTACATTCTAGTCCAAACTCAAGGAATTATTAGAAACGGATAACCTGCGTCCAATAAATTTTCCATTCAGACAACCTTCTAGGACCCTTTTACAGTCCATGCAAGCCACAAGACTCATTACATCTGAATAACTTGCAGACTATGCCAAGATCTTTTACGCTTTAGATAACCTATATCAAGACTAATTAAGTTGAAGGATATAATGATACCTTTACTAGGAATTATTACATCTGAGGAAAACCTATAGGACTGATTACATTCGAGCAACCTGCATCTTACACGAGGATCTTTCTTTCTCGAACAACCTATCTCATTTCCCATGTGAGATCTCATGCGTCTGTGTCTTCTGGTCTCTTGTTATTTCTAGCATAGGAACATACCAGGACTGATTACATCCAAGGACAACTTGCAATATTTTCCAGGACTTATTACATCCGATAAAAACCTACATGACTAATTATGTCACCAAGACAACCTATCTCTCCAACTATGGTAGAAATCATCACTCCGTCTTTCGAGGGGTCTCGTTTTGGATCACACCAAGTGTTTTTCTGAAGTACTCTAATATCACTCTAGATAAACAATTGTTCAATACATTAACTATAAGCTCATTTTTTTCCAGGTACTATAGATTCATTGCTCCTATCTACACCATCTCCCTGATATAGTGGAAGTAGATCTCTATGTGCTTCGACTTGTTATGGAACACTGGGTTCTATGACAACTTCATGCAACTCTAGTTGTCACAGAAGATACATGTTGCATCTAAATGGATATAAAACAAATCAAACAGTATCTTCCATAGTCACACTTCATCACAAATAGCCAAGCAGGATGCAACATAATCTTCCTTCATTGTACTCAGCACCACACAAGACTGCTTCCTGCTATACCAAGAGATCATACCGGATCCCAAACTGAAGCAACAACTCGAATTTTTCTTCCTATTAGTGGTGCTACCTTCCCAATACGAATCAACATAATCATGTAGGCTAATATTCTAATTCGCATCATACTTGAACCCATACTCGACTGTACTCTTCAGGTACCTCGATACATGCTTTGCAGCAACCGGGTGAACATGTATTGGATCCGTCAAGAACTAGATCAGGGTGTTCACAATAATTAATATGTATGGTCTTGTATTCGTCAAGTACATCAATGATCCAATCGTCTAACAATTCATCATGGAATCAACCGAATCTGATGAAGCATCACATAGAAGCTTCAACCTTGATTCCATAAAATTGGTTATCACCTCGTATTCTAGTATTCTGAATCATTTCATAATCTCCACTACATAATTTCCTTGACCAAGGAAAATCCCATCCACATTTCTCCACACGTCCATGCCTAATAAGTAGTGCATTATCTATAGGTATTTCATCTCAAACTCAATATCAAGTCTCCTCTTTTCATATTCAATGAGTTCATCCTATCCTGTCAAGAACAGGTCATCAACATATAGTAGGAGAATCAATGGTATTTCTCCTTCAACGTTCAAGAAAAGGTTGGAATCTTATTTACTCTTAGGAAATCCTAATCTCATCAAGAATTTATCTATCCTATCGAAGCAATTTCTCGGTGCATGTTTCAATCCATACAAGGTCTTATTCAATTTGCACACATGACCCTGCCTATTATGTGTCTCGAATCCTAGTGGTTTTTCTATGTACGCTTCTTCCTCATCTACACCATTTAAGAATGTTATCTTTACATCCATCTAATGTATCATTCCATATCATAACTACAACCAATGCAAGTATATATCTAATGGAGGTGTACCTCTCTATGGGTACAAATGTATAGTCATAGTCTATGACTTCTTTCTGTGAGAATCCCCACATCATGAATATTTCCTTGTGTTTATCAATGCTATCATTTACATGATGGTTAATATTGTATATCCACTTTGAAGTCAAGACAAACTTCCTTTCTGGTCTCAGAAATATCTCCCATACAACAATATTCATAACTTACTGATACTCCTTGATCATGGCCTCCTTCCATTCTTTCTTTTCTGCAGCTATTTCATAGTTGGAAGGTTCGTTGTCAATAATGTCACACAACACAACCAAATAGTTGTTGTAAGATTTTGCTATTTTCCTTTCTATATGTATCCCTTTTGGAGCGCAATATATTTCTTACTCTTGTATTACTTCCCATTCCCATGATGGTTCCCTCTTGTGGGAGTCCTTCTCATGAAGTGTCTCTATAGGCTCTTGTGGTTTTGCCATGTCATGATCTTCACGGTCTTTTATATTTTCCAATTCCATTGTCGTATCTCGGACTCTTCGTTCCTTCACTTTCCTCAACCTTTTCAATAGGTACCCTTCTCGATCTGGATTATGAAAAATCTTCATCAAAGGTTACATCTCTACTGATGTTGATATTCCTAAATCCTGGGAAGTATATTTGATAGGCCTTGATGTATCACTGTATCCTATGAATATTACCTTCCTCCAAAAAATATTGAGCTTGGTCCTCTTCTCCTTTGGGATATGTATGTACATTGGGCAGCCAAATATTCTAAGATGGATGCCTTCTGGTTTCTCTGATGAGAAATCCCTTTCAGGAGTCTTGTTGTCAAGTACTCGATGAGGAGTACAGTTCTGTACATACACAACTTTCTTTGCTTCTTTTTCCCAAAGGTGCATTGGAAGATCTTGGTCATGTAGCATTGCTTTCCCTGCTTCCATTATGGTTCAGGTCATTTGTTCCACAACCCCATTCTGCTAAGGATTGTATGGAGTGCTTAACTCCCTACTAATCCCATAATATCTGTAGAGTTCCTCGAATTCTTCTGAGGTGAATTATCCACCATTATATGACTGCAGATTCATGATCTTCCTTTCATTTTGGTTCTCAACCAAGGATTTGTTTTCCTTGAAATTATTTAATACTTTATTTTTCCCTTTCAAAAAATATATCCAAGTCTTACATGAGAAATAATTTATAAAGGAAACATAGTACACATACCCACTTAGTGAGATGGAAGACAAGGGCCTCCATACATATGAGTGTACTATCTCCAGTATTTATTTAGCCTTGGTTTCACTACTGGGGAATGTCTTGTTTTCGTTCTTTCCTTGTGCACATCATTTACAAACCCCTTAATAGTTTTCCTAGATTTATGGAAATCCTGAGACTTCTTTTCTTGTAATCGGTAGTTATCTGTAGTGAACATGTGTAAGTCTTCGGATCCATAGTTCACTTAGTTCTATTGACTCATGAACCATTGTTGTTTAGGATGTCCCTTTAGTTTGTAAATCCTTCTTCTTGTTCTCCAATCACTGTTGCGTCATCGATTTTCTTTCCTTTAGGCCACATTAGAACTTGGCCATCAACAAATACAACTCTTATTCCCTTTTTAGCCATTACATAGATGGAGAGAATATTCTTCTTCAATCCTTAAACATATAACACATCCTTCATCTTTAAATATTTTCCAGAGTCCAGCTTGTATGAAGCTTCTCCACTTCCTTTTATGGGGTATTGATAATCATCACCAAGTTTTACCTTCTAAGGTGACTCATGATCAGACATATTGAGGAATGAATGTTTGTATCCCATCATATGTTTAGATTCCCCACTATTCAGAAGCCAATCATTACTTCCATGTGAGATGGTTCCTATCAGTGCTAATATTAGCACACACTCTTCATCAGAATCATCCATATCTCTTCTCAATCTTTTGTTTCTTAGTTCATTCTGTTCGGTGGTGTGACCATAGTGTCTTTTCTTCTTGTTGAAGGAGTCCCTTTTCTTGGTACAATTTATTGCAAAGTGTCCATTTTCATCACAAGTATAACATTGAACGTTGAAAGGCTCTCTTATGAATTTATTTTTTTCTTGTCCTCTTGTTGTATTGATGGAAATTCTCCTTCTTCTTGTAGTTCTTTCTTGTGAACTATGAGAGATTGATATTCAGTTTATCCCATCTTCTCTTCTCTTGTTATGAGTCAAGATTCCGTTGGTGAAAACCCACCAACAAATCCTCATTGAAAGGGGTTCTCACTCAGTTGATGCCCAACCAACGCAATCTCCCTGAGCACCGGCCTAGACAGGTTTTACCCTACCCTACAACATCTGCAGAGTGGACGAAGTCTAACCCAAGAATACATGAGGAAAAAATCCAAATAGATCATAGATACAACAAAAAATTATCCAAAAGCATAGACCGATCACACCATACCTCAAGCTATAATCATGCTCAAGATAATATTGATCTCAACCTCGATGTATATCACAATTGTAAAAATAGTCTTATATATAGGCTTGCGCCTTTACATTGAACGTCCACTTCTAACTAACTTGTAATCGCTAATGACCTATTGTGACTAAACTTCGTCAAATAATATATTAAATATTCAAAACAATTATTTTTTCGCCCATCGCGCTGATCTAGCCTTGCATGGTACCGCATGAGCTTGTGCAGCTGCTACGCAACTCACTTACCAAAACCCATGCCAACAGGCCCCCAACACAGTCTTGTGGTTCGTCCCCAAGCCACGTTAGGTTGACAGGGTATATTCTAACATCCATGCCTTGAACTATTCAAACTGTCACGCTATCTCATGAACCTAAAGCTGAACTTTATCAGCAGCACTTTGAAAAGTATTCAAATCCTGCTACACTGGGTGCTCTTCCCTATCCCTGCCGTCAACAATCTGTTGATTCTCTTGCACCACCTATAGTGTGGCGACTAATTTAACAACCAACTGTCCACCAATTTCTTGAAACTCATCTAGCTAAGCACAATGCTTTTGGTTGTGTTCCATTGCCAGGTCCGAGTTGCGATTAAAAGGAGGATATGTTTTAGAATCTAACTCGACCAGAGATTGAGGGGTGGTTTGATCTAAAGTTGCGAGAATTTGCTAAAGCCAATTAGTTGGACAGATATATCCATGATGGTCCTCATGAATGTTTCTTTTGTGAGTTTCCTATCCTCTTGCATGAGTGGCTGGCGAACTTCACTTCTAAGAAAACAAAATTCCAAGGTGGAAATCCGACATATTGGACTCCGGAGCTGATCCAAGAATTACAAGAAATAGACAATAAGGCATCGCGGGCTGTTGAAGCATGGTTGGATAGTATCCTGGAGGGATACATTATGGATTTTGCATTCGACACCAATAAGTAATTTAATGAGGTAGAAAGGGAGTTCTTCAGCGGACCACGAGGAAGATTCTTGCTATCGCTGCATCTGTCAATTAAGATGCGGGTCTGTGAAAAAGGTATTTTGGAGATGGACCAAGAGTAGTGGAACTCTAGTGTGCGGAGTTTGTTGACACCACAATGAAAGGGGGGAGATGCATGGAAAGGTAAGGGGTATATGGGCATGAGTTCTGCTAAGAATGTGAAGGTCGCCGAGGAAACAAGTGGTTGTACAAGGGGAGGAGCAAGGTTTCTAGAGAAGAGGCATAGGATGAGGGAAGGTCCTACTGTGACCTTTTTGTGAAGACAAGGATTACCAGGCCCAGGATACACCCCAAAGGATGACAGGATCGAACCCCAGCATTAACATGTCCAAACCTCCATGCACTACTCCACCACCAGGAAGAAATGTGAATTCTATGTCAACTTGCCCAACGTGTCAGCAATAGTCTAGTAGTAGAGTACCAGCCAGAGGAAGAAGGCCCAGAATGACAGGAAATGAAATGAAGCTACCGATATTTCATGGAAACGACATTTGCGACCATGGGGAGTTCACTTAGTTAACCTCTAACATAGCACGTGCAATCATGGGATATTAAAGAATACCCTTAATTTCGAGAGATATTGACCCAAACTCTTTTTGTTGAAACCCCCTCCCAAAACATAAAAACTCCTCCCCACCCCTTTTTATACCTCAATCCCTATAAACCACCCTACACACCCCCACCTTAAACCCCTCATTCCCCCAATACCTGCAATATATTGGTTTGATTTTTGATAATTTTAAAACCCACAATATGAACTAACATGATAAGATATTGGTCAACAAGTGAAGCCCCTGTGCCGATGATCCACATCAATACTGGTTCTTATGCGAGGAGATTTGGACCTCCCGACAGACTGTAGATGATGATGTCAAGAAAATCTAGTTGGAAACTACTCTCAGGGGCCATGCACTAGAATGGTTAATGAGATTCACACAGGTTCCTCAGGGAGGTACCATGAAAACATTGGATGAGATCCATATAGGGTTATTCAAAGAATTAAAGAAGCCAAAGTCTGAGGCTCAGTACATTACCCAATTTAAAGAGATCAAACAGTTCCCCAATGAAATAATTTGGAACTTTGATCAGTGGTTTCAGAAATTGATGGCTCGGGTCAGCTTCTAGATGAGCGATGTTCAGCACAAGGAGGGGTTCATCATCATGCTTGTCCCACATATTAGACAACCACTAATCCATCAAAAGATTGCGACATAGAGCGAGGCTCTGGAGACCATAATGAAATTGGAGGCATCACTAGTAGGAGAAACCGCAGTCAGAATGAACCAAATTCAAGCACAGTTGCCCAATCTCACACTCCAACTGCCAGATATCAAGAAGGCCAAGGAAGATCGTGACAATCTTTGGTGCACCCGGTGCCATGCAGATAGACATACCAAGGATACATGTCGAATGTTCTGGAATTATTTTCTTCCAAGAGCCTTGAACCCATTGAGCTATGCTGGAATACTATGGTGTCGCATGTGTCAGTTCTATGGGCATCGACATGAGAACTACAAATACATGTAGAAGATGTTTACCAAGGAAGAAAATATGTACTGTACATTTTTTCAGTCAGTAGGACATGATGATAAAAACTACCGAGATTATGATTTGCTTGAGGAAAGGACATATGATTCATACTTTGTGAAAGCTGAGGACCCCTGGGCAATGAAAACACAGCCACAAGTGGTACAACCAGTAGCGCAAGTGTAGTATACACCACCGCCCCAGATGTAGTTTATCCCAGCACAATTGCAATAGCAGTTTATAGTGCAGCCACAATTTCCACCTCAACCCTAGCTTGTAGCACAACCACAATATGCACCATGACCACAGTATAATCAGGTGCCACTCATTCAGTCTTAGTCACAATATGTTTAAGATGCGCACTCTATCCATCAGCAACCAAACCTACCGCAATAGTCGATGGCCCAGCCGTAGTTTCAATAAGGAGGAGTTTGAGCGGGATTCTGTGGAGGATTCAGAGGATAAGCAAGAGGCTTCAGTCGAGGCAGAGGAAGAGGTCATGAATCAATCCAGTGTTATACCTATGGAGTATTTGGGCACTATTAGATGGATTTCCTTCATGTGTAGTGTACATTTTGTATGGCCAGTGAACATAATGTTGAAAATTTCCCTCAGCTGATTGCAAAATGGCAGGATGGAACCATTCCTCAGTTGTAGAATGTGCAGACTCAGAACCAGCCAATGTTCCAAGTACAAAACTAGCCGACGATGCAGAATCAGATCCCACCATAGAATCAAACTCAAAACCCTCCCTAGACTCAGAATTAGCTAATGAATTATCCATTGAATCAGAACCCTCCATTGAATCAAGCTCAAAACCTAAACCAAGGGTCGACGGTTACGACGATTCAAGCCGAACCAAGAATGAAGGATGTCAATGTTGGGGTTGTCACTCACATCGATGCGACAACTGGAAAATATGGACTGCAACAAAAATTTCGGCTCACTGGAAAGGAAAAATTAGCATTTGATATTGTGATAGAGAAGGACACTTTCTTCGAAGCCAAGCATGGAATCCAGAGAAATCCAGGTAAGTTACCAATTATTGACATGCCATTTGCTTTTGATCCATCTGTAGAGGCAGGACCATCACGATAGCATGGTACCTTGAAATAGTTCTTTGAGATTTTTCTATTGCTGGTGAGGGACCTTGGCACCCTTGTCGAGCTTGAGAAGTTATTGTACCACCAGGATAATACATTGAAGGATTCCGTAGTGAACTCACTGCAAAAGAGGAAGACGGGTAAGGAGATGAGGATGAATATCTAGATTGGAGATTATGAGGTTGAATCTATTATTTTATATCTTGGATCAAATGTAAACATCTTGACCAAGAAAACCTGGCAGCTGATGGGGAATCCAACCTTGGGATGGTTGCCAGTACAGTTGCCACTAGCAAATCAGGAAAAGGTTCAGCCCATTGGTCACGTCTCAAACTTGGTTTTCGACATTGAAGGTATGAAAACACATGCTGAATTTGATGTGATAGAAGTAGTTGAAGATGGTGGTTCCTATCCTACACTCATAGGGATTGTATGGGATAATTATAGCATGGTGGTCATCAATTTCAAGAAAAGGGTTATGACATTTGAGAACTAGGATTCCAGGTTCATCGCTCCCATGTATCCTCAGGAAGGATGTCGGTATAATGAACCTATGAAGAATGAAGTCGGTAGAAGTTGGAATCATGCTTATAACATCTATGAAGACTATATCCATCCTATCGTCGATGGCGAACTTGGATGGTGCAATGAAAGTTCTATGTCCTCAGACTATGATGATGCTCTGGAAAATTGGCAGAATAGGTTGCACGAAGTATCATTCAGGAAATGCGGGTTGATTACACAGTCTCTCTTGCATGTTCAACTGAAATTGTTGAGTTTCCAATTTATGAATGGCTACCAGAAGTTTACCATAATTCCTTAGAGAATTTGAAGAGAAGGTGTTTGAACCACAAAGGATACTAGATCTAGACGTCGCGCTGAAGGCTACTATGGCTTGATGGTGGGAAACACACAAACATATAATCCATGACTAGGAACAATGTCAGATATTGATGATGGTGCGCTTCAGAGATTCAGAGGTCTATCATGTAGGGAGATACAACGAACATAATGATCCCACCAGTCATTTGATCGAGTGTCAAGATTTATGGGCATCGTGACCCAGAGATGAATGGGTCCAGGATTTTGTTCACACTCTGGAAGAGATGCCGAGATCTCGGTATGTAGTGGCAGAGTTGCGTAGAACTATCACCACTTGGGAGGAGTTGTCTAATTGTTTTACGCATACGTTTAGTTTCTAGGATTCCAACCCAAAGGTGCATAATGCATTGCAAATCCTTTGGGATGTCGTGCTGAAGGTCATCCTTGTTGCATACCCAGTTGATCCACATCCACACTTCTCAATACAATCCATGATGACATGCTACAACCTATATGGGGAACATGAGCATGATGACGAGTTGCGGAATGTTAATATTCCATAATCAAAAGGAAGTCATGATGTCGCAACACCTGACATATCGACAGATTCAATGAGTCAGCCATTGAAGATCAGGAAAGTCAACATTGGGTCAGAAGAGAACCCAAAGTTTTCCAATGTCGGGTACCACTAGGACGAGGATACAATGGCAAAAATCACAGACCTGTTGCATGAATTCCAGGATATTTTTCCGACATGATTTTCGGAAATGAAGGGGATATTAGGAGACCTAGGGTAGATGAAAATACTGTTGAAACCAGATGCAAAACCTATGCAAATGAGGCCTTATCAACTGAACCCATGCTACAAGGACCATGTGAAGGCTGAGATAGACTAGATCCTGGATGTTGGGATCATCAAGCTTGTAGAAGAATAAGACTGGATAAACCCTATGGTGGTCCAGGATAAAAAGACCGAAAAAATATGCATTTGCGTCGACCTAAGGAAGTTGAATGATCCATGTGTGCATGATCTGTTCCCGACCCATTTTACAGATGAAGTTCTTGAAGGAGTAGGCGGGCAAGAGATGTATTCCTTCATGGATGGTTTTTTGGGGTACCACTAGATCCAGATTGCAAAGGAGGATCACCATGAGACCACAGTTGTCACTGAATGGGGTTGTTTTCAATATACAATCATGTATTTTGCGCGAAAGAATGCACCCGCAGTATTTTCTCGGGTAGTTGTTGCTGTGTTTAAACACTTTATTCAAAATTTCTTGCAAGTATATATGGATGATTGGACCATCTATGGACTAATTAGGGACCATATCGACAACTTGTGACTTATTCCAAAAAGGTGTCAACAGCATCAGATCACATTAAACTCTAAGAATTGCATTTTCTATGCACCGTTTGGAATGCTACTTGGGCACATAGTATGTAAGGAAGGTTTGTTGGTTGATCCGGTGAAGATTGCGCTAATCCTCAATTTACCACCGCCAATGAATGGGAAGATGCTTCGGGCGACGCTATGGCATATAGGGTACTATCACAAGTTTATCAAAGGAAACGCTGTGATTACTACCCTTATGGAGAAGCTAATAAAGAAATATTTTGCGTTTGAATGGAACCAGGAATGTCAAGGACGTTTTGACACATTGAAGGCCAAGATGGCCTTTCTGCCCATATTGGTTTTTCCTGATTGGAATAAGGAGTTCCATGTGCACATTGATGCCTCTTCTATTGCATTGCAGGTTGTTCTTGCGCAGCTAGGTGAAGGCGACCTGGATCACCCAATTGCATATTCTAGTATAAAGTTGTCATTTGCTTAATGAAATTACACAACGACTAAAGAGAAGGCTTGGTGATGGTTTATTCCTTGCAAAAGTTCCGGCACTATTTGTTGGGTGGCCATTTCAAATGTTTATTGATCATTCTTCTTTGCAATACTTGGTCAATAATCCTTTGTTGGCGGGGGGG
>LPNX010274820.1:118291-137645 GCA_001517045.1 Pseudotsuga menziesii
CTCCTCATCAAAAACGAAATTTAGAGACCTGGATCAATAAATTTGGTTGGGTGAAACTCCGGGAAAGTCAAACCCTAGTTTGACCTTGAGCTAGGAGAAACCCTAAATACTAAAACTGCTAATTTTTGGTACAGTCGCTATATTCCAAGATTGGCGAAGTCTCAGAAGTTGAAAATCACAAGGGCCAAATAAAACATCGTGATGCACACTGTGTCCAAAGGGCAGCCTCGGATTTGCTATATTCTGGGAAATATGATCTCTCCAAGTTAGGGTTCCAGCCTCTTCCAGAAATCATCCATAAACAGGACACCTGGGAAGATCTGCAATATCTTCGTCTACCGAGATCCAAATGGAATTCCTGAAGATGTTCCAGAAAGGGAACGGACTTTACTTTCTGTGTTCCGAAGTTCAGACTCAAAATATGAACCAGTGACATGTGGCATTCTGTACAACTTCGCTGTTCTGAACAGTCCTGTAACAGGTCACCTTGGGAAAAGGATCATAAATACCAAATGGTGAAACCAATTCTGATGAAACCTATGGTGTTGGATCAGGGACATGCGAGGTTACCTCAATGAGAAATTTCAGACACATAGGATCAATAATTCCATAGCTATCACAGAAACAGTAATAGGAATTTCTGCATAAGAAATCAGAAAATTAGGGCTTCCTGTTCCGGGAGCTTCCCTCCACTGTTTTCAGAAAAGGAGTACATTGGACAGCTCCATTTGAAGAGATCTATCTGTTCATCCAATTATATCTAAAATATTCCAAGTTTTGAAAATTAGGGTTTCTGTGACAAACCCTAGATCAGCGAACTCCGGGACAAGGACGAACACCTCAAATCGGTAAGATCTAATCCTTTGCTATTTCCATTTGAGGTTATCATTTCAATATGATATATCACATCAGCTTGGTGACAAGCTTGGGGAAGTTGACAACTTCCAAGCCTAGAAGTATATGATCTCTTTGAAGAAAATGGATTGGACACCTACGTGAGTATGGAGGTTCCAGTTTCAGAAAGAGACGAGGCCAAAGAAGACATCATGCTCATGCTGCATAGGATGATGAACCATCCAGAAAGAGATCCAGATATGAAAGTGAAGATTCTTCAAGTGAGGATGAATATGTTCTGATATCAGCTCTCATAGGTAACATTACTCATGGAAGTGATGATTGGCTCATAGACAGTGGTTCTTCCAAACATATGACGGGATTCAAGGAATCCTTTGTAAGACTATCAGAACATGAATCACCTCACAAGGTGAAACTAGGAGATGACTACCAATGTCCAATAAAAGGTAGTGGGGAATCTTCATACAAGCTATACTCTGGCAAGTCTCTAACAATGAAAGAAGTATTGTTTGTGCTAGGATTGAATAAGAACCTTCTCTCCATTTCAGCATTGATGCAAAAGGAATGCAGGCTGTATTCATAGATGGTCAAGTCATCATATGGACAAAAGGAAAGACTATCGATGATGCGGTAGTGATTGGAGAACAAGAAGGAGGCTTGTACAAATTGAAGGGCCATCCAGAACAAGCCTTGATCCATGACATAGTAGAGCCAAATGAGCTTTGGCATAGAAGGCTTGCACATGTGCATTACAGAGCACTACCTATTGCAAGAAAAGCTGTTGAAGGTCTTCCAGAATTTCAAGCTATTTGAAGGGAAGAACAAAAATCAGAATATGAACTAAAGAAGAAGTGAAGAATGCAGAAGTGGTGATGGCCACCTTGAATGGCCTCCCAAGATTGTGGAATTCATTCATTCAAGGAATGTGTTCCAGAAGGAAGTGATTACTTTCGTCAAACTTTGGGAAAAAGAAGGAGCTCTACCCATAAGAAGAGAAGATAAGATGGGAGCATTTGAAGATCCGGCTCTCACCATCCAAAGAAGATCCCTCAAGCAATGAGGAATATGAAGATCTCAACTCTTGAAGAACTTCTGATCCACCTTATCATTTGGATAAGAAACGATGCTATTATGAATGAAGAAGACGATGAAGCTGAAGACTTAAGAAGGAGTATACCCATGAAACAAATAAAGATAAGTATTCAATTGTCATTTCATTATATTATTTTGTTATGCATTTGTTTATATTTAGTTGATGTATTATGCATGATAGGATGTTTGCATTAATGACAGCATACTACTAATATGCATGTGATGGGTAAGTAGCTCATGGTGCTATACAAATTCTCCATTGCTACTTATATAGAATGAAAGCTCTTTGCTGACATATTGGATTAGTGCACAATCCCAATGTTGTCCTGGTAGGGATGGAAGGCATCTAGAAAGTTTCAGTGAGATATGGATGAATGTTGTATTGGCTAAAGTAGTTGCATGATCATATATTTCTGCATAAGAATTTGCCAGTATGAATTCTCCTTATGAAATGTTTCTAACCATATAAATGCATTTGACTTGTAGGAAATATTGCATACATAATCGCCTACAAGCAAAGAAGAATGAAGACTTGTTCCGAAGAACAAGTGACGACATTTCAAAATGAAGAATAATATGATGAGTGCAGTAACATCATTGATGCAGAACCTTCTAGCCTCCAAGAAGAAAGGGAAGACCAATTCAAGAAGAATGATGTCAGGGCACTGTATTGATACATGAAGAGAAGTTCGTAGTTCCATCATCCAGTAGATGGAAACATCGTGGGATACAAAGCAAGATTCATAGCATGAGGCTTCTCACGAAAGGAAGGCCTAGACTACGAAGAGACATTTGCAGCCAGTAAGATTTGAAACAAATACATGATGAGCCTGATGAAGATCTTAACCTTTGCTACAAGGTTGAAGATGTAAGTCTATACACTAGATGGTCACATAGAATATTAGTAGCATAGGAAGCTACTTGTCACTTTGGTACAGAATGTTTTCAGTGCATAGAGCACAGAAGACAGAGGGAGTATGATGCTCTGCTTCAGAGGGAGTGGCTATAGAATATATTGAGGTTCGACATGGTATGATAGGATGGACAAATTACTAATGACTCTAGGCTTTACTGAGAGTAAAGTGGATTCCAACCTTTGCTTCAAGGTTGAAGGTGGAAGACCAGTGATGCTCCTGTTATGTGTCGATGCACTATTGTTCTAGGTATGGAGGTGTGGTAGAGTACAGATGGAATCTTCCTTGGACAAGGGAGGTATGCAGTAGAGATCCTGAAGAGGTATAGGATGATGGAATACATGACCACACCTATGGCATCAAACCTGAAGCTATTGAGTGATGCTTCATCAGAGTCGGTTGATGCTACGATGTATCGTCAGATGATTGGGTCATTGATGTACTTGATGAACACGAGACCAGATATTTGCTTTGCTGTGAACACCTTGAGCCAATACCTGACAGATCCGAGAAGTGTTCACTTGATTGCTGCAAAGCATATTCTGAGGTACCTGAAGGGTATAATTGACTATGGGCTCAAGTATGGTGCGAATCAGAAGATTAACCTGGAGGGTTATGTTGATTCAGATTGGGCAGGCAGTGCCATCGACAGGAAGAGTACTTCAGGATGTTGCTTCAGTATGGGATCAGGTGTGATCTCTTGGTTTAGCAGGAAGCAATCCTGTGTGGCACTGAGTACAGCTGAAGCAGAGTATGTCACAGCTTGTTCAACTAGTTGTGAGGCAGTATGGCTGCGGAAGCTAGTGTCTGATATATTTGATCTCCAGCTGGATGCTACCTGTATACATTGTGACAACCAGAGTTGCGTGAAGTTGTTAGAGAATCCAGTCTTCCATGACAGGTCGAAGCATATTGAGATCAAATATCACTATATCAGGGATATGGTGCAGAGAGGAGCAGTGAAGCTCCTGTATGTTGCGATGGAGGAACAGATAGCTGATGTATTGACGAAGCCATTAGCTAGGCTGAAGTTTGAGTACTTCAGAGAGAGACTTGGTGTTCTCCAGATTGAGGCTTCCTCCCAGAGACAGTGATGAGATCCAGAGCCATTCTGACATGGTGAGAGGATTGGTTCCTTCCATGGTCAGATGTAAGGGCTGAGATACTTCGTCATGGTGAGAGGATTGGTTCTTTCCATGACTGATATGAGTACTGAGATCCATATCCATTCTGACAAGCAGGTCAGATGTAAGGGCTGTGCCATTCTGTGCATGGCTAAAGGATTTAGTTCCTTCCATGTCAGATGTAAGTGCAGAAATCTCTCTTCATTGTGGTTGAGATTCTTCCATCCTTGGATGGGATTGTGCCATTCTGACGAGCAGGTCAGATGTAAGGGCAGAGCCATTCTGTTCATGGCAAAAGGATTTAGTTCCTTCCATGTCAGATGTAAGTGCAAAAATCTCTCTTCATTGTGGTTGAGAGTCTTCCATCCTTGGATGGGATTGTGCCATTCTGACGAGCAGGTCAGATGTAAGGGCAGAGCCATTCTGGTCATGGCTAAAGGATTTAGTTCCTTCCATGTCAGATGTAAGTGCAAAAATCTCTCTTCATTGTGGTTGAGAGTCTTCCATCATTGGATGGGATTGAGCCATTCTGACGAGTAGGTCAGATGTAAGGGCTGAGCCATTCTGGTCATGGCTAAAGGATTAAGTTCCTCCCATGACAGATATGAGTGCTGGCCATTCTGTTGAGTAGGACAGATGTAAGGGCAACTACCATTCTAGGAATGGAGGCACCTGGTCAGTTACCAAGAACACTCAGTCAGGTTGTGCAGATGGCATGTAATTCGGTCCCTGGGAGATCCGATAGGTTGGGCAGTGTGCCCGTAATCAGTCCTGGGATGCTCTTGTGAGGTTTTGCCATGACCACATGTAATTCGGAGCCCTGGGAGATCCTATAGGTTGGGTTGTGTGCCCGTAATCAGTCCTGGGATGCTCTTGCGAGGTTTTGTGGTAAGGTCACATGTAATTCGGAGCCCTGGGAGATCCTATAGGTTGGGCTGTGTGCCTGTAATCAGTCCGGGGATTCTCTTTCGAGGTTTTGTGATGCACGTAATAAGTCCTGAGGATTCTCCAGTATGGCCAGTGATGATGAATGCCTACAGGTGGTGGGCCTACATCCAGCATGAAATAGGGCTGGCTCTGTAGAACTTCCTATGACGAGATAATACACACTTGATGATGACCAGAGGAGATCCAGATCGAGCTATGATCCAGATCCAGTTATGATGACTCTGAGAGATCTAGATCGAGTGATGATCCAGATCCAGTCCAGAGATGATGATCTAGATCGAGTGATGATCCATATCTAGCAGTGATGATGATCTAGATCGAGTGATGATCTAGACCCTGTGATGACGTTCTATGATGATCCAGATCCAGAGATGATCCAGATCCAGATGACTTGAAGATGAAGATGACTTGAAGACAAAGAATATTTGATGAAGATGACTCAAATGATCCAGTTGATGCAGAGAAGAAGAACAGTGCTGAAAAATTGTGTCAAAAGAATACCTTCCTAGTTAAGAGGGAGTGTTGATGTATATGTAACTTCGGAATGTATTCTTCTATGTATCTTCTATGTATTGTAACCTGATGTTTATTCCGAGATGTTTCTATTATGTATTTGAGTCATGTGGTCATGCCCCGATGTTCCGATCGGGAGGATTAATAATGTAAACAAGTCATATCAAGTCATTAGGTAAGTCCCCACAGTTTAAGGGGCACTTGGGTTATTATACACTAATTAAGGTGTAGGCTCAAGTAATTAATTATAAGTTAAGCCTACATGGTTGAGTGCACTTCAAGTCAACGGAAGAATATAAATAGAGAGTGAGAGTCTCTCTATTTATCACTTGTGACTTAGCTCTCTTGCTCTCTCAAGTGTGGCGCACTTTTGGAGAAGGAAATTCTTTGTCTTGACAGAAGAAAGAAGGCTGCTATTGTGTTGGGAGGTCATCTTACTGTTTTGGGATCACATCTTGTGGTGATACTATCTTAGAGGAAGTTGAGGGGTTTTCTCCATTTATGGTTTCCCCTCCTAAAATCTTTGTGTATCTTGTCTCTTCTGATGTGCTTATGTGATTGATGTGCTTTTTATTCTCTCAGTGAAAAGATCTTATCATAATGCTAGCTTAAATGTTGAAAAACTAACAGTCATCAAGATCCGGTAGAACAAAATCGACAATTGCTTGCTAGGTTGTGGGAGGGAGTGGAAAGAAGGGGTGATGGAAAATGTTATTGTCCTTGCAGTCGATGTAGGGGCTTTAATACGAGAGGGTTACTGATCAAAAAAGCTAAAATACATTGTAGAGAACATGGACATGTTGAGGGGGGGCATGAATATCATCCATTGGTAAGTCAATATAATTCATGATTATATATCATTCGGTCTTTATATTGAGAGTTTTTGTAATTGTATATTGTATCATTTTTATTTTGGTTACTTAATCGACATGACTAACGTTCGTTGTTTGATGTTTTAATTGTAATTATAAAGCAAGGGCATCCTAGGGCTGTTCTGAACATGGAGAATGTGGTAATTACACAGGAACAACTAGTGCAGGAGGAACGTCATTATGCAGGTCCTGCGAATACTGATCATGATCAAGTTAATGATGACATGGAATTAGACGATGATCATGACAATAACATAATTGAGGATGATGGTGCAAATACATTAATCAATGATGAATTTAATGTTAGAATGGATGATGATCAACCTCATGCGCCGCCAATTGATGACTTTGAAGATCTTCATGATTTACCTACACTTGAGAAGGTAGACGAACCGCTTTTTGAAGGCTCCCGCATAAGTGTTCTCTCTACTGTGTTGCTGATAATGAACTTGAAGGTTAAGCATGGTTTTTCAAACACAGCGATCATGCTGGTGTTAAGGTACGTATGTGATTATATGTTTCATCGATCGCATATATATGATTTGATTTATGTTGCTATAATATTTCTATTGTTATACGTAATTCATGATAAAAATAAATAAGGATGTATTTGTTGTCGTTAATATTATGCTCTTCAAATATTTATAGTAACCATTTTTTTAAAATTTGTTGTAACAGTTTGATAGGTGAGTATTTGTTACCGCCATCAAATAAATTACCTCGCACATACTGGGATTTAAAAAATGTCATGAACTATGTTGGAATGGACTATCAAGCAATTGATGCATGTCCTAATGATCATATTTTATATTATAATCAGTATGAGTTTGCAACAGAATGCCCTATATGTCATAGCAGTAGATACCGAACAGATCAAGTAACCAAAAAGGTGTCTCGTAAGGTTCTTCGTTATATTCCCATTATTCCACGCTTGCAACGACTGTTTAGGTGCAAAAACATAGCACAATTTATGGATTACCATGCATGGAATAGAAGTGGAGATGATATTATTCGAATTCCCGCAAATGGTTCTGCATTTAGAAACATAGAGGAAAAATGGCCACACTTTAAAGAAGAACCTCGTAATGCTATAATTTCTTTGGCAGCGGATGGTGTCAGTCCATTTAGAGAGTTGAGATCTACTTGCTCGGTTTGTCCTGTTTTTGTCATCAACCATAACATTCCTCCATGGATGTCAATAAAGAGGGAGCATATAATGTTGTCAATGATTGTTCCAGGTATAATTTGTACCTTAGAACAATGTTTTTTTAATGCATTAGTATTTAATTTGTCATGAAGATCAATATTGTTGCATATAATTCTTGTCATATATATATTTCATTTACTTATATGTATTGTATTTGTTGTTTTCTTTTAGGTAAGTACATAGTTAAAGATATGAATGTATATATCGAGCCTCTTGTTAATGAACTAGTTAAGCTATGGAATGGTGTCACTATGTATGATGTCTCTAGACCAGTAGGGAAAAGGGAATTCAATTCCATGCAATGCTTTCCTCGACAATTCACGATGCTCTAGGGCTAACACATTTTTGTGGTCTTCAAACAAAGGGAAAATTTGCATGTCCAGTTTGTGGTCCCAAGATGAAATCTCGTCATTCGAAGAGTTTGTCAAAGGAAGTGTTTGATGAGTATAGGCACTTCCTCTAAGAATCATAGGTACCGAACCGTCGAAAAACATCTTTTTAATGGGAAAGAGGAGACCGCATTAAAACCACAAAGAATGACACCTCGCATTTGGAAGTTGCAATATAATAGAAATCGTCAAGGTACGATTCAATTTGTCTATCTTATATATTCATATTGATCATCTCTTATATGATGTACCTTTTAATGTTTTATTTTGGATTATATTAATTTTTTTTACTGTAATATAGGACAATTTAATCTCTTTAACGTATATATTGATTACTGATGGTCTGCATGAACATCATGAAGGTGTAAATGGGCTTCCACGAGGAATGAAAAGTTATCCCAAAAAATTTAGTAGGATTCCTTACTATGAGCACTTAATAGTTGTTCATTTGTTTGATACAATGCATATCGGAAAGAATGTAGCTGAAACACTATGGCGAATATTAGACGGAAGGAATGACAAATAAAAAATTGTCAAAATTTGCAATGACATTCATGAATCCAATCATGCAATGAAAGATATCATTGAACATTTAAACAATGATGGAGACCAAATTAATATAAGGTCACTTCCATGGTTATTTACTGAGCAACAAAGCAAGGCGGTAAAAGATGTGATACAAAAAATAAAATTTCCCACAGGATTTTGTTCGAACATGAAGAATATCTTAACAAGGAAAGGTGATTTTGGCGGGGTAAAAATGCATGATTGGCATATCTTCATTAAGGTAATTATATTTATGGTATATATATTGGTATATTACAATATTGCATGTTTTGGGTTACTTTTTTGCTTAATTTTGAAAAATATATTGATGAGACGTGTTCATTATTACAGTATGTTCTACCCGTATCTCTCCCAGACAACTTTGACAATAATGTCAAACAGGTCATATATGATCTTGGAAAATACATGAGGTAATTAGAAACAATATTTTTCACGCATCATCATGTAATTTGTTTAATTCGTTGTATGACTTATATGAATTGACATTTGTTTTAGTCAATCATGTAGATTTGTACTACAATGTTAAATTTTCGTCGTTAAATGATATCATTATTTTCTTGCTTTACATGTAGATGGTTGTCATCTAAAGAGATCCACAAAGAAGATATAAAGTATTGGAAGAGAGAAATTCTCGTTTAATGTGTCAAATGCAGAGATTTCTACCTTAGACATTTTTCAATGCACAAGAACACTACCTCATACACCAAGTTGAGGAGATTGAATTGTGTGGACCTACACATGCAAGGTCCATGTGGATGGTTGAGAGGCACTTGAAATTTATGAAGGCTTTAGTTAGACAAGGAGCACATCCAGAGGGTTCTATGATGGAGGGATATATGGTATTTCAGGCCATGGTGTATATTGTTGAATATCTTCCAGGGTTGACATTTATTAAGACTGAATTAGATCGATGCATTGGTGATCCAAACTCCACTAAGAAATTAGAAGGAGAGTACCTGATGGGGAAATGTAAATCGAGGAAGATCAAAGGTAATTATCAAATGGTGTTATAGATTAATGTTCATATTAATCGTACATAATTATTTCATTTTTAATATTCATTAATGATATGCATCGTTAATATTTATAATGTTACATTGCGTTAAGTAATTATAAATTTTTGAGTTGATTTATGTAATTTTATTTTCATGCAGTTGGTCGCGAGTGGGATGCAATACATTTGTACGTCGCAAACAATATTGATTGGATGAAGGTATGGATTTAACGATGTAATAAATCTGGTTGAGGACTATCATGGGAAGGTGTGGCTTCATTGGTTAAAGAAGCACATCGCAATGGAGATGGCAATCTAACAGAAAGGGAAATTGATTTAGCATATGGTTTAAAAGACAAACAGGTAAGCATGATATTATAAATATAAGCCATCATATTTTCAATTTCGTCGATATTCATGTTCATCTTGATGAATTTCATTTTATTTGCATACTTTAAGAACATAAAATACTTACTATCAATTGCAGGTAAAACACCACAAGGCTATGTGGTCCAACGGTCGTCATTATCGCATTAAAAAGTTGGATGAAACAAAGAAAACATGTGATTATGGGATAAGTGCAGTCTTTGAGGTCACTAATGTTTCATCTAGAATCGGCAGACATCCAGAATTGTCAGAAAATCGATATTATGGATATTTGGAAGATATCATTGACTGTGAATTTAAATCATTCAAAATAATTCTTTTTGTTGTGAAATGGTACAAGCTACGATTGAATCGATTTGATACTGATTGAACTGTTATTGAACATGCTAATGGATTTACCATGGTCAATACAAGGTCGCTTGAGTCACGAATGTCAGAGCCCTATGTTCTTCCAAGTCAATGTGAACAGGTATTTTACTCAGAAGTTCCTGGTAGACAGGGTTGGTCGTTTGTTATTAGACATGATCCAAGAGGAAGGCCGGTAAAGTATAATATTGTAGAGGAAGCTGAAGACGGTGTGGAAGAATAAGGTGATCATGTAGAGGATCAACATGAGTCGGATGTTGATGATCATAATGTTACGCAGGAAGATGTTGAAGAGTTAGTTGAAGCAGATGATGTTAGCGACAATGTTCATCATGATGAAGATGACTATATTGACGATGATGATGATGATATAGCCTTTAATCCTTATAATGTTGAATCCGGATCAGATGATACAGATGCAAACTTGGATAGAGATGAAGACGATGATGAAGTGCATTGAACATCATTCCAAGTGATAGGTTGTTATACCTTCGGACGCTAATGAGATTAGTTTCTTTAATTTTACTAATATTGTTAATGATTTTTTTGTCAAAATCATACAATATCATTTTTTTCCTTAGATATCATTTTCCTTACTTGTATAATCACCAACAAAGAATCTCTAAAAATTAAAACCTTTTAAATCTTAAAAAAATGATAAACTCTATACCCATATATAAAACATACCTCTCAACCTAATTATTAATGGTCTACCCCGATAATTATTTAGGTTGCATATGTAAACACTTTAATTTTTATTTTATTTTAATAAAGAAGCCGATAGTTTAGGGTTATATAATCGTTAGTTGAGTAACTAACCCATGGTTAGAGTCTGTGTGGTTAGGAGGGTGCCAATAACAACTATGTTATATTGTCGTAACAAATCTCTCGGTGTGGAAGAATAGGATATCTTTGTGGTGTCTTTGTTCTTCTTCCTCCTCACTGTGAAGATTCTCAAAAGCTGTGACTTCGTTCGCGATCCTTAACACCACATCGGCAGTTTTTGAGGTATTGATTTTACACCAAAAATTTCGTCTTTTTGCATATTTCTGTCGTGGGTTATTTGCAGAAGATTAAAACATTAAAACATCGATCCTTGCAGGTTTGTACAACTGGGTTTAATTGTTTACACTGTAATGTTTGTGTGTTTTTTGTTTCTTTGATAGGAATATAGCTTTACAGTTTCAGTGTGAAGTATTTTGTCTTTCAATAGGGTTTTGTTGTGGATTGTGCCCTTTTTGATGTTCCATGAAAAAATGAAGAGTGACAATATTGGATCTTCCTCCATTCTTCAAATTCAGGAGGTTCCATCAATAATTCTCAATGAGAGGGGAGCTCATGCCATTTACATTCCATATTTTGGATATTGTTCGCTTTTTAGAAAGCGATCCTGGATATAGCTCATGCCATGTACTGAAGAAATCCTTAAACTGCAGAGGGAGGGGCAGGTTGCTGTTTAACTCTCTCAAGACTATAGACCTGACATTTTGCAGAAATTCATAGTCTAAGAAGAGGTGTTTAGCTGATTCTCCAAAGGATTTGCAAAGAATGCATCTTAAAGGCGCTTCAACTCCTCTTCATTTTAGATTATCCATAGTTAAGATTTGATTATGAACCAAGACCCAGTTAAAGACATCGATTTTCGGACGACTGTATGGGAAAAGGGAGGGGAGGGAAATTTGGACAAGAGATTCCTGTACCCTTCTTTCACCGAGTAGCTTCCAGCTAATTCCCATCCCCTGATATCCTTGTGAGAGGGGGCCACTCCTTGAAGAGAATAAAGGAGCTGGTCAAACTCATTCGATAATGGATCCCGGACCTCTATATGTTTCTAGTCCTTCCAAAGGCCAGATTCCATCCATTCTGATAAGTCAAACAATGATACATAACCATTTGAGGTAAGCCAGACTTTGATGCCCTACTTATTTGGATTCAGAGAAAGAGGCGGTGATCCCATTATTGTATTTCCACATATGGATTCCTTTCCCATTGCTTGGTATCCAATGCAAATGTTCCTTAATTAGAGTTGCTGCTTTACAGAGGTTCGAAATACCTGTTCATGTTCCAATCATTTCTCCATCTAGGCATCTCATTCTTGTCTTCCTTAAGTATTTTTCACACAGGATTTCTTTCCAAAGCATTTTTCCCCCAAAGCTATATTCAGAAATCTGGGTTCCCTTATCCCTACCATGCCTTTCGCTTGAGGGCATTCTCCCATTTATCTAAGTGAAACTTTTTTTGATTTGATTTCTCTCTTTTTTATAAGAATTTGCGTAATTCCTTACTAAAGTTGTTCATAACACCTATAGTAGCAAGCAAAGAAGCACACACATTTATTGGAAGAGATGAAAGAGATGATTTGATGAGATTTATTTCACCTGCCAAATTAAGCCATTGGATGCCCATGATTGAATTTTTATTTTGAGTTTTTGAACAGTATCCCTAGCCTTGCTTGATTTTAGAGATATGGGGACTTCTAAGTACATGAAAGTGGACCAATCACTCTGGAAACTGAAACCCAAAATTCTAGAAATTGCATTAAGAAGACTGAGAGAGCAATTCCAACTGAAGATATTACTTTTGCCTGTGTTGACAAGGCCCCAGAGGCAATAAGAAAGAGATCCAAGGAGACTTTAAATATTTGAGCAATAGTTTTTGAAGCATTGCCCAAAAAAAAATGGTGTCATCCGTGAACTGAGCACGATTTGCAGCCTTAGTCCCGTGAGCTACAATAATTCCATCCAAGAAACCTTCCTCTCTGTGCTGATTGAAATTTATGCTTAGCATTTCTGCCACAATGATGTTCAAAAAGAGGGATAAAGGACATCCTTGCCTCAATCTCTTGGAGGCTTGAAAGAAAGGACTTGGCTGATTGTCTAATGGAAGCCTGTATCAATTTGATAAAGAGAGAGAAGAAACCAAGAGATTGAGGCAAGTATTTGTGAATCTCCCACTCACTATTTGTATTGATAAGTATTACGTCAAAGCCATCCCATATTCATAAAGGATGTAACTATATCAATAAGAACTAAATCCCTAAAATTTTATACAAATGCAAAATTTTTGGCACAATATTGTATATTGGAATTGCTATGCTTGAAGGAAGTTGTTATGGACAGGTTGAGAGATAACTTAAGCTTTGTAGATAGAAATCCCCACCTATGAAACAGAACTGGCAATAGAGGATCAGGTCTGTATTTCTTCTGAGGTCATTCTTCCAAAAGTATCTTTAATCTCCTCTCAATAAATTAGTTAAGAAATCAAGGTTGGTTGGCTGAGAACATTTTGTCTAGTCAAGAACTGGCTAGCAAAGATATTTCTACTGGCATTGAATGCTCCAGTTTTGAGAATGAGAAGTCAGTGTCTAACTGATGATCCCATTGGCCATAGTTGATTCTTCGAATGTTTACAAAACTCACCAGGTTTGTCTCAGACTCATGATTTAAAAATCCTTCACATAAAACAAGCCAAGATCACTCAGTGACAAGTCAAGCTCACTCCCCATAAATCTGGCTCATCAATTGCCAGCTCCACTCGCAAGTACTCATGGGTCAAACTGTTTTTTATGGGAGAAAACATGTATTGATGTCTACAATGGCAGAACTCATACAACCATGTTTACAAAAGCCCAAATTTACAATCATAAACTTAGCAGAAATATATTCAATACTGTAAGAGCCTTCAATCCACAAAACATAGAAAACTAGCTAATACTAAGTTAATATAATCCCGATCCATACATAGCCTCAAAACTATAAACTAGACAAAACATCACAAGATAATTTCGGAACAGAGATTTCCCAACAAGTCTCATTTGACAGTCAGATGAGAATATTGCTTAGTGAATCATTGGCAACCGAATAGGTCGTCCACCAAGAGATCTACTTCAACGATAGTTGCATGCTGACAGCTGGGCAAATTGTCCATAATAAGTTCCAGATTGATAAGCACTTTCATTTTGAATTCTCCATCATTTTACCATGAACCAATGATGCTCTCAATTCCAATGTCAACCCCAATTGGTACAAGGCACTGCACATTTCCTACTTAAACCAGTTCTCAGCCTCATCTCTCTCTCCAATGTGGGTCCTAATTTGTTTGATGGTATCAGGTATACACTCATCTGACAATATTTTTTTAAAGCACCTAATCAAGGCTAGGGGTATCAATCTTTTTGTTGCAGTCAGCTGATCGGGGAAAGTCCCTAATGGAGCCTGAGAGGCCGACACCCCCCTACAGGCGATAGGTATATATACCACATTTTTACTTACCTGCTTCTTTAGAAAGTACATTTGTTTAATTATGATATCAATGTGGTCAATATTTTGTTTGTAGGTTGAGGGTCGAGGCAAGAGGTCCATGACAGGTGATATGTCGACAGATGTTGGCATGCCACACTCATCGGGTCATGACCGGGTATATAGCACGTTGTGAATTTCAGAAACTGTATTTATACATATTTATGTTATCTAATTATAATAATGATTTCAAATTGATATTAATGTTTTCTATTTTTATGTCGGATGATACTTACCTATAGACGGATCCGAACGATATGGATTTGGGGCACATTCTTGACGATGTTGACCTCAACAATTCAAATAACATCCGAGATGCAGTTCAAAAAGCAAAAACAAAATTAAATCAGGAGGTCCTCAATTTGCTTATATTGGATCCGCAAATGACGCAGGATGACACTCAAGCAAAGATAGATCGTGTGTTGCTTAAAGTAAATCCCTGGTGGATATTCCAACCTGCAAGCACGAATCGTAAGTATGATCAATAATTATTTCATTGTATAGAAATTATAGATTGCATTTAAAATTGTTTCATGATGATATAACAACAACAATGATGATCTAATTGAAAATTAAAGGCTCAACGATTCCATGATTTGCCAACGGAGGAAGACATGAGGATCGACTACCAACGCGGGTTTTTAGGTGTTGTTGAACATCGAAGAAGTAGCTGTGGTAGCCAAGCAAAGTCTTCCAGTGATCCATCCTGTGAACAGGTAACTACAATAAACAAATTCTATTTAAGATTGATTCATTGTGTTTTATATTCATTAATAAACTAGTACATAAAATATTGAGTCTCTTTGTGTTAAGCCGCACAACGAAAGTAGAGAAAATGCGGAGGATGGAGGAGAAAGAGATATTGGAGTTCATGTTGATCGAAATCCAGGTAATAAATATTCCTGTGTTAAAAAAAACTAGTATGGATTAAAGTCTCAAATATTAAATTGCAAATGCTATATTGTTGTAAGTGTTGATGTTTTAATGCAGAGGGTCTTCATGTGGAACTTGAGGCAGCATTAGAAGATCAAACGCATGAAATTCATGTCACCCATGATTCGCCAGGTACAAAGCACCGCTCTAATGTTTTTTTCTAATGAAGGACTTACAATTATAATAATAAAAACACGTCAAGTAATTAATATTTCTTCATTTTTCCAGTACATCCTGGCACCTTACAGTAGCCACATACACGTCGTGAGCACACGACCCGTCGACAAACACGATCACAGACATCGACAGAGGGCATAGGAAACAAAACAAAATTGGTAGAAGAGGATGTCACACTTAGAGAATATGTGGAGAGAAAAAAGCGCCAAAAAAAGTAGTGATTGTAACAAGTACACTATTACATTATTTTTTTATGCATTGTCCTTGGTTATTATTTTTGATATTATGGAGTAATGTCTTCAACTATTTAATTTTTTCTATGTATGAATGAATGAATGAGTTAATTAATGAATGCTATAAACTAATTAATGATCGAATGCACGTAATTCCTTTAAGACAAGAAACTCACGATGTTCGCACAAAATATCATTTATTTCCAAGCACGTGCATTGGGTATGGGGAATTGAGAGTGATGTGAGGGGGGGGAGGGGCCTTATGAGCTTCCACCTTCATGTGGTTGGCCCTATTTAGTAGAGAGTATTCAACTATTCTCGAAATAGAGAGGAGCTCAATAAGGTAAAATGCATGCATTATTACAATGTTTCTTTCTTATGACCAGATACGTTGTTTGTTTCTTCCGGCTAAGTATAGACATGCATTTTCTTTATACTGCAGAGTGAGAATCTTGATGGGCTAGATATTTCTGGTTTGGAAGATCTTCAAAGTCTACATGTTGAGGCATTGACCAAGCTTTGCCAAGTTAAGGTATTTTTATCCAGTTAAGATTAAGTTAAGATTAAGATTAAGGTTAAGGTTAAGATTAAGATTATTTGTATCCAAATTGCTGTGTATGTTTAACAGATTCATATTTTTACCATGCAATGTAGCCAAACTGTTAGTTGTATAAATGCATTGATGTTTAAAATGTGTATTGTTCTTCACAAAACATAAAGGAATATGTCTTCACATGATGAGGTTCCACCTCGAATGCAGGTTTTGCATTTCATATGTTTAACAGAAGATTTTGGAAAGTGACTTGATAAGCATTGCTACCTTGTTGAAAAATAGCCTCCAACATGACAATACTATCAAATATTCATGGGTGACAAAGTTGGTCAACCTAGTTGGAATGTATGAAAATAAAACTTGAAACTAAGAAGACAAGTTAACAACTTAACACACTCATATAGGCTACTTTGAACTCTCTTCAGAATCTTCAAAGTGAAAAAACAAGGAATACTGCATCAACAACCTGCCAAGCTCCTTTGTCCTCCATGAGATCTTAATTGGTAAAAATCTTTTCACACCACATCATGAACTATTCATAATTTCTTTCAACAATGAACTCACCTCTATACAGGGATAACAAAAGTATATCAAATCTATTAAATAACCATTGAAATATGCACTAACTCAGAACATCCCAACATGAGTACAATCTCATTGATACTGAAATCCAAAACCGGTGGTGCATGCATCAGCCCATCCAAGTCAACTCCCTCTTCCTAGTAGAATCCTCAGAAAACTGGAGTAGGAATCTCAACAAGGTCAACTACCTCTTGCTGAGAGAATCTAATCACTCAATTCTCTCTATTGATGTGAATTAATAAAACCTATACCTTTTGCTTCTCCTTTATAGACTAAGTCAAACCCTAGTTAACTAGTGCACCTCCCTGAATGGATATAAGAGCCAATGAGGAATGTGGATCAACAGGAGAATATGCTAGGAATGCAATCCTTAGAATATGAACACAAAAATCTGTGCCATTGATGCTACATGAAGGTCTAAAAATTTGCTGCAAGATGTGCAAAAAATGGGTAAGATTGGAGATTTCTTAGTTTACATAGGCATGCGGGTGATTGGACCTGGTTACAGCTTGTCATGTTTGCATAAATTGTCAAGTTTCACAAGTTTTGACTTAAGTCTGATGTAGCAAGCCAATGCTGCCTTGTTCAGGTTATATTTGACCTAGTTTTGGATTGGGGTTGAGTTAAACGTTATCCATTGCACAGTCAAATTAGGGTTTGTCTTTTTTTACATTTGACTGTATTTTTAGATACCCATTATGGTGAGCAGCCTTGGTGTCAAATCATAAGTCATTCTGAGAAGTTTGGTTTTAAGGTCTTAGAGTTTCTGTTGCTTCTAGATGGAAGGCACATGGAATATTTTCTTAATAGGAAAAAGATAACTAGGAAGCAACCGATAATATGATCTGTTCTATCATATCAAATGTCGGATATACTATAGGCTGTACCATAATGAACACCTTATTCATGTTTTCATTTCATCATTTTGAGCCATGAAGTCCCTTGTCTATCAGTTAATGGACCATAAAGTTTCCCATCACTTAGATAATATGATTTACAATAATTTCATCAAGGTTTGGGCTTGTTTTATTTAATTGTTGGCTCTTAGGATAACCCAAGTGAACCCCACATGGAAGACTCAGCTGGCTAATGGTAAAGGCCAACACAGCTAAGACGAATTCTAATCCTAAGGATTTTCGCCATTGATACTTTGCAATAGATCCATCTCTTGGACTTCTAGTTAAGTTTGACTCATTTATCAGTACCTGCTACCATTATTACATGTGAGACTTACTACACGTTCTCTAGGAATTTGTAGTATAGTGAATATCTAGTAAATAATATCTGCTGATTATTGATGAAAAACTCCTACTGGAATAGTCTTATGATATAGGCTTATGGTATTCTTGGGATAGGCTGCATCCCAAGAAGTTCTGGAAAGCATTCATTGAAATTCAGGTGTCATTTTTTACATGAAGTTGTTCCAGCTATTAGGGAAAAATTCAAGGTAGACTAGATTTGAACCTCTCCACCTCGGATAGTACTCAAAATGGAAAACAAAATCCTTTTTAAATCAGAAAGGGACCCAAAAAAGACAGATAAATTATATAAAAATTCTATTACAATGGTTGCAATGCAATATTTGTGTTTGCAGTCCTCAACGTATCCTCAAATACCAACTAAGCAAAACTCAAAGTCAACAAAACACAACTCATAATAGGTAAACCCTGCCCTTAGTGGGAACTGTAGATGTTCACAGTTGACCAATCAATCAATACATGCTTAAACTAAAGTTTAAACCACAAACTTATTCATATCAAGGATAGAAAATAGCGCAGATCCATGGGCAGAAGGGTTAAACCTTAGTTGGGAAATATGTTCCATGTCCTAGTTGGATAAGCAGATGGGTGTACCCTTTGCTTGCTAGTGCTGCTTTACACTGGATAGTGTCAACTGCCTTGACAAGGGTGTCAAAATAAGTAGTACCAACTGTCACAAACACTGTTCTCTCTCTTTCTGGGTGTGCATCCATAAGTGCCCTCACTTCATCCAGGGAATAGTGCCAACCACAAATAGTATTCTGTGCTGACAATGATACATCCACTTAACATAAATCACAAGTTTACATTAAGTCCTGTCACCTGTCATTCATTAATTGAAAGATAAAATGTCAAGCGAGAAATAGCTTATAGATGCTTTCTATGTCAAAGTTCATGCATTAATATTTCATACCACTATCAAAGTTTGTTTATTTAAAAAGAATGAATTCAGGGGTCAGCAAGTAGAGTCATTATAACTAAAAATTGTGAATTGAGAATAACAGATTTGAGGAAAAAGCCTTGAAGAGCAATAATGTTATAATAACAGAAATAGCAGTGATTAAGACTAACATTTTGAATAATTAAGAGGT
>LPNX010274820.1:149059-166641 GCA_001517045.1 Pseudotsuga menziesii
GAGGTCGTGGACTGTTTCCCTCTCGAGGGTTTTAACCACGTGACAAACATTGGTGTATTGATCTGTGATCTGTTTGTGTGAAGCGGCTATTCTTGGTGTTCGGTCCTTTGGGAGTACCCTGTGTACCCTAACATTGAGTAGGTGCTCAAATAAAGATGAATATTTGTTTGTCTGTATCATGTGTATGTGACTCATGATCGCCATTCCTTCTGTTATATTTTTTGTGTTATGACAGCTGTAAATGTGTAATCAGTAATAATACTTTAAATTTTGAAAATGGTATAAGCTTTAGAAGACACTATTTCACCCCCCCTCTTAGTATACCATTGTGTCTAACAATTGGTATCAGAGCTAAGCCTTCATCACAATCCTAACTAGCTTGAAGGAGATCCTTATACATATGGATTATTCAAAAAATGAAACACCTATGTTTCATGAGAACATATATGCAGTATGGAGTGTACAGATGAAGTTGTAGTTGCAATATTCTAGGCATGATATATGGAGTTCAATTGTAAATGGTTATGTCCCTCCAAAGAAAGTGAAATCGATAACTTAGAAAGAATCTAGAAGTCACAGCTAAAAATAAATGGAAATTATACTAGACAAATTACTTGATCATGTCAAGATAAGGGTAGGATAATGTGTCTCAGCTAAAGAGCTTTGGGACAAACTAAAGGATGCTTGATAAAACAAAAGATTTTTAAAATACAATGACCACCCAACTTCTGATGCTTGATACTTATTATGGATATTTGTCCACAATACAGGTGGTACAATGGAATTGCTTACTTCTGGAATTAATGTTTCTGCCAGTGACAGTTTGAGAAGCACAAGTGCCTCTTTATGTCTTTTATCATAGTTTTCAGGATAATTTGCTGGTTTGTATTCTTTACCTAATATGGTTTGTTCAAGATCTCTAAATTCAATAATGGTCAGTATCTTATGACTCCACAAACTGTAATTCTTCCCCATCAATTTTTCACACTTTGGAAAGAGTAAATGATGCTAACTAGCCATTACTAATACAAATCGAACAGTGAAGACTACAATTTAGCATAGGCTTACTACCACTGAGAGTAATCCATCCAATCAGTTTAGCAAACCTCCTTCGTGTTGACAACAACTTTGAATTTCCATGCAGTGGTTGGTAAATACTTCCGCTCTCCAATTCGCAGCAGGTCATCAATCCTTCACACAGTAATTTCATGGTCAAGACTAAGGTGGTGGCTGATCCTCGATGAGCTTACTTTTATCATGCAGCTACACCACAAGATCACAGCTGTTGGCCCAATGAAAACTCCTTGATTTAGCAGCATATCAGGTCACATCAGATCTAAATATCTACTTGCCTATATCAATATTACAGTAACCATATTTTCTAAAGTTCAAAGTCTACCATCAATAGTAGAAATTCTAGAAAATGAAAAACATGGTCAAGATTTATCATAAAAGAAAATTTGATAGGGATAAATACAATGAATGAACTCAAAATGACACATTAAGAACCAATGACACCGCCGCTAGTAAAAGGTAGTATTTACATTGACAAATTCCACTCATTGTGTCCTTTCAATTTTCAAGTACATATAACACATGAAGAGATCTCTAAGGATTGAGGTTTAAAAACTTCAAGATCTGGGCAATTATTTATTCCATCACTACCTTAGTAGTGCAACCAAACAATCCCTTATGATTTGGATAGTGTCATCATTGCTAGTTTTGATATAATATATGAATAAAATTTTAATAGTTGTGGATACAAATTTTAGAATCCAAAATAAGTGGAAGCTATAAAATACAAAGAAATGTTTTTAAGGCCACCAAAGAAGATATTTAAATCATAGGATATGTGAATAATGAAAGTAGTTCCTTATTAAAAGGAAGTTTAGTCATTAGGTTGAGGAGAAAAATGAAATTTACTTTGAAAAACTATAGAGATGTTGGTAGTAGCAATGATCCAAAGAGGATTCACATAAATGCAATACATGAAAAAAAAATAGCAGCATAGTGGTAGTAAAATCACACAGCAACAATAGAAGCATTCACATAGATGCAATTCGTGAAAAAAAACATTGATTTCAAGCTGAAGTCTATCAAAATTGAATCCTATAATCATTATGTTGTAACCCAAAAATAGAAGGAAGAATCTTGGACCACCCTAAATGTCCAAACCAGTAATGCCAATGACCTTTTTGTTGGGATACCTACCACTTATAGAATGCAGAAGAAGATAGAATACGTCATTTACCCACTTGCATCCCACCCAACACTAGAGATAGAAGAAAATGAGGAAGATGAAAATGAATCCTCTTAGGAAGGATCTTCATAGTCTAATGGTGCCACTATGGCATCAAAATACAAAGGATTCTTTATTGAAGCTAGCTTTTCTTGTATTATTAGAACATTTAGTACAAAGTTTGCTTTTTACTAGGGTAGTATGTTAGAATCTATACTAGCAAGCCCGTTTTGAAAAAGATAGATGTATGTTGGATTTTGAACTACTATTGCCAAAGGACAGTTTTGAATTTCCATATTACACTGGAAATTTTGGTAAATGGGACATTCTAGTGTGTTTCAAATCAATTCAATTACATGTTTATGTATGAATCAATGAATATTTATGTGAGGATAGGCAGTTAAACCACTATCAGTATCCAAGAGATGGTATAGTTGAAAGAGTGTGGTATGTAAGTATTGCATGGGTACCCTCTATCATGCACATCCTGTAATATATATTTGTTGGAACATTAAAATGGTGTTCCATGTTCTCTTCACTCTCATGTTTGTGAATGTGTGCATATACTCTTTTAAACCAACAAGATTCAAGTTTTGCACTTCTAGTTTCACTTTAGGTGTTATTTACAAAAGTGCTATGGAATTATCTTTTCTCTAGCATTGTGGATAATGTTGTATTCTAGGACTTTTGGTTGGATGTGTACATTCATTTCTAATGAAATTGTAGTTAGAGATGCATGTTAGATCCCCTTGCTGCTACAATGATTGCTTAAGGGAAATTCTGCTCTTTGATCTAGTTGCGGACAATAAGGAGTGTTGTAACTGTATCCTTGATCCAATTGAGGCCAGCACATATGTTTTGGCTATAAGTATAAGCTCCAACTATGCAAAAGTATCATATTGTCAAATTCCTCACCTTGAGTTGGTCAAGGCTAGCTAAGCCATACTATGATGCATATAATAATCACCTTGATCTGACCGTGGTGAGAAAGGGATTTTTTGTTGCAGGTTTGCATGTTTCTTCTCACCTTGCGTCAGTCAGGGTATAGCCACAAATTTCTGGGTTTGGATGGAAATAATTATTCTAAAGTATTGAATCCATTGTCATCGAATTGCCTATCACCTAGTTCTGTAGCAACTTTCTCAAACTCCTAAAGATTTGAGATCACCGAATTGCCAAATCCCATGAAATCATGAAAGCCACTATCAATGGATGGCATAATTTGGTCATTATTTGCACCCTCATCTGTGTTAACTACACTATCATGAAAAAATGTGGACCGCCTATCTATCTCCCATCCCCTGGCTGGCAATATTGATGGTGAGATTCTTAGCAAGATCAATGAAGTATACCAGGTCTTTGTGCCAGCCAGTTGCATTTGAAGAAAGAATTTCAAAGCCTCATCAGTGATGCCTTCAAGGACATACCTTGAAATCATCACATCAATTGTAATCACTAATCAGGTTAGGCTGAACACTTTTTACTTGCATTCAATGAAAGAGATTCAAGGCCTTGTCACACTACCAACTGTATGAATAGCCTGTAATAATCACACTCTACGGCACCACATCTCTTTCACTCATTCTGTCAAACAGTTTGCATGCATCCTCTAAAATCCCACATTTGCATACATATCCATGAGCGCGTTACCCAAATAAATCCTGGAGATCAAATCCAATTCTAAGAATGTAACCATGTGCATTGATGCAAAATCTTGAATTTCAGACCTGTCTCTACAATCTTGGAATTCTAGTCTCTATTATCATGGTTTTAAATCAAAGTAATTCATTGATTTTATAAAAAATTGCAGGGTTGCTTTATTTCAGTTTTGAGACTGAGCATAAAACAAATTACCACCACAATTAACAACCAAGCCTTACTTCCAGGAATGGTATACTTAAGCCTGAATGGATTTCGAAACTATTAAAGCAGAGATGGCTTCTTCTCGCGGAATGTCTTTGGCATGCTTGGGATCTACAACAACTTATAGGAGGGAATAACATAATAATGGCAAAGATGACATGATTGGGGTGCATACCTGTCTGTAGCATTCCATAGAATTAAGCCAACGCCTCCTGTTTATGTCCATATCTTGAAGAGGATGCAATTATGGCAGTCCATGCCACCACATCTTGATTGGGCATTTCGAAAAACATTTGGTGAACATTAGCCGAACATCCTACCACGGCATACATAGTGACAAATTTAGGATTTTAGACATTATTCAAAACCCAAATCCTGAAAAAGCCATACTTAATTTTAAACTCGATTCATAATATTGTTTAATAATTCCTTTGGTGTGTGATCACTACAAAGCTTACCTGATTTTTCAGCGTTGATCTGGACCTGAGTTTTTCGGTTCTCTGTTGTCACGATTCTCAGCTTACAACGATTATGGGTTAAGGAGAATAAGCATCATATTTGAATTCTTCTCATATTTCAAGAATTTTTTTTCTTTTGTATAATGATATCAGTCGTTGTTTGGATTAGTCCATTGGGTTTCTTGTTAATGAATATTTTGTGGTTCAATTGTACCTCGAGGACCTATTCATATTTTAAATGAAAAAATGACTGTTCCTTTATGAAGATACCCGGTCCATTCATAACAAGATTAAAATGTACTATTTGAGCTCACTCCATGTAGTTTGCAAGGAATATCTCCAACTATTTGATATCAAATCTTAACACCACTTGTATTTCTATTGCAAAGGTCATTTGGGTTATTTGGGAAGAGATAGGAACCCATCAAGCTAAGAAGAAACACCCATCCTCTAGGAAACCATTGTTCCCAGACCATTCCGAAGGTTTTATGCAATATTTAAGAAGCACATGCATCAATGAATAACTCTCAACTTATTGAAGCATCCCCTGGCTGGCAATATTGATGGTGAGAATCTTAGCAAGATCAATGAAGTATACCAGGTCTTTGTTCCAGCCAGTTGCATTTGAAGAAAGAATTTCAAAGCTTCATCAGCGATGCCTTCAAGGACATACTCTAATATCATCACATCAATTGTAATCACTAATCAGGTTAGGCTGAACACTTTTTACTTGCATTTGATGAAAGAGATTCAAGGCCTCGTCACATTGCCAATTGTATGAATAGCCTGTAATAATCACACTCTACAACACCACATCTCTTTCAGTCATTCTGTCAAACAGTTTGCATGCATTTTCTAAAATCCCACATTTGCATACATATCCATGAGCGCGTTACCCAAACAAATCCTGGAGATAAAATCCCATTCTAAGAATGTAACCATGTACCTTGATGCAAAATCTTGAATTTCAGACCTGTCTCTGCAATCTTGGAATTCTAGTCTCTATTATCATGGTTTTAAATCAAATTAATTCATTGATTTTATAAAAAATTGCAGGGTTGCTTTCTTTCATTTTTGAGACTGAGCATAAAACAAATTACCACCACAATTAACAACCAAGCCTTACTTCCAGTAATGGTATACTTAAGCCTGAACGGATTTAGAAACTACTAAAGCAAAGATGGCTTCTTCTCGCGGAATGTCTTTGGCATGCTTGGGATCTACAACAACTTATTGGAGTGAATAACATAATAGTGGCAAAGATGAAATGATTGGGGTGCATACCTGTCTGTAGCATTCCATAGAATTAAGCCAACGCCTCCTGTTTATGTCCATATCTTGAAGAGGCTGCAATTATGGCATTCCATGCCATCACATCTTGGTTGCGCATTTCGTCAAGCATTTGGTGAACATCAACCGAACATTCTACCACGGCATACATAATGACAAATTTAGGATTTTAGACATTATTCAAAACCCAAATCCTGAAAAAGCCATATTTAATTTTAAACTTGATTCATAATATTTTTTAACCATTTATTGGGCCCCGGAATTGTCCATTTTTCCATCATTTATTGACATACCTTTCATCTATTTTCTTACCATTATTTCTCATTTATCATTCCATTTTTCATCCATTTGTTGTAGCTGCGCGTTGAACAGCCTGCTACTTTCATTCATGTTTTAAGTGGTTAATAGTGATTATTTTCCTTTATCTTTGATGAATTAAAGATTATTATGCATAATTTTACTAATGATGGTTTATGGAGTGATTTTCCACGTACAGGATGCTCATAGCCAGCTGCTACAGCCTTAACCAAAACACCTTGATTCGCGTCTTGATTTGCGGGTATATGGAAACGAATCTCAAAAATCTGAGACATGGGTTTTGTGCATAACATCCTCATTTTCCTGAAGCTTGAGGAAATCGCCAAACAAAGCTACGTTTTGAGATATGAAAGTGGTTCTTTGAGATGGTATTTTCTAGATTTGGTTTTGCGGCCGGTTCCAAAGTTGCCAACAGTTATGGCCATGTTCCAGCTGTTGTAGATCACAAGTTGGGGGTTTAGTTCTTCATTTCCATGAGATAATTTTATGTATAATTATGTAATCAATCTCATTGAGAGGGAGGATATATTGATAGGGATTAAGCATGATAGATTAGGCAGGATAGGAGATGGATGATAGGAGATGTAAGATAGTAGAGAACACAATGTTATGATGTAGGATTTGATCCAGATCTATTGTAATTCTTCCATTATGATAATACATGCTCGCAGTTTCTTAATTCTGGAGTTGTAGACTTTCATTGTGGAGATCCAGATCTGCTCAGTGGAGGAAGGGCCCTCTTCCCTGAGTAGATGCTGGTAGTGTTGATTGTAAGTGTTTTATTTTGTAGATCTGTCATTTATTAATTCATGCTTTCATTCATTAGATTTATCATAGTTGTTTTATTATTCAGTTCATGTTTTATTCAATTGATTTATCATAGTGTTCTTCTGTTAATTCATTTTTATAGATCATTGGCTAACTTAGCATTGCTTTCAGGTTTATGTATTTAGATCTTGTTTTATAATAATTTGTTTTTAGATTTACAATGTGATTTCATGAATAGGCTTATGATTGATTTACTTTCAAGCAAATGTGATCTATTTTACAAATAGTTTCGATTGCATACCAATAGATCAACAATGGCAGGTAGAAATTGTACTCGCATATATTTTGCACAATAGCTTTGAAATAAAAGACTTCCTTGGGTTGATAATTTATGTTCATCACTCTACATGTTAAGTTTTAATTAACTGGCATATAGTGGGCATGACATTTTGGTGCCATTGCTGGGGAAGTTATCAATTGTGCAATAGTACATCTGACATTGTTTTGTAGATGCATTGTTGAAGTAGGGCATGTAGGTTGCATGATTACATTTCAGTTTATTGAATTTATTTTAAGTGTGAATTTTCTGTCTTTACATTCAGTTTTATTTCATTTTCAATCATTGCAGCATAAGTCTTATCATTCCCCTTAGTGGTGTTGTAAGCACCACCCATTCTACTAACAAGTTGACAGGAACATTCGAAGGAGGAGCCTCAAGATAGCACATGAAGAATCTAATGAAGAGATGGCAGATGCAGAAGTTGTTACCTTTGAATTTCCCATAAGAGATTCGAGAGGAGTGGCACCAACGAAAAGAATTCCCACACATGTTCTACCAAATTTTCGTGGTTTGGAAAATGAAGACCCTGATGTATTTTTATTTCAATTTGAAGTACTTTGTAGAGGATATGGTTATTGTGCTAATGATCAGAAGTTGAATGTATTTCCCCTTACTCTAAAAGGAACAGCCCTCCGATGGTTCATGAGCCTCAGTGGGAATTGTATACAAACTTGGGAAGACATGAAACATGTGTTCTTGAAAATGTACCAAGATTATTGCAGGGTCAATGAAGACATATTCGAAATGACACAAGGAGAAGAAGAGAGTCTAGAGGAATACATAGAACGATTTCAATATAACCTCCAAAGATCCAAACAGAGGAAACTGGGGAAGGAAATCTTAAAAACACTTCTACTCAAGGGAATCCAAGCTAAATGTTTAGAAATATTGAATATGATCGGAACAGGTAATGTATTTCAGTTAGCATATGACGATATTTGTGATTTATGTAGGAGGTATTCAAGACGAAACTTCAAGACTAGTAATAATTATAAGGAACTTTTATCTCTATTTTTGAAATTTGCTGCAAAAACAAGAGTTTTACAAGCTGAAATCAACAATTTATTTGAAATTTCTAAAGCTGATTCACAATCGAGTGTTTTGCAGGATAAGAAAAAGATGGAGGAAATAAGAGAAGCAAGAAATTTCCCTTTGGATAGTCTCGAAAGTTGTGGTATATGTGACTTGAATCATTCCACAGATCATTGTCCCTCCTTACCAAAGATGAAAGAAACATATCATAGAGATCTGGGAGTTGCAGCCAACTCGTTGCAACAGTCATGTCAACCATGGCCTACATCTATGGTTCAAAATTCTATCCCTCCATTTTCTTGCTCTCATACTCAATCATTGAATACTCTTCCACCATGGCAGCTGTTGCAGCCTCAATTTAACTCTTACCTAATTTATCCACAAGGTTGGAATGGCCCATCCTATGATCATATGGCCACTCTCCCTCATGCTGCAACACAAGTTGGTCCTTCAATATCAACCTCACAAATCAATCATCTACATCATCCACATCTATCTTCTCATCAAACTCCTTGGTATCCAACACAATTTCTTGTCCAATCCACCCTCCACCCTAACCATAATAAAGCAGTACAATATGCTTACAGTGCTGAACTGCAAAATGTCCTTATACTTCCCTCTTTTTCTACCTCATCTACACTGCTGCAAAAAGGCTGTGCATTGTTGCAACAAATCTATACGAGGTCTGAACATATTTTAACTCCAAGTTTTGCAGATGGAGTTTCTTCTAGTCTTCATAAGGAAGCAGACAAGATCAACAAAACACATGTGATATTTGATGGAGAACAACCATTGGAACCAAAATCATCATTCACATCATTAGATTTGAAACCCTTATGCATTGAAGAAGATCAGTTTACTAAGGAGCTTCACGGTGTCACATCCATGAGCAATCAAGGGAACAAGGACTATGTTGAAGCTTGGTTTCAATCTGTCATCGGTCTACAGCATCATTTCATACTTCATCAATTCTTGGTACCATCATTTCAAGGGAAGTTGATCTCTCATATCCTAGCATTCATAAAGTTATATTTTTCTCTTGGGAATATGAGCATACTTGAGTCACTTTTTCGAAAATGGCTCCATTGGAAATATGCATACACTTAAACAATTTTTATATTTCCAAGTAGAATAGAGTAGGATAGAATATCAGAATAAAACCATGCTTTTGTTTGGCTTTTTATTTTTATTTTTGAATAAGTATGCTCTCTTCCTGCGCCTTGTTGCGATCTGGAAGATCAGAAAGTAGAAAGATAAGGAATGGGTATGAGATGTTTTCACTAATGCTTTTAGGTGCTTAATCCTTGAATTTTTTTATATGGATGTGTGTTATATTTAAACTTACATCATTAAAAACATTCACATCTATTCCAATCACTTTTTGGGGTCAAATTTAATTTATAAAAATTTTGGTGACATTTTTGGCTTAAAATTTTTACTGAAATACAGTTGGGACAATCCATTTTTGGGAGACGAAATGAAATTATTTTTAAAACCTGTTTACAACCCAAGTATCCCTTTGAATCTAGTTTCCAAAATAATTTGAATTTTTACAATTGGGTGTCAAACAAAAATTTTATGGCCAAAATACTAACAGGATGTCAAGCTGGCAGCTTAGGAACAGAGATGGGACAGTCAATTTTTGAATGCCTTGTTGGATATATTTTGCAAACTTATTTAATTTGTATATTTCCCTATATATCTAGTTTACAATGCAATTTGAATCACTCCATTCCGATATCGTACGTAAATTTTATGACCAAAATACTGACTGCCTATCACAAATCTGCATTCCTAAAACTCTATTTTTTAGACTGTTCATTGGATTATTTGACCCATCAATTCTTTTGTATTCAAAACTTGTTTCTAATGGAGATATATACATGAATCTACTTCCATATCCAATTGGAATCACATCAATCTCTTTTCAAACGAAAAAGTTAATCCTAAAACCGTGACTGTTGGTCTAGTCCAGAATTCGAAAAGACACCTTGTCATGCAGGCTGTTAATGAGTGATTTGGAAGATCATTGCATAAAATTTTAAAAACCTGTTTCTAATGGAAATATACCTATGAATTTACTTTCATTTGGATTTGGAATCACTCAAATTGGACAAGGAATGAAGAATCTATGATCAGAATATTGTTGGTGAGTCTAGATGGACATTGCTCTCTTGCATGTATAAAATCGATTTTTCTTTGTCAATTTTCCTCTGGATTTGTTTTATAAGTAATTGCTTGTTTTTTTTTTCATAAGTTTTGGGTGAAGAGAGACCAATCATCTCTCTTCTTCCATCATCTCATGTTTTATTGCAGGCAAATGCTAGGTTTTGCAGGTCCTTGGAAGAAGAAGGTCAATGCATGCACGAGTGACTCTTAAAGACTTTTTATCAATTTGCAAATGGATTGAGCACATAAAAAAAATGGAGTGATTGATGTGCAAACCATACAGAGTCCAATGTTTCCGAAGTCAAGTCCCATTGCTACATGCCAAGAATCATTTTTAGACACCTGTCATCCCACTTGTTGCTGAAAGAAACCTCTCAAGAAGCCAATTTCCATATGGTAGATTCATTCACCCTCCTCATTTCAAAACCCCAAAAATCTATTCATGTCGAAGTCCCATTTTCCACTGCTTATGTAGTGAGCATAACCATTTTATTTCCCATTACTACTACATCATGACTTCACATATACTTTCCGCTTCTGAGTTTCATGTTGGTCCTATTTTTCACTATGATTCTTCTCAATCATTTATTTTGTACATGTATTGGATGATGTGGAATGCATTAAGGTCCACCTTCCAATGGTCTTGTCCCATCAAATCTGACACATCATCTGGGATCAAGATTAGAGTTTTTAATAGTGCCCTGGTATCTGCATGAATCAATGGTAGATTTCCTTGTTGTTAATCATGGGGATTCATCAATGCCTCTTGATTGACAAATCTTACAGGTGACTCGACTCCAGCACATCCATTCATACCTGTCAAGATGCACTAAGGTACTTTAGAGCTCACTGTCATCAAAGCATCATTTGTTCAGTAGTTTTGCAATTCCTTTCCATTTTCAGTTCAACAGTTGATTTCTAGAATAAGAGAAAGGATTTTCTTCTTCTATGGTAGAATTTCTGCTCATCAATTGTCTCAGCAGTTAGTCTTACATGCAACCAGCACAACATTATGGATCAAATTCAGTCTCATCCAGTTTCAGCTCTCATATAGATATGTCTCAGCATCAGATCAGCCTACATAGCTCCAGCATACAACAGTCCATTCATGTCAACCAAGGCTTCCACGGAGGTAAAACTTGAAGTAAAATAGCATGAGTTTTTTATTTATTAAAGCTTTGGGGAAATGTCGTGAAGAACCACTAAGCATTAGCCATTTCCATTTTATAAATAGCTTTTTATGTCCATCCATTCCCATCATTTCCCACTCAGTTTTAACACTTCATTATTCATGCACATCCACTTCAAATTCGAACCCAACATCTCACCAACCCAACTGACCAAGCATACAAAAAAAAATGGATACCTTATTGTTGTTACACAAGAACCAACAATAGGAAGTTTTGTTGTTGCCACACAAGAACCAGCAGTAAGAAAAAATCTTGCTGCTGTCACACAAGAACTAGCAGCAAGAAAAGAATCATTCAGTTGCTTGAAGGTTGTTCTTTCCATCTTTGGGGTTTTTTTTTATGCATGTGGGAACTACAAATCCCCTATGGCTGCAAATTGAGGAAATGATGCATGAGGGCATGCTTTGCATTTAGTTTAAAAGGTAGTCCTGTAATAATTTGCAGCAAGTTTATGACCAAAATCATGGTTTGCAGATTGTTTTCTCATTGAAGATGTTCTCTTGAAGTACAAGCAAAAATGATCAGGGATTTTTCAGAAGAAGCCTAGAAAACCATAAAAAAATGATCTAATGCTGCCACACAAGAACCAGCAGTAAGAAAATAAGTCTTGGGGTAGCCACATCTTTGCTACTTCATCTTAATTACATGGTAAAATTTGCATTTTGATACCATGAGCTGGTTTGAATTATGTTTGGTGCTATCACAAAGTTATATGCATGAGTATTGTTGAGTGATTGAGAGCCATAAAAACTTGATATATGCATTTATGTAGCAACATTCTAAACAGATCTATGCTTCTTCATGGAGCAATGGGCCAGCTGTTACAAGTGAAATGTTTGTGAGAATTTGAGAATCATTGAATGCTGCATATGTTAAGTTTGGGGGAGATGACTACTTTCCAACTAAGAAACAAACTCCTACTTTCCATGAGGACATGAAAAATTATTCAGTTTGGGGGAGGAGCTACTATGCTTGCTGCTTTTTCATTCACATTCATAATTTGGATGCATATTGTTCTTCACATAAAATGCCGAATTTGAATTGAGCATATCTCAAAAACCACGAATTGGATCCTCATGAAATTTGTACAGGGAATGCATAACAGCATGATGCACAACCATGGTAAGTTTCAGCTCAATCCAGTGCATGATTTTCGAGAAAATGACCACCATCACCTACAGCCAATTCACATTTTTCTCAAGCTCCGTGATGTGGGTTTGTCTAATTTTTTCTGAGGAGATGCAATATAATAGTACTTACCTGCTTGCAAAATTTCAGCCCAACCCAGTTTGTAGTTTTTGAAATATTGGCTATGGAAGTTCAGCTGCAATACATTTTTTCTCATGTTCAAAAGTGCAGAATTTGATTTGGGCATATCTTTCAATTGGTAAGTTAGATTTACATAGGTATTGGGTTGCATAAGGACATGCAACAAGTTCAGTTTGGGGGAGATGTTGGGCCCTGGAATTGTCCATTTTTCCATCATTTATTGACATACCTTTCATCTATTTTCTTACCATTATTTCTCATTTATCATTCCATTTTTCATCCATTTGTTGTAGCTAAGTGTTGAACAGCCTGCTACTTTCATTGATGTTTTAAGTGGTTAATAGTAATTATTTTCCTTTATCTTTGATGAATTAAATATTATTATGCATAATTTTACTAATGATGGTTTATGGAGTGATTTGCCACGTACAGGATGCTCATAGCCAGTTGTTATAGCCTTAACAAAAAACGCATGCCACATAAGAACACCTTGATTCGTGTCTTGATTTGCGGGTAGATGAAAACGAATCTGAAAAATCTGAGACATGGGTTTTGTGCTTAGAATCCTCATTTACCTGAATCACGAGGAAAGCACCAAACAAAGCTACGGTTTGAGATTTGGTGTTGCGGCTAGTTCTAAAGTTGCCAACAGTTATGGCCATGTTCCAGCTGTCGTAGATCACAAGTTGGGGGTTTAGTTCTTCATTTCCATGAGATAATTTTATGTATAAATATGTAATCAATCTCATTGAGAGGGAGGATAGATTGAAAGGGATTAAGCATGATATATTAGGCAGGATCGGAGATGGATGATAGGAGATGTAAGGTAGGAAAGAACACAATGTTATGATGTAGGATTTGATCCAGATCTATTGTAATTCTTCCATTATGATAATACATGCTCGTAGTTTCTTAATTCTGGAGTTGTAGCCTTTCATTGTGGAGATCCAGATCTGCTCAGTGGAGGAAGGGCCCTCTTCCCTGAGCATATGCTGGTAGTGTTGATTGTAAGTGTTTTATTTTGTAGATTTGTCATTTATTAATTCATTCTTTCATTCATTAGATTTATCATAGTTGTTTTATTATTCAGTTCATGTTTTATTCAATTGATTTATCATGGTGTTATTCTGTTAATTCATTTTGATAGATCGTTGGCTAACTTAGCATTGCTTTCAGGTTTATGTATTTAGATCTTGTTTTATAATAATTTATTTTTAGATTTACAGTGTGATTTCATGAATAGGCTTAGGATTGATTTAATTTCAAGCAGATGTGATCTAGTTTACAAATAGTTTCGATTGCATACCAATATATCAACAACGGTAGGTAGAAATTGTACTCGCATATATTTTGCACGATATCTTTGAAATAAAAGACTTCCTCGGGTTGATAATTTATGTTTAGCACTCTACATGTTAAGTTTTAATTAACTGGCATATAGTGGGCATGGCACCATTCCTTTGGCGTGTGATCACTACAAAGCTTACCTGATTTGTCGGCGTTGATCTGGACCTGAGTTTGTCAATTCTTTGTTGTCACGATTCTCATCTTGCAACAATTATGGGTTAAGGAGAATAAGCATCATATTTGAATTCTTCTCATATTTCAAGATTTTTTTGCCTTTTGTATAATGATATCAGTCGTTGTTTGGATTAGTCCATTGCGTTTCTTGTTAATGAATATTTTGTGGTTCAATTGTACCTTGAGGACCTATTCATATTTTAAATGAAAAAATGATTGTTCCTTTATGAAGATACCTGGTCCATTCATAACAAGATTAAAAGGTACTATCTGAGATCACTCCATGTAGTTTGCAAGGAATATCTCCAACTATTTGATATCAAATCTTAACACCACTTGTATTTCTATTGCAAAGGTGATTTGGGTCATTTGGGAAGAGATAGGAACCCATCGAGATAAGAAGAAACACCCATCCTCTAGGAAACCATTGTTCCTAGACCATTCAGAAGGTTTTATGCAATATTTAAGAAGCACATGCATCAATGAATAACTCTCAACTTACGGAATGCATAATATGTTATAGATTTTGTATGCCTCTATTCTTGACTTATTCGAAGTTTTGTACCTTGACATAAGAATGTATGATTAGAGATGCTTTTCCTATACTTTTTAATTATTATCTCTTATCAGTTTTAACATTAGAAGAAATGGTGCAGAGAAAACCAATATATGTAGAGCTGGTGTATCTACTCTATGTTTCTTGTTAGTTATATCACAACAATAATTAATGTGTAGCTACTATCCCTCTACATTCTTATTCCTAGAAATTTTCTTACTGAAAATAAAGGAGAACAATTATTTTCCCAACCCAATAGCCCCTATCACAACCAATTTATCCAATAATAATTTGATGCTTGTCAACCTCCACAATGCAGTTAGACGAAGTGTTAAGAAAACAAAAACTCATTGAAGAGGGTAAATTTTTTAATTGAAAAGGGATGTAATATAATTCGAAACAGGATAAGGGATACAATCTATCACTAAGAGACAATACTATTAGGAATATCCTAGTTAAAAGGGCACTCTACATTAAAGGTTAACATATGGAAACCAACACATATTTCAATGTCATAAGAGATCTAAGGATAAGAGTAACCAGCCTATAGGATATTTAGGGACTTATTCACATATTCTTTGGATATTTCTCTTGTAGACATCCCTCATCTTGGTTAGTTTTGACATTTTGTCACTCTACACCAATATACTAGTAGTCGAGCCGATTGATGTAATAAAAACATAACAGACAAGGAGATAACAAAATTGCTAATAATGTGTCTTAAATCCACTTACTTCGATTATAAGGGTGTAATATATGAGTAGACTCATGGTTTTGTGATGAGATGACCACTTTTCTCAATGGTTGCAAACATCTATATAGAAAACTTTTAATCAAGATCCCTCAATTCTTTTCCCATAAACTCAGAAGAATGGAAGCGATATGTTGATGATTTTTTTTTTTGAAATGGAGTTGTGGAATAAATAAGCTTAATTACTATTTAGGAACCTCAACAACATCACTAAACATAACAAGTTCATAGAAAAAGACAACCAGTTATCCTTCCTCAATGTTCTTCTAACAAAGAAATAAAATGGGAGACTAGGGTATCAAGTATATCACAAGAAAACCAACACTCATATATACCTACATGCATGTTCCCACCACCACACATTGCAGGATACTAGTGTCATTAAAACTCTAGATGCAAGGGCTTCTAGAATCTCAAACTCCAAACAACTGAACCAAGAGATGGACCACCTTCGAAAGGTATTCATGATGAATGGATACCATAAGTATCACATTAACAAGGCAATCCTTCAGGAAGGTAATAAAAGAAAAACTAAAAAGTCAAGTAGAAAGCCTTGAGATCTCAGTGTCATACATTAAAGGAATCATTGATTAGATTGCTAAGGTTCTAGAAAAGAGAAACATTCTAATAATGGATTTCGTGTCCCCTAACACCATTAGTAGGATGCTTGATTTTATGATAGATGACGTGAATCCAACTCATTAGAAAGGTGTATACACAATACCTTGCTCTTGTAGAAAATTGTATATTGAAGAAACTAGGAGATCTATACAAATTTTACATAAAGAACATGGCATGGATATAATAAGAAATAGAACCTCTTAATCATACCTAGTTGAGCACTCATAACTCCTATCATCACATATGCATTGATAATTTAAAGTTAATTGTAAACTAGGATAATTACTTAAAAACAACGGTAAAAGAAGCTATTGAAATAGATAAGCAAAAGAACACACTAAAAATAGATGATAGGTTGAAATTAAGTGACAAATGGAATCTAATCATTTAATGATTAAACAACAAAATAGATAACTTATCCTACATGGTCATCTCTCTCTTAACATCTATATTTATATAGCTATCATGAGATAATTTGGAACCCTATCCATATTGCATTGATCCCTCGAGGATAGACTCACTTTGAAGTCTAAAACATTCAGTGTAAAATCTCACAACAAGCCTTTCATCATATGAATTACTTATTCCTAGTGACCTATTATTTTGACAATATTCTTTATTCATTCAAAAATTATATTGTATTGAAAATTTTCCTTTAATTTTGTAGTTACCAGTTTCTGCCTTATTTTTTCATCATCATTTGCTTCCACACTCCATTTCCTTTTACATAATTTTCAATTTTCAATACCGTTGATAGTTTTTTCATCATCGTTTTCTTCCACACTCCATTTCGTTTTACATAATTCTAAATATGTTGATATTAAGGGAAAATTCATAATTTACTCCTCGTTTAGAATGTATGGATTGATTTTTAACTTATGGGGCGGATAAAAAGTCTTCCTTTTATTTGCCCAAGCGCACACATAAATTATACAAGTTAATGTAAAAATTGTTTCATTTATTGATTAACTACTTGAGACCCTACAGTGAATGTACTTTATCATTTTTCTTGAAGGGATATCCTTTTAAAGAGGGCTCATTACATTAAACATTAAAGGTTGACACATGGAAACCAACACATATTTCAACAACATAAGAAATATCGAGAAGGGTGACCAACCTACAAGATATTTGGGGGTTTGTTCATGTATTCTCCAAGTATTGTGCTTACACATTTCTCATCAATTATCCTAGGTT
>LPNX010274820.1:168038-194709 GCA_001517045.1 Pseudotsuga menziesii
TGCCATCATTATCTCTCAGTAGGCACAAGATTTGAGGTTAGTTTTCATTGTATGACATCATAGACTCGACACATAATTTAAACATACAAGGAAATAAGGCCCACTTGACAAATATTGTTGAGGAAATTTTATGCTTGAAAACTTTTGAGAGGCTTTAAAGTGGGTTGAAAAATGATTGTCCTGTCACTATCTAGGGAGAAATAGAGGTTGGTATCTCCCTTTTAATCCCATTTAGCTATGGAAATTCTAGGACCAATGCACCTCTAAAATTCCGTGCTTTCAAGCTAGAAGAATGAGAAAGAAATAGTTTTTTAGTTGGAAGATTCATGGTACTTTTACAAAGGGCATAACTGAACTACATGACTTTAATAAATATAAAGAGCCTCCTAGCCTCTAAATTTAACTGAACTTACCTTGAAATAAAATATCAATAAGTGGATGCTATATCCACTTTTCTCTTCAATAACCAATAATAAAAGTAAAACACATTTAGTAGCTTCTATATCCATGCTTCAAGGGCCACTAAAAGCCTCCTCAAAACTGGCTTCTCCTCATTGAAGGGAGAAAATTGCATACAATAGGGTTTGAATGCTTTCTTGCCACCACTTGTCACTTTCCAATTTATAGTGTTCCCTTCAGTCATGCTATTTGATCTTATCTTTGGCGAGAAAATGCCATTGACTTATGAAGGGAGTTCCTCCTCTTTTCTTTGTAAATCATGCCAATAATTGATTAGATGATTTATCATGCCTCCAAATATGCAAGACATACCTTGAACCATGTGAAATATCTCATGATATCCCTCCAAATGTCCTCTTGTGTGGGACGTCCTTCTTTTACGGGCTACATCCATGCTTCCTCCAAAAATAACCATATTAAAATATATAGAGAGGCCCCTTAAAGTTAAACTATCCTCATAATAGGTCTTCTTAGCCTTGGGGAATGTTTTAGCTGCCAGTTATATTTTCTTAGCCTAGGTAGTTCCACATATAAAGCATCTACACCTTGACATTTCATTTTTCACCATGATACAAGCATTGGAGGCTTCCCTAAGTTGAGAGTTATTCATTGATGCATGTGCTTCTTAAATATTGCATAAAACCTTCTAAATGGTCTGGGAACAATGGTTTCCTAGAGGATGGGTGTTTCTTCTTAGCTTGATGGGTTCCTATCTCTTCCAAAATGACCCAAATGACCTTTGCAATAGAAATACAAGTGGTGTTAAGATTTGATATCAAATAGTTGGAGATATTCCTTGCAAACTACATGGAGTGAGCTCAAATAGTACATTTTAATCTTGCTATGAATGAACCAGGTATCTTCATAAAGGAACAGTAATTTTTTCATTTAAAATATGAATAGGTCCTCGAGGTACAATTGAACCACAAAATATTCATTAACAAGAAACCCAATGGACTAATCCAAACAACGACTGATATCATTATACAAAAGACAAAAAAATATTGAAATATGAGAAGAATTCAAATATGATGCTTATTCTCCTTAACCCATAATCGTTGCAAGCTGAGAATTGTGACAACAGAGAACCGACAAACTCAGGTCCAGATCGACGACGACAAATCAGGTAAGCTTTGTAGTGATCACACGCCAAAGGAATGGTTAAACAATATTATGAATCAATTTTAAAATTAAATATGGATTTTTTAGGATTTGGGTTTTGAATAATGTCTAAAATCCTAAATTTGTCACCGTGTATGCCGTGGTAGGATGTTTGGCTGATTTTCACCAAATGTTTGACGAAATGTGCAATCAAGATGTGGTGGCATGGACTGCCATAATTGCAGCCTCTTCAAGATATGGACATAAATAGGAGGCGTTGGCTTAATTCTATGGAATGCTACAGACAGGTATGCACCCCAATCATTTCATCTTTGCCACTATTATGTTATTCCCTCCTATAAGTTGTTGTATATCCCAAGCATGCCAAAGACATTCTGCAAGAAGAAGCCATCTCTGCTTTAGTAGTTCATAAATTCGTTCAGGCTTAAGTATACCATTGCTGGAAGTAAGTCTTGGTTGTTAATTGTGGTGGTAATTTGTTTTATGCTCAGTCTCAAAAACGAAAGAAAGCAACCCTGCATTTTTTTTATAAAATCAATGAATTACTTTGATTTAAAACCATGATAATAGAGATGAGAATTCCAAGATTGCAGAGATAGGTCTGAAATTCAAGATTTTGCATCAAGGTACATGGTTACATTCTTATTCTTAGAATGGGATTTGATCTCCAGGATTTGTTTGGGTAACGCGCTCATAGATATGTATGCAAATGTGGGATTTTAGAGGATGCATGCAAACTGTTTGACAGAATGACTGAAAGAGATGTGGTGTCGTAGAGTGTGATTATTACAGGCTCTTCATACAGTTGGTAGCGTGACAAGGCCTTGAATCTCTTTCATCAAATGGAAGTAGAAAGTGCTCAGCCTAACCTAATTAGTGATTACAATTGATGTGATGATATCAGGGTATGTCCTTAATGGCATCGCTGACGAGGCTTTGAAATTCTTTCTTCAAATGCAACTGGCTAGCACAAAGACCTGGTATACTTCATTAATCTTGCTAAGATTCTTACCATCAATCTTTCCAGCCAGGGGATGGGAAATAGATAGGCGGTCCACATTTTTTCATGATAGTGTAGTTAACACAGACGAGGGTGCAAATAATGACCAAAGCATGCCATCCATTGATAGTGGCTTTCATGATTTCATGGGATTTGGAAATTCGGTGATCTCAAATCTTCAGGAGTTTGAGAAAGTTTCTACAGAACTAGGTGATAGACAATTCGGTGACAATGGAATCAATACTTTAGAAAAAAAAATTCCATCCAAACCCAGAAATTTGTGGCTATACCCTGACTAACTCAAGGTGAGAATATCTTTTCTTTGCCTATTATTTTAGCAGGGGATAGTGACAAAGTTATTGATGCTTGTATGATGGGAATGATGGATGGGTTCCATCCAAATCCTAAAGACCCTAATGTACTATTCAATTATATAGATTTCATTGTTAATTCTGTCCATGAGCAGTTGTCTTTGCCAAAGAGAAAATGTATAGATACCAGGCCTACTTAGTGTATCTTGTCCTATTTCATCACCCTCATTGTCATCATCGACACCAAATCCTATTCACGAAGGAATGTTGGTGGATAGAGCTCCGGTTGGATTGTAATGGGATTCAATTAAAAATCTCATAGGATTTTTTATGTGCCAACCATTCCCCTATGTACCAAATAAATCCAAATCAAAGTAGAAAATCATAGAGTGATCATGAACAAATAAATAATGAGGACAACAAGGGCTGGAAAAAAGTCCACTTCACCCATAATTCCTTAAACACTTTCGGTGGGTGAAGGGAGGATGGCGGGTGAAACACCTTTAGTGGTTCCTTTGAGGGGGGGTGGAGGGGGAATTGAATCTCCATCAAAGATTTATACTATATACTGAAATATAACATGTATAGGTTTCTAGTGTTCCAACAACCACTTCTTTAGGATTTTTCTATTGAAAAATTTACCCATGAACCTACCTACAAGTGCCTTTTCCATCAAACCATGAACTTTTTATAGTTGCACATCATGTTCGGCCACATTCTTAACTTGTTCATGTCTAAATTTGATGCATTTATTATTACAAAACATATAACAATATAAGGGTCCAAGGCAAGAATTACAAACTATTTAGCTCAAAGAAACTCTCCCTTTGATTATTATCATAACCATCAAATTGCACATAAGCTATGTATCCTATGGCTTATGCTGTCGACCCCCTGTCGAAGATTTACTGCCAAAAATAATATATCTTTTACAACACTCAGCAATCATTGTCCATTAAAGGCTTAGAAATCATTAACCATTAAAGGCCATAATGCTCAAGAATATCAAAATGTTTAACAAGAATGGATGCTAGCTTGGAAACAAAGGGTATGAAACATAACCATGGCCATGTTGTTGCAATGAACATTTGTTTCTTCCAATCCATTTTACTATACAGCTATTGTTTGGGTTTTGACATGAAGTTAGTAGTCATTCAGCATGCATAGCATGTTATATAAAGTTACTTATTGGGTAAAAGTAAAGGAAATCCATCAAATGCACATGAATATGCAGATAGATTCCTAGGTACTTGCTGAAGACTTAACATTTATTTTCTTAATTGATTGAGCCAATCACATACCCAAAAAAACATAAACAGATCAGCAAATGAATATACACTAATCCCATTTTGGCTTACAGTTTAATATTATCTTTATCAAGTTCTTCTCTATGGTGCCCAGACACTTGAAACAAACTGGATATAGACCTGTAACAGGTTGAGTATTGCCATCCTTTAAGCTGCCGCAATAGATTTTCATAAAGATATAAAAGTTACTTCAGCTGAATATTGGTCTGGTACAGTGTGATAGAGAAATATTTTATTGCTGTACAAAAGTCACAAGTCGGGTGTATTTCTAGGTCAAAATCCTCCATGTAGTGGGGTTACCTGAATATCTAAATTGCAATAAGTATGCATTAGCTAGATGGGATAAAAACAGAAAACCTTTGAAGAATATGCATTTATGCTGCAGACGGTGGTCATATTGAGGTAATCTTGGTGCTTAAATGCTTATTAATGTCAGCTCTTTTGTAACCAAATCGATTCTTTATCTAGTGAGCTGATCTGTATTCATGTTGACGTATCACAAGCTAATTGGTACTGCCGTGGCTTGGTCCTCTGTTCCTTTGATGAAGTTCTATATAAAATTATTCTTGGAGATGCTAGAACTAGTTTTAAGGTGCTTTTTCAAGAGTGAAGGTTAACCATACTGTTCTTTTCTACCTTTAAACATTGAATCAAAATTTCTTGTTTGGTCTGTAGCATTTCCACAGTCGCCCCTCTTTGTTGGATCGAACTGCTATCTATGAAAAGGAACTGGAACTAGAATTGGAATGAGAATAATTATTGTTTAACATATATAAAGGATTGCTCTGTAGCTTAATTTTTCTGTTAAAAATTTTATTATCCAAACATTTGGAAATCAAAATGAATAGTTATTAAGCTTTACTTCTCCCAAATAAATTGGGTCATAAAAGGTGCAAGTTTTGCAAAAATAAGTCTGTTTTTCCTTTTGCTGATGTTGTTTTGGACCTTGGTTCATACACAGCCTATAGGTTTTATTGGTGCTATTACCCCTTGGAACTTCCCGCTTGCCATGATCACACGCAAGGTATGTTGAAGAAATTGTGAAACTATATCATTTTTTCTCTAAGGCATTATATCAATTGAAGATGTATAATGTAATTTTTATATCAAATAACATTTATGCCTCTTAAGAGGGCCCTAACAGTGGAGAATTACAAATTACCTTCTCCATGAGCTCAAAGCCTCAATGTTGTAGTATGAAACATTGCAATGTGCATTTCCAAGTCAGTTGGTCATAAACAAACTACCTTGCTTTCACATTTTTTGCAAAGCTAACTTTTGTTTCACATTGATATTGGAGTGAGGAGCATTCTATGTTGTGCATCATATTTTACATTATTGCTGTATTATAAGAGGGTGTTCTATTTTATATTAGTAAAAACTTTCTTGCTAGAACTTAATGCTGAGGTCAGTTATAATTAGCTTCGTAACTCATTCATGGGAATCATTTTATCGGATGTAGTAAGATTCCCTTTCAATCTTGTAACATGGAAATCAACTAGGATGGATCAGTTCTCTATAAAGGACACTCTTTTCACCTTGTGCATATAGCTTCATTCTTGTAATACAAGCTCAGTCATTTCTGAGCAAGTACTTGGGTCGTACTCTTGTTCTTTTGGAGTGTTTTCTGTTGCATTTTTCATCTTCTTCCATTTGAGTCAATTGGTATAGATGTTGAAACCTGTTTGGGATTGGGCATATTACGCTTCCTCTTTGAGGCAGTTAAAAAATTAGTAATTTTATATGAGCATGAGTTATGGGGCCACATACACCTATAAATAAAAGGAATCATATAGACAGGGTTCAGAAACACTTGTTGACATGCTTTCTTAGAGTAAAAATAAGCAGCTGGTATGAGATACTTTTGGCAGTGTTACAACTTGTTACCCCTTGATCACAAGGTGTGACATGTTGATCAGTTGTGGTTTGTGATCATATCATAGAAATTTTTCTTGAGATGAGATATGTGACGTTCCCTAGATCATTTGACAAAGATTCTTTCAGCACTCTCAGATGGTTCATGTTCCTTGGATGTACCTAGTAGAGATGTTGTTTGATGCACTAGTGACGTGATATTTCTTGCCCTCATTGACACTTGGGATGTTTCCTTATGTTGATTTGACCATGGTATGTTTCTTTTATGCTTGGGTAATGGATCATAACCAATGTTATTAGAACCCAATCAATTTTGAAAAAACCCACCAGTTGGACCGGTTTAAAAGCTTCACCCAGTCAAATCTTGCACTCAAACCGTTTTTGGCAGGTTCCATACAAAATTGGTTAGTTTCACGGTTGAACTGGTTAGTTTTGTACAAACCCCCCCAGGTTTCTCCAAATTGGCCAGTTCCATACAAAACTAATCGGTTCTATACAAAAAATGCCAAGGACCCCCAAAACAGCTAATTTCAAATTATTTCAATAAAATAAAAAATAGGGTCGTCGTGTGAGCTATTTAATTGACCCACGACCCTTCTAATGCTATAAAAAGAGGCTCCCACCCTCCATATCAAGCACATTTAATTATGGATAAACTTGGGCTCTCTTCCACAACAAGAGGATGTGAACATTGATGTTGCAGTTAGACAAGTGCCTTTAGGCCTAGGGAAGTCAAGCTATGCTCATGTTGAGGATGTAGATGATGACTCTGAGTTTGAGCATGAGGACTCAGATAATTCTGATATATGATTAGAATCATTAGACCATAGATTCTAGAGTTTAGATTATAGTCATATGCTTATATTTTTACTTTAGAGGCCATTTATAACCTCTTTGAGTCTTTGTTGATGTACTTTTCTATAGATATGTATTTGCAGTCAATGATATTTTTGTTTTATACACTCTTACTTTCTATATACATGAGAAACTTTGCATATTTGTGTATGATGGTTTGAATTCACATGGATGCACATGGATATATATGTATTTTTTGAAAATATGAATGTTGTATGTATTTTTGCTTAACCAGTTTTTTTATTCGGTTTGTTTTCTGGCTTTTGTTCAGTTCTAGTCTGGTTCTGGTTCCTAGGGTCGATCAGTTCAACCAACGGTTTGGTTCTAATAACATTGTTCATAACACATAAAATTGGTAGTCATTTCTTAGGCTTACCATGGTGTTGTCATAATTATGCCTTAGATAAGTGTGAGTTAGACTCTAGTGAACTAAGAAGGTAATTCATCCATTTCATGACATTATGCCTAGCCATTTCATCCATCCCCCTTATTTCCCCCTTTTTAAGTGAGTTATCATTTGTAATCTTTCAAGGTCTCATAACTATTGCCATGTCTAAATGCCTAAAAAAGTTAAAAGAGTCTAGTACTCTAAGGTTGATGCTACTAAAGTTAAATTGGAAAAAGAGTCTAGTATTTAGGTTTCTTATTTTCAATTGAGGGCACCATGTTGTCAGCCAATGAACCCCCTGATCTATGTTGTGCCAACAACCTGTTTTAAATATGCTCTCTTCTGAATTTTTGATTCCAAATAAGGATTATGCATATTCCCTAATTGCAATGGAGTAGGAAACAATGCAATGTTAGTGCAGAATCTCACTGAGGACAGGTCCAATTAACTTTGGATAAGCACAACAGGTTTAAGACTGCTTCCGTGTAATTGTACAATTTTCACAGGAGAATTATAAAACAACTAAATTCCTAGACACAAAAACAAATTCTTCAAGTGGAACTAAGCAAAAAATAATTAAATATGTGTCAGTTTACATATCTAAACATATCCCTCTCCCCATCCTCATTTATATGTCAAAATATGTGTCAGTTTAAAATCCTTTTCATACATGCCTATCGTGAAATGATGGTAAGAATTTCTCCACAGAAATGGTTGAAGCTATGACAGTATCACAAGTTTTTAGGCTTATTGTCACAAATTTAAATGAAGTTAGTTTTCGACATAGTTCTAAGTTGCAAAGTCCATTATTAATGGTAGTTTGTCATGTTTTATCATTTAAGGAAACATTCACACCTATGTTGTTACAAATACAAGAAGACGGACATGCAATGCTCAAACATTGCATATTGAATGGTGATAATCATTAGTTACAACCAGTAGTTAAGAACATGGATTTACAGAAGTACAACAACATGAACCTGAGTTGGTTCACAAGGTTTTTTTGGCTTAGAAATACCCTATGTAGAACTCAATACACAAGGTAGAGCAAACCCCAGTTCAATAAAACTCTATAACTAGAGATACAAGCATTAGGTGATCTGTCATATGTGCAAAAAGAGCAGATGTTTCATCTTACAAATCAGGTTTCTGCTAAGGATATCAGCTTGTAGATGTCCTTGATCACCATGGTATGGATGAATATGCTATTTTCCCTAGGTTTTGCATAAAAAACTTGGTGAAGCAGAATATGTGGTGAATGTTTATATGTAAATGTGATTACTAGGCTACCCTGCCAGCAAAATATCAATCTTGACTGCTTACAATGGTCAAAGGCACTTGATTCCCAATATGATCAAACAAAGGCATGCCTAATCCTCTCATTAGATCTTTGATCAAGGTGACGACTATTGACAGGTTTCAAGGTCAACAAAATGACTAATGTATCACTCTCTCTAGTCTGAACCAGATTTGTAGGCCACCTTCGAGATGTTAGTAACTTAGAAGACTTGCTGCCATGTCCCAAGCTGGTTTGGGCTTGTATGTATTATGGAATTTCTCTTTGTTTAAACAATGAGATAAACTACAACCCACTTTTCAAATTGATACTCCAACACCATGATAAGCTCAATCTTGAATTTGGATAAAAAAACTTGACCCACAGGGCATCTTTGTTGAGGGCACTGGTAGGATTCATCTTGTGAGTGGACTAGAGATGGAGCACATTACCTTGAGCAAATTTTTATCAACTTTACCAGGGACAAACAATAGAGCTACAAGTAACTATTCATTATCCTAATCAACAAATATAGGGATACAATTCGAGGCTGTCAGGAGAGGAATTTACAAACATATCAAAACCATGCCCTGCTGAAATATATGCACAGTTAGAGCTCAAAGATGAAAAGGAATTAAAGCATTATGAAGAAAATCTCAATCATGGTGAGTTTGTAGAAAAGGGCGCCTTAAAAAGGATTAAAAGGCACGATTTGAGGGTGTAGCTAGGTGGCACTTACAGTTCATTGCACAAAGTAGAAGTGACACCCAGAACAAAACATAGTTAACTAAAAGTTGGCTACAATGTTATTTTTAGACTCGTGTAAGCAGGAGGGAAACAACAGTCACATGGGATAAGGATGCATGCATCACTTGGTTGTTAGCTTAGCTATCATTCATGCAAGGAGGCACAACTAAGGAAATGCCTGTATCCTATTTTGGAAAAACAGTTAGAATAATGACTTTTAGCTTTCCCTCCTAATATAAAATAGAACACCCTCTTATAATACAACAATAATGTAAAATATGACACACAACGTATAATGCTCCTTAGTCCAATATCCATGTGAGACAAAAGTTAGCTTTGCAAAAAATGTGAAAGCAAGGTAGTATGTTTGTGACCACCTGACTTGGCAATGCACATTGCAATGTTGCATGCTACAACTTTGAGGCTTTGAGCTCATGGAGAAGGAATTGAGTGTGATGGATTAATTTTCTCTTTGAAATAAGTAATCTATAAAAGGAAACATGGGGCTAGTGTTGACTAAAGAGATAACCTATATAGAAATCATGAATGGTTATGGAAGGTTTGAGTCCATGGACCCTAATGAAGTAACCCAAAGTGCAGTTGGAACATTTTTCCTTTGTTTTTTTTATTTATAGTGGTGTCCCCTAGCCATTGGAAGGCCATACAAAGGAACCAACTTTCAAATGAACCACTCACTTGGAACCAAACTAGCTCTTCATTCACTCAAAAAGGAAGCATGCCCATTCATAACAAAAAAACTACAACTAAATGTAAGATTAAATTCACATAAAGATAAATTTGAGCCTTGGATTGGATTTTATGGTGAGCTTTAACTTGCATAAAAGAGTCATTCAAGGACACATGGAGAATTGGTCTCAGGACGTAGATCTAAAACTGAGAAACATAATTGAGCTATGAAATTTCCAACGGATTTGTATAGGCCTCATAGACTTGATTTGGTCATTGACGAATGATGCTCCATCACAATATCAATGATTAGAGCACCTGGAGGACAATCCCTTAAATCCTCTCCCGATGCATCTTTAAAACATTGTTGTTGATCCTATCGTCAAGATCCCAATTTTTTTACTTTTGGATGCACATTAATCTTTAGGCTTCATATTTCCTTTGACTCCCTTTATATCTCTATCCCACATTGATTGTGGGAATGTCTAAACTTTTGTTTACATACATATATCAACACACTGTGCACATTATATACCATAGTGGCCATGAGATGAACTATTTCAACACTATATTTGGTTATGAGTTGTGGTTGGATATGGTGGACTTGCAAAGACAATAAATGTAAATATTGGGCTCATCCAATCCCTAATCTTTTACAATTTATTTTTACAAGAAACCATATATATAACAACTGGAGGCACTAAGGACTAGAGTGGAATAGTATAGTCCCCATAGAAAAGTCCCATATCTAGAGGTATTGTGGTATTAGGAGCTTGATTAGGTTTCCTTTCGCATTGTAACCTTAAAGGGCATGTGAATGATGTAAGTCCAAAATCCTATCCACAATACATTTTTTTTTAATTGGATCTCTGACCCATTATTGTTATTTTCTTAGTAGAGTGAGTTTGATTTGTGTTGAGCATTTAGATATTTCCCACCATATTATTCAACCATCCTCACCATGAATCTAGGGCTCTAAGTTCCAATATTTTTTTAATCACCGAGGATTGATCCTCACAACTAAGATGCAAAACTTGATCTTAAACTAAAATACAGAGCGGTTGGGGAATTCATCCCCTATAGTCATAGTGGATAGTGGTGGGAGATGATATGAAACTAGATAATATGTAAGGTTGTAGGTTGTAGAGTGTACATTATTATGAGAAAGGATCACTACTCTTTATCAACATAAATCTTATCCAATATTTTCTTAAACTCTATAAATTCTTCACTAATTGAAAAACAATTTTTAACACATATTGACCCTGGAAAATCTACTTCAAGAAAAATATAACGATGGATTGGCTTTGACTACATTTTAATGATTGTTTTAAAAGAGGAGAATTATATATTAAAACAACTCCAATGAGTATATAATATTGTGTAAGTGAATCTAGTTTCTACAACATTGTTTTCCTCTGTCTTGGCTTGCAATCTTCATTTAGAATGCGAATTGGCTAGACTCCAAACCTGTTTAATTCTACTAGTTTTAGTTACAAGCGTTATCATTACCATGACAATGACAAGGATAAGGATGATGACAATGATGATGATGATGACAATCATCATCAAAATAATGATACTAACAATGATGAATATTGGTGAGATACGGATGGATCCACACACATCCACTGTGTGTTAGTTTTTCATCATATAAGCTAGCATTATGATCTTAGGATCTTTTCACAGAGAGAATAACAAGAACAGAAATAAAACATAAGCACATCACAAGAGAAAAGAGACACAAATAGTTTTTCTCGGGGAAACCATAAAGGAGAAAACACCGCAACTTCCTCAGAGATAGAATCAGCACCAAAACAGTAAAAGCCCAAAACAGTAAGATGCACTCCCGACAGCAGTAGTCTTCTTCTTGTCTAGTCCCAGTGTATTTCCTTCCTCACTAATGCGCCACACTTGAGTGAGTAAGTGATGTTTGTTGCAAGTGATAAATAGAGAGGCTCTCACTCTCTATTTATATTCTTCTGTTCACTTGAAGTGCACTCCAACATGTTGGCCTTACTTAACAATTACTTACTAGATCTGACATCTCTAGTAGTTTCTAATAACCTTAGTGCCTCACCACTTGTGGGGACTTTGCCTCCTCCGACCAATAGGAGGGTAACACAATGGTGGGGACTATTGCCCCAACTTACAATGACTCACCTAGGGTCGAATTCACTAGGATAGTCTAATAACCCAAGGGCCCCACAACTGTGGGGACTTTAACCCTTAACCAATAGGAGGGTTACCCACAATGACTTGACGTGAATTTCTCAGTATATAAACTTCCTGGAATAAACATCGGGGTATGACACAACTCAAATGAATTACAATACATCCTGGAATTAACATCGGGTTACAATGGATAAGAAATACAAGTGAATACATTCCGAAGTTACAATTACATCACCACTCCCTCTTAACTAGGAAGGTATTCTCTCGACACAATTTATCAACACAAGTATTCTTCTCTGTATCATCTAGGTCATCGTCAGGTCTTTGTCATATTCAAATTCATCTTCATCTTCAAGTCATCTTCATCTATAAGTCATCTTCATTGGATCTGGATCATCTCTCGATCTAGATCATCATGGAGCATCATCACTGGATCTGGATCATCACTCGATCTAGATCATCACTGCTGGATCATCATCACTAGATCTCGATCATCACTCGATCTATATCATCACTGGCTATCATCACTGGATCTCAATCATCACTCGATCTGGATCATACCTGGTCCTATCTCATGATTTTTCTCGTCACAGGAAGTTCTACAGAGCCAGCCCTTTTTCATGCTGGTTGTAGGCCTACCATCATGTAGGTCTTCACCCAGCACTTACATCTGACCTACTTGTCAGAAATGCATGCCAAACACTTACATCTGATCATATAGGAACTAATCCTATAATCACATCAGAAAGGCCCAGCACTCACATTCACCGGCATGATAGGACACCACATCACTAACATCTATGAAAAGGCTCAGCACTTACATCTGACCTACTCATCAGAAAGGCACATCCATCCAGACTCCCATTCAGACAGGAACACGTCCTATCACAGTGATGAAAGACTCCCATTCAGACAGGACACACATCCTATCACAGTGATGAAAGACTCCCATTCAGATAGGAACACATCCTATCACAGTGATGGAAGATTTCAGCACTTACATTTGACCTACTCGTCAGAAGGGCACATCCATCCAGACAGGAACACATCCTATTACAGTGATGGAAGACTCCCATCCAGATAGGAACACATCCTATGACAGTGATGAGAGATTTCATCACTTACGTCTGAGCACGTGGGAACACATCCCTCAGTCACTCCAGAAAGGCTATGCACTTACATCCATCCAGACAGGAACACATCCTATCACAGTGATGGAAGGGATTGCACTCACATATGATCCTATGAGAACACATCCCAGCAGTCATATCAGAATGGCCCCCAGTCCTCGACTAAGCTACCTGGTAACTGACCAGGTGCCTCCATTCTCCTAGAGAATGGCAGTTTCCCTTACATCCGACCTGCTTGTCAAAATGGCCAACACTCACATCTGACATGGAAGGAACTTAATCCTTTAGCCATGACAGAATGGTTCAGCCCTTACATATGATCACGTGGGAACACATCCCTCTATCACATCAGAATGGCTACTCAGTCCTAGACTGAGTGTTCCTGGAAACTGACTAGGTGCCTCCATTCCTAGAATGGCAATTTCCCTTACATCTGTCCTACTCGACAGAATGGCCAGCACTCATATCTAACATGGAAGGGAGAAACCCTATCACCATGACAGAATGGCTCAGCCCTTATATCTGACCTACTCATCAGAATGGCTATGGATCTCAGCACTCATATCTGACATGGAAGGAACCAATCCTCTCATCATGATAGAATGGCTATGGGACTCATCACTTTCCCTTGGAGGAAACCTCGATCTAGAGAACACCAACTCTCTCCCTAAAGTATTCGAACTTCAGCCTAGCCAATGGCTTCATCAATACATTAGCTATATGTTCCTCCGTCACAATATACTGGAGCTTCACTGCTCCCCTCTACACCATATCCCTGATATAGTGATACTTGATCTCGATATGCTTCGACTTGTCATGGCACACTGGATTATCTGACAACTTCACGCAACTCTGGTTGTCACAATGTATACAAGTAGCATCCAACTGGACATCAAATATATCAGACAATAGCTTCCGCAGCCATACTGCCTCACAACTAGCTGAACAAGCTAAGACATACTCTGCTTCAGCTGTACTCAGTGCCACACAGGATTGCTTCCTGCTAAATCAAGAGATCACACCTGATCCCATACTGAAGTGACATCCTGAAGTACTCTTTCTTTCAATGGCACTGCCTGCCCAATCTGAATCAACATAACCCTCTAGGTTAATATTTTGAGTCGCATCGTACTTGAGCCCATAATAAACTGTACCCCTGCATGCTTTGCAATCATCAGGTGAACATGTCTCAATGTGTTCATAGCAAAGGAAATATCTGGTCTCAGGTACATCAAGGACCCAATCATCTAATGATACATCATTGCATCAACCATTTCTGATGAAGCATCATTCAATAGCTTTAGGTTTGATTCCATAGGTGTGGCCATAGTCTTGCAGTCCATCATCCCAAACCTCTTTAGGATCTCTACGGCATACTTCCCTTTTCCAAGGAAGATTCCATCCACACTCTGCCACACCTCCATGCCTAGAAAAATAGTGCATCGACACATAATAGGAACATCACTGGTCTTCTGCCTTCAACCTTGAAGCAAAGGTTGGAATCCACTTTACTCTCAGTAAAGCCTAGAGTCATCAGTAATCTACCAATCCTATCGTACCATGTTGAACCTCAAGATATTCTGTAGTCACTCCCTTTGAAGTGAAGCATCATACTCCCTCTGTCTTTTGTACTCTATGCATTGAAAACATTATGTACCGGAGTGACAAGTAGCTTCCTATGCTACTAGTATTCTATGTATCCATCTAGTGTATAGAATTTCATCTTCAACCTTGTAGGAAAGGTTAAGATCTTCATCAATCTCATCATGTATGTGTTTCAACTCTTACTAGCTACAAATGTCTCCTCGTAGTCTGGGCCTTCCTTTCATGAGAAGCCTCGTGCTACGAATCTTGCTTTGTATCCCACGATGTTTCCATCTATTGCATGATGGAACTTTTAACTTCTCTTCAGGTATCGATACTATGCCCTAAAATGATTCTTCTTGAACTGGCCTTCCCTTTCTTCTTGGTGGCTGGAAGGTTCTGCATCAATGATGTCACTGCACTCGTCATATTATTCTTTGTCTTTGAATTGTCGTCACTTGTTCTTCAGAACAAGTCTTCATTCTTCTTTGCTTGTAGGTGATTATGTATGCGATCTTTCCTACAAGTCAAATGCAGTTGTATGGTTAGAACATTTCATAAGGAATATTTATACTGGCAAGTTTTTATGCATAAATATATGATCATGCAACTACTTTAGCCAATACAACATTCATCCATATCTCACTGAAACTTTCTAGATGCCTTCCATCTCTACCAAGACAACATTGATATTGTGCACTAATCCAATATGTCAGCAAAGAGGTTTCATTCTAGATAAGTAGCATAGGAGAGTTGTATAGCACCATGAGCTACTTACCCATCATATGCATATTAGTATTATACTATCGTTAATGTTAACATCCTATCATGCATGATACATCAATTGAATATAAACAAATGCATAACAAAATAATATCATGAAATGACAATTGAATACTTATCTTTATTTGTTTCGTGGGTGTACTCCTTCTTGAGTCTTCAACTTCATCGTCTTCTTCATTCATGATAGCATCGTTTCTTATCCAAATGCTAAGGAGGATAAGAGGTGCTTCAAGAGTTGAGTTCTTCATATTCCTCATCGATTGAGGGATCTTCTTTGGATGGTGAGAGCTTGATCTTCAATTGTTTCCATCTTCTCTTTTCTTCTTATGAGTCGAGCTTCTTCTTCTTCTCGAAGCCTACTGAAAGTAATCACTTCCTTCTGACACACATTCCTTGAATGAATGAATTCCACAATCATGGGAGGCCATTAAAGGTGGCCATCACCACTTCTGCATTCTTCACTTTTTCTTTTACCGCTTCAAGTTGTTCTTGATTTGAGAGACTCTTATGACTACATGGTCTCTCCATTCTGGATCTTCACTTCCTTCAACTGGTTTCTTAAGGTCATATTCCGATCTATGTTCTTTTCTTCAAATAGCTTGGTCAAGGAATCAAATGTCATCAGTGTCTTTATGTAAGACACTTGTAGTACAAGATGATTCGTGACTGAATCAACAATGATCTTCTTGGCCTTGACCAAGTTCTTCTTGTGTAAGGCTTCTAGCCTCATCTCCCTCTGGAACCGGAACCTCTATACTCATGTAAGTGTCCAATCCATTTTCTTCAGAGAGATCATATACTTCTAGCCTTGGAATTTGTCAACTTCACCAAGTTTATCATCTAGCTGGTGTGATAGATCACTTTAAAATGAGAACCTCAAATAAAAATAACAAAGGATTAGATCTTACCGATTTGAGGTGTCCGTCCTGGTTCTAGAGCTAGCTGATCTAGGGTTTGTCACATAAACCCTAATTTTCAAAACTTGGAATATTTTAGATCTGATTGTATATACAGATAAATCTCTTCAAATGGAGTTTTCCAATGTACTCCTTTTCTAAAAACAGTGGAGGGAAGCTCCCAGAACAGGAAGCCCTAATTTTCCAATCTTTTCTGCAGAAATGCTTGTTACTGTTTATGTGATATCTCTGAAATTACTACTCCGTTGTATCTGAAATTTCGCAATAAGGTAACCTCACATGTCCCTCATCCAAATACATAGGTTTTATCAGAATTGGTTTCACCATTTTGGATTTATGATCCTTTTCCCAAGGTGACCTGTTACAGGACTGTTCAGAATAGCGAAGTTGTACGACATTCCACATGTCACTGGTTGATATTTTGAGTTTGATATTTGGACCAACAAAATTGCAGTCTGTGCCCTTTCTGGGGCATCTTCAGCAATTGCATTTGGACCTTTGTATCCCAGGATATTGCAATTATCCCTAGGTATCCTGTTTAGGGATGAATTCTAGAAGAGGTTGGAACCCTAACTTGGAGGGATCATATCTCCCAGAATATAGCGAATCGGACACTGAATTTTGGATACAGTGTACATCAGAATTGTATCTTCGACACCTGCAATTTTTAGCTTCTGAGACTTCTCCAAATCCTGAATATAGCACATGTACCAAAAATTAGCAGTTTTAGTATTTAGGGTTTTTCCCAGCTCAAGGTCAAACTAGGGTTTGACTTTCTCGGAGTTTCACCCAACAAAATTTCTTAATCCAGGTCTCTAAACTTCAGTTTTGATGAGGATAAAAATCCTATGCTGGTCTCATGCAAAAATTCCTCTTTTGTAGAAATCCCTAATTTCCGCATCGAAAACTGAAAATGCTTGGAATCGAATTCCGCTTTGACAAAAAGATTCAACCTTCAATGGAGAGTCATCCTAGCACACTTTTGTTGATAGATTGTGGAGAGAGACCCAAAAAATAAGAATCCCTAGATTCTACAGCTGCACAATGTCTTCTTCTCAAGTTAGCTCTGATACCATGCTAGTTTTTCATTATATAAGCTAGCGTTATGATCTTAGGATCTTTTCACTGAGAGAATAACAAGCACAGCAATAAAACATAAGCACATCACAAGAGAGAAGAAACACAAAGAGTTTTTCTTGGGGAAACCATAAAGGAGAAAACCCTACAACTTCCTCAGAGATAGAATCAACACCAAAATAGTAAAAGCCCAAAACAATAAGATGCACTCCCGACAGCAGTAGTCTTCTTCTTGTCTAGTCCCAGTGTATTTCCTTCCTCACTAATGTGCCACACTTGAGTGAGTAAGTGATGTGTGTTGCAAGTGATAAATAGAGAGGCTCTCACTCTCTATTTATATTCTTCCGTTCACTTGAAGTGCACTCCAACATGTCAGCCTTAACAATTACTTACTAGAGCTGACATCTCTAGCAGTGTCTAATAACCTTAGTGCCCCACCACTTGTGGGGACTTTGCCTCCTCTGACCAATAGGAGGGTAACATAATGGTGGGGACTATTGCCTTGACTTAAAATGACTCACCTAGGGTCGACTTCACTGGGATAGATTAATAACCCAAGGGCCCCACAACTGTGGGGACTTTAACCCTTGACCAATAGGAGGGTTACCCACAATGACTTGACATGACTTTCTCATTATAGAAACTTCCCGGAATAAACATAGGGGTATGACATGACTCAAATGAATTACAATACATCCCGGAATGAACATCGGGTTACAATAGATAATAAATACAAGTGAATACATTCCAAAGGGACAATTACATGAACACTGTGAATGGTATAATTGCCAACATGTCAAAGTTTAATGTGATGGTTTTGGTCATTCCTTTTGGTGGTAGGAGTTTAGGTTGGACTTGCAGAGTATTATGTTGAGGTTTCTTACCTTGTATACCATTGCAGTGAGACCAAAACAAAACCATGAATTCAATGAGATTTTTTTTGCACCCTATTTCAAAGAGCTAACACACATAAGCTTTTCATAATGGTGTAACGAGCTAACACACATAAGCTTTCACTCGTAGTGCCATGTTAGAAGGAAATTTAAATCCATCTAGATTTCCATCATGGTTTAATGTATTTGATGATAATGTGGCAGTGTTAGATGGAAAGCTACCTTATGAAAGCTAACACACATTACCTTTTACTCATCGTGCAATGTTTTAAGAACAAAATCTAACTTCAGCTAGATTTTACTCATGGTGCATTATGATTGATGACAATATTATTGTGCTAGATGGAAAAAGACACTATGAAAGCTTACACACATTCGATTTCATTCACCGCACAACGATTTAAGGATGAAAGCTAACTTCAGCTAGAATTCCAACACGGCTCAATATGATTGATGACAATGTGGTTGCTTAAATGAAAAACTACCTTATGAAAACTAACACACATTAGCTTTCACTCATCGTGCCATGTTGTTAAAATGAAAGCTAACTCTAGCTAGATTTATATTATGGTGTAATGAGCTAACACATATAAGATTTCCCTTATAGTGTCGTGTTAGAAGAAAAGCTAACTCCAGCTAGATTTCCATCATGTTGTAATATATTTGATGACAATGTGACCATTTTAGATGGAAAACTACCTTATGAAGGCTAACAAACATTAGCTTTACTCACCATGCAATGTCTTAAGAAAGAAAGCTAGCTCTAGCTAGATCTCCATCATGGTGCATTGCGATTGATTACAATGTGGTTGTGCTAGATGGAAAACTAAATTATGAATGCTAACACACATTAGATTTCACTCACTATGCAATGATTTGAGGATGAAAGCTAACTCCAGTTAGATTTCCATCACGGTGCAATGCGATCGATGACGATGTGGTTGTGTTAGATGGAAATCTACTTTATGAAAGCTAAAACACATTAGCTTTCACTCATCGTGCCATGTTGTTAAAATGAAAGCTAACCCCAACTAGATTTCCATCATGGTGTAATGTATTTGATGACAATGTGGTTGTGTTAGACAGAAAACTACCTTACGAAAGCTAACACACATTAGCTATTACTCATCATGCAACGTTTTAAGAATGAAAGCTAACTCTAGATAGATTTTCAACATGGTGCATTTTGATTGATGACAATGTGGTTATGTTAAATGGAAAACTACATTATGAAAGCTAACACATATTAGATTTCACTCACCATGCAACGATTTAAGGTTGAAAGCTAACTGCGGCTAGATTTCCATCACAGTGCAATTTGACAATGTGGTTGTGTTAGATGGAAAACTACCTTATGAAAGTTGACACACATTAGCTTTCACTCATCGTGCCATGTTGTTTAAAAGAAAGCTAACTCCAGCTATATTTTCGTAATGGTGTAATGAGCTAACACACATAGGCTTTCACTCATAGTGCCATGTTAGAAGGAAAGCTAACTCCAGTCAGATTTCCATCATGGTGTAATGTATTTGATGACAATGTGGCAGTGTTAGATGGAAAGCTACCTTATGAAATCTAACACACATTATCTTTTACTCACCGTGCAAGGTTTTAAGAACGAAAGATAACGATAGCTAGAGTACCATCATGGTGCATTGTGATTGATGACAATGTGGTTGTGCTAGATGAAAAACTATACTATGAAAGCTTACACACATTAGATTTCACTCACAGTGCAACGATTTAAGGATGAAAGGTAACTTCAGCTAGATTTGCAACACAATGCAATGTGATTGATGGCAATGTGGTTTTGTTACATGGAAAAATACCTTATCAAAATTAACACACATTAGCTTTCACTCATCGTGCCATGTTGTTGAAAGGAAAGCTAACTACAACTAGATTTTCATCATGGTGTAATGAGCTAACACACATAATATTTCCCTTATAGTGCCATGTTGTTAGAATGAAAGCTAACTCCAGCTAGATTTCCATCATGGTGTAATGTATTTGATGACAATGCGGCTCTGTTAGATGGAAAAATACCTTATGAAGGCTAAGATACAATATCTTTATTCACCCTGCAAATTTTTGAGAATGAAAGCTAACTCCAGCTAGATTTCCATCATGGTGCATTGTAATTGATTACAATGTGGTTGTGCTTGATGGAAAAATACACTATGAAAGCTTACACACATTAGATTACACTCATTGTGCAACGGTTTAAGGATGAAAGCTAACTCCATCTAGATTTCCAACACGGTGCAATGTGCTTGATGACAATGTGTTTGTGTTACATGGAAACCTACCTTATGAAAGCTAATACACATTAGATTTCACTCATCGTGCCATTTTTTTAAAAGAAAAGCTAAATCCAGCTATATTTTGATCATGGTGTAATAAGCTAACACACAACCTTTCTCTTATAGTGCCATGCTGTTAGAAGGAAAGCTAACTCCGGCTATATTTTCACCACGGTGTAATGTATTTGATAACAATTTGGCTGTGCTAGATGAAAAACTACCTTATTAAAGCTAACAGACATTAGCTTTAGTGACCATGCAATGTTTTAAGAATGAAAGCTAACTCTAGCTAAATTTCCATCATGGTGCATTGTGATTGATGACAATGTGGTTGTGCTAGATGGAAAACTACATTATGAAAGCTAACACACATTAGATTTCACTCATCATGCAATGATTTGAGGACGAAAGATAACTCCAGCTAGATTTCCATCACAGTGCAATGTGATTGATGACGATGTGGTTGTGTTAGATGGAAACTACCTTATGAAAGCTAACACACATTAAATTTCACTAATGATGCCATGTTGTTAGAAGGAAAGCTAACTCTAGCTAGATTTGCATCTTGGTGTAATGCATTTGATGACAATGTGGCTGTGTTAGATGAAAAAATACCTTATGAAAGATAACAATAATTAGCTATTACTCATTGTGCAACATTTTAAGAATGAAAGCTAACTCTATCTAGATTTCCAACATGGTGCATTTTGATTGATGACAACATGGTTGTGCTAAATGAAAAACTACATTCAGAAAGCTAACACACATCATATTTCAGCTCACTATGCAACAATTTAAGATTGAAAGCTAACTCCAGCTAGATTTCCATCATGGTGCAATGCGATAATGCGGTTGTGTTAGATAGAAAGCTACCTTATAAAAGCTAACACACATTAGCTTTCACTCATCCCGCCATGTTGTTAAAAAGAAAGCTAACTCCAGCTATATTTTCATAATGGTGTAATAAGCTAACACACATAAGCTTTCACTCATAGTGCCATGTTAGAAGGAAAGCTAACATTAGCTAAATTTCCATCATGGTGTCATGTATTTGATTACAATGTAGCTGTATTAGATAGATAACTACTTTATGAAAGCTAACAAACATTAGGTTTTACTCACCGTGCAATGTTTTAAGGACAAAAACTACCTCCAACTAGATTTCCATCATGGTGCATTGTGATTGATGACAATGTGGTTGTGCTAGATGAAAAACTACACTATGAAAGCTTACACACATTAGGTTTCACTCACCATACAATGATTTAAGGATAAAAGCTAACTTCATTGATATTTCCAACACAACGCAATTTGATTGATGACAATGTGGTTGTGTTACATGGAAAACTACCTTATGAAAGTTAATACACGTTAGCTTTCACTCATTGTGCCATGCTGTTAAAAGGAAAGCTAACTCCAGTTAGATTTCCATCATGGTGTACTGAGCTAACACACCTAAACTTTTTCTTATAGTGCCATGTTGTTAGAAGGAAAACTAACTCCAGCTATAATTCCATCACAGTGTAATGTATTTGATGAAACTGTGCCTGTGTTAGATGGAAAGCTACCTTATGAAGGCTAACAAACATTAGCTTTACTCACTGTGCAATGTTTTAAGAACGAAAGCTCATTCCAGCTATATTTTCATCATGGTGCATTGTGATTGATGATAATGTGGTTGTGCTAGATAGAAAAATACACTATGAAAGCTTACACACATTAAATTTCACTCACCATGCAATGATTTAAGGATGAAAGCTAACTTCAGCTAGATTTCCAACACAGTGCAATGTGATTGATGACAATGTGGTTGTGTTACATGGAAAAGTACCTTATGAAAGCTAACACACATTAGCTTTCACTCAACGTATCATGTTGTTAAAATGAAAGCTAACTCCCACTATATTTCTATCATGGTGTAATGAGGTAACACACATAAGTTTTCTCTTATAGTGCCATGTTGTTAGAAGGAAAACTAACTCCAACTAGATTTTCATCATGGTGTAATGTATTTGATAATAATGTGGCTGTGTTAGATGGAAAACTACCTTATGAAAGCTAACATACATTAGCTTTAATCACCATGCAATGTTTTAAGAACGAAAGCTAACTCTAGCTAGATTTCCATCTGGTGCATTGTGATTGAGGACAATGTGGTTGTGCTAGATGGAAAACTACATTATGAAAGCCAGCACACATTAGATTTTATTCACCATGCAATGATTTAAGGATGAAAGCTAACTCCAGCTAGATTTCCATCATGGTGCAATGTGATCGATGACGATGTGGTTGTGTTAGATGAAAAACTACCTTATGAAAGCTAACACACATTAGCTTTCACTCATTGTGCCATGTTTTTAGAAGGAAAGCTAACTCCAACTAGATTTTCATCATGGTGTATTGTATTTGATGACAATGTGGCTGTGTTATATGGAAAACTACCTTACGAAAGCTAAAACACATTAGCTATTATTCACTGTGTAACGTTTTAAGAACGAAAGCTAACACACATTAGCTTTTACTCACTGTGCAATGTTTTAAGAACTAAAGCTAACTGTGGCTATATTTCCAACATAGTGCATTTTGATTGATGACAATGTGGTTATGCTAAATGGAAAACTACTTTATGAAAGCTAACACACATTAGATTTCACTCACTGTGCAACGATTTAAGGTCGAAAACTAACTTCAGCTAGAGTTCCATCATGGTGCAATGTGACAATGTGGTTGTGTTAGATAGAAAACTAATTCCAGCTAGATTTTCATCATGGTGTATTGACCTAACACACATGATCTTTCACTCATCGTGCCATTTTGTTTGGAGGAACGCTAACTCCAACTAGATTTCCATCATGGTGTAATGTATTTGATGACGATGTGGTTGTGTTAGATGGAAAACTATTTTATGATTGATGACAATGTGGTTTTTTTAGATGAAAACTACATTATGAAAGCTAACACATTAGATTTCACTCATCGTACAATGATTTAAGGACTAAAGCTAACTTCAACTAGATTTGAATTATTGCAACTATGTTACTTTTTTTAACATACACTTCATATGGTTTAACCTTAATTACAAACTACAATTCAAATGTGTTACAAAAATTGAGAGGAGTTACAATGGAAAATATAATTTTGACAAGAGGGGACTATGTTGACCTCCTAATTAATGGTCAATTTATTGGACTAGGAAGGGTTGAATCTACAGAGACTACAACTCATTATGGTGGAGAAATGCTTAATGTAATTCAAATATGGTTTTTATAATTGATGTCATTGAACCACATTTGATTGTGGAAGATGTTGATGAAGGGGACTTACATCCATGGAAGATCATAGATTTGAGGCATAACAAAGTTAAATCAAAATATTGAAGCACATGTTAAGTGTTTTTTAGAGTACATTGCTTGTTTTTTTGAGCAAACACTAAGTTTGTTTAATTTGTTGTATAGGTGAAAATGCCTCTTCTGCATTTTCTATTGGAGACAAGGTATATCTTTCGCAATGTGGAGTGAAGGTGGGTGAAAGTTCCATATTCAATACAAAGATTGGTCATAAGGTGCATGGAAGGATGGTAAATAAATGATACATAGTGGTTAACATTGAGAACGTGTTAAAACATGATGTTCTCTTGCCACATCCAACGGTATTTGAGAATACACTAGGGGGTGCATTGGGATCTTATGAGATTTGGCTAGAATCAGATTTGGAACTCATTGTCATGATCATCTAATAAATACTCCCCAAGATAGGCTTACATTCACTTGTAAAATGGTTTCTCTTACACATGAATGCACGGGAACAAGCATGTGCATTGCCAAAGGGATCATAGTTAATGTTCATGAGTATGACATGGTTGAGGATGAAATGTTAGGTGAAAAGGAATTACGTGTAAAATCAAAATATGTTGCAGGAACAAACTTGGGTTTTCCGATGACAGGTATGCTAACACATGGGCATAGCACAGGAGGTTTTGATCATTTCTCCCTACCATCTGTACACATGGGATCACATTTTACCATCACATCTCTTGCAAAGTGCTTGAGGGACCTTGAAGACCCAAACCTTGATATGTATGGTCATTTTCTTTATGAGAGTGGAAGTTCACGAAGCACAGTTTCAAATGCATTATTTCAAAAATCTATTTTCTCAAAATGTAGAGTGTACAAGGATGCTTTTCTATCTTTAAATGGAAGCTCAAAAAATCAAAATCTTGATTTTAAACCTCTTCCTCCACATTTATTGTTACAGCTGGACAATGCAGCTACTGATAATAAGAATCGTTATGTTTTCATGTTTCTATCACTATTAACTACACTTGGTGTCTTCATCACTATTGAGGTTGGGTTCTTGCTTGTGGGGCACACCCATGAAGACATATATGGAACCTATAGAAGAGTGTCTTCCAACTTGAAAAGTAAAGATATATATTCTTTACCTAAGATGATGGATACATATCGCACAATAGAAGAAAAACAGGTGTTTCCACCTAAACTTATTGACAAAGTGTATGAATTCAAAAGGTTTCTTAATGGGTACATCAAGGAGGGGAAAAATGCACTAGTTGGACATCTTACTGTCCAATACTTCCAATTTATTGTACTCAATGATGTTCCAGTTATGAGTTATAAAGAATCCATCAAAGACATTGAGTGGTCAGAACCAGTTGAGTTGTGGAATATAGATGATGAAGGACGACCTATATTTCCCACAGGGAAGCCATCTTTCTTATGTCCCAAAGGAAATGATGTTTATTTAAAAGAACTAAAGGAATGGCTAACATCATACATAAAAATGTTGAAAGAGACTATTGGCAATGAGAATTCACCAATTGTGAGAAAGGAATGGAATAAAAAACTAGAGTATTGGAAAAGTGTTACTGATGCATTAGATGGAATCTATAATGACCATACACCCTTGGATGAAAGTGATTCTTCTTCTAATGATTTTTGGCCCAAGACGAGGCAAAATGTTAACGTTGATGGTAATGCACTCCATGCAATATCAAGTATTATGGATGGGGATTGTGATAATGTGACAAATGAACTGATATATACGGTTGGACCCAAGTGCAACAAGCCAAAGCCAACATTCGATCCTAGAATTGATGTTGAGAAATGAAAGATGTTGCTTGTTAGATCAGAAAATGAGGATGAAGGAGAGATGATTTGGATGGCAAAAGCTACCTCAGATATCTTCTACGATGATGAAAATGAGACCCTTCATGTAAATATTGATTGGTGGCATCCTAGCTCAGACAAATACAAGGGAAATTTTTTAGAACAATATTGGGTACCAAATCATGATGACACAGAACTTGGATCTATTCCAATTAATACCATAGTTTGGGCATGGATTCCAAACAAAGAAGATTGCAGGAAGACCAAGATAAATAAATTTGGTGTAAAAGCTGTACTTGATCTGCTTGAGTGGATATAAGCATATTAGGTGGAGATGATTCATAAAAGTAATTTTTCTTTTTGAATGACTTTTAGTATACATGAAGAAACTTTTTCAATGTTTGTAGTATAATAAATACTCTTCAAGCTACTTTTTGAGGAATTTTATATTATTTACTACATATGTGAAAATTTCACTTCAAGTTCATTGTTAATTCATGTGATGATACTTTATGTGAATTAGATAACACCATTCAAATTTTAACTTTTCAATTTGTCGTTTAGATCAACACAACATCTCACTATATCAATTGTGCATAATTATATTTATTAATGCATGTACAAAACCCTTACCTTATTTATTATTATCTTTTGCTCAC
>LPNX010274829.1:3590-116881 GCA_001517045.1 Pseudotsuga menziesii
TTCCCTAGATGGCATAATAGTACATCCTGTAGATGAAAGTTGATAACAGCCTTGCCAACTCCCAACATCTGGTAGGTTGTAGTGAAGTTAGGATCGCTAGGTTGGGATCACCTAGAGGTCTCATTTCGACAAGATTCAAGCACTATGGTTAGTGCTGCAATTGGAGGTCCAGCCAGTGATGTGATTGGTGCTCCCTTTCTTATACTTAATGTCGAGGTGAAACTGCTGAAATAATGTGGACCAATTTTGATGGTGGTCATTCTGTAATTTTCCAAGTGTTTACATGAATTGCAGAGGATTGTGCTCCATATGGATGATTGTCTCCCTCCCTTGAATGAAATACTTTCATTGGTGGCATGCTTTTACAATGGAATGCATCTCTTTCTTATAGGTGGGGTACTTACATATTGCATTTAAGAGTATCTCACTATGATAGGCCACCAGATGACTGTGTTGAATGAGAACAAAACCGACAGCATAGTGTGAAGCATCTATCTGAATCTCAAAAGGTTGTTGCAGATCGAGTACTACAAGCACCAGAGTTAAGCATGAAACTATGTGTCAGATCATCAAATACTTTCTATTGTGACTTCGTCCACCCAAATTTGGTTTTGCAACCACTCTTGGTCACTTGGTTGAGGGTCCATGCAATGTGAGAGAATCCCAACATAAACCAACGATAGAAGTTGGCGAGGCCTAAGAAGCTCAGAAGCTTTATTAGTGTTGTTAGGGCTGGCCAGTCACAAATGACTCGGATCTTGGATTGATATACATTCACACCATTCTCATCTACAATATATCTAAGGTATGGACCCTATTCATGCCAAAGGAGAATTTCTTCCATTGTTAGCATATATCTTGTGTTGTTGTAGAGTGTGGAGGACTTGTTTAATGTGTTGTAAGTGTTCTTGCCAAATTTTATTGAAGACGAGGATGCCATCCAGATACACAACTGTAAAGTAATTGGTGAAAGTCCGCAAGATTTCCATCAACCTCATGAAGGTCATTGGGGAATTCATTAAGCCAAAGTGCATGACCAGACCCTCGAAAACACTTTCTTTAGACTCAAAATCAATCTTCCATACATCAGTTGATTCTATTGGGACTTGGTGGTAGTCAAAATTCAGATCTATCTTGCTAAAATAATTGGCCCCCTTGAGTTGGTCAAGGTCGCCAATTCAAGAAATTGAGTATTGATTACTAACTATGATTTTGTTTAGAGCTTTGTAATCAATACATAGTTGTCAGGGCTTGTCTTTCTTTTACACGAGCACAATTGGACTTCCGTAGGGTAAGGAGTTGAATTGAATGTGTCCCTTTTGGAGTTTCTCTTGAATGTAGCGCTTGGTTTCCTCATTTTCTAGGAGAAAGCGTCAATAAAGGTTCATAATGATTGAATGTTTCACTTGACAGTTTAGAGGCACCCTAGTAGGTGAGGTGAATATGTCTCGATATTCTTCTACGACTTTGTCCACTTGCTTCTGTTGCGTAGATAGGTCTTGTATGAAGGACAAAGATGTGGCCGCAACATTCCATTCACTGTGAGAATGAATCATGAAGAGGACAAATTTCTGAGTCTAGGAAATGACATTCTAGCATTGCTTAGCTGATATCAAAGAGATTGTTGTAGGTGAAGCTACCTTTGGTATCATGTATAGTTGTCTATCCAAAGTAATAATGATGTTACGGCATCTAGACTCATACACAACATGATGTTTCCACATATATGGTTGACCTAATAGAACATCACAAACTTTAAGAGGGAAACATCACCTAATACCCCGTCCTTAAATGGTTTGATGCCATAGGGCATGTGACATTATTGGTTGACGTAAAGATCTCATCTATGTCTGAGACACCCGATATTATATGGTTGTGTATGTGGTGTTCTCGATAACTCCAATTGCTTGAATACCTTTGTTTATATCAAATTCCTTTTGCTTCCTCTTTCAACAATGAAATACAGTGGATCACCCTTCATCCACATCTACAAGTGAAAAAGGCGCTCACCTTCTTTTGGCTCCATGGGTTTGCTCGGTTGGACCTTGATGGTAGCAACTGTGGCACTGTGTTCTGTATCAATGATTCTCTTCTCCTTTTCTGGCTCTAAATCAGAGTTGGAGCCTAGATATGCCTCTGAGGATTTTAGCTCGACCATCAATGGCTATTTCAGGAGACATCCATCTGTGTTGTGCCAAAGTATTTTATGGAACTCGCACCACTTCCCAATGTTTTTCTTCATATTCCCATTACGCTTATTTGCTTGTGACTTAGACTGGTGGTCCTAAGGTTGTCCATCCTTTCTTTGTCCTTTGTTCCGTGGACTGGGGTTTCCTTTTCCCTACTTCCGTTGTGATGCATTTGCAAATCCAAACTCTTGCTTATTCCTCTGCTTCAATTTTTGCTTGATTATGAAAACATAATGATAAATGACTCTTAATGACGAGGTATCTAAAAACACCATTTCTGTTGGATGCACCTATGTAGACCCCCACAATATTTTAAAATCGGATGTTGCTTGGAGTCTCTGATACCTAGCTAGGTGTGCAAGTCATGGAAAGTATTGTGAATTCCGACATTGTTTGGTCCCTCTCTTGAAGCAGTGTGATCCATCTTGTGTACTGGATGCCATAGTTTTCAATAGGGTAACATTGTTCATTAACAACATCCATAAAACAGACCCCAAGTGGGGCCAAAACCAAACATTTCAGAATCATCTATGGCATTTTTCTCACAATAAGTTTCCTACCAACTATTGACAGGGGAGATATTATTAAAGAGCACAAAGGTGATATTTTCCCTATTGAAAAAATTGTGGATAGAAAAATACACTTCTAATAGATTTAGCCATTTTTCCAAAGCATGTGCATCTATCTTACCTTCAAATACAAGAATATAAAAATAAATTGTACCTTGAAGGGGGCGATGCTTCCAAAGAGGAAGATTGACGAAGATGTGTCTACAGTTGTTGGAATCTTTTGAAGGATTTGGGATAAGTTATCCATCATCTCGTCCCTTGATCATGTGAAGGATTCCTTGAGCAACAACTTAGTAGGATACCTTGCTCCATCATCTCTCTTTTCTTCCGTCACAGAAGGTCGTTGGTATCATTGAGGACTATCTTTCATAGGTTAAAGTAGCTAGAGTCTCAACTCCTTATACCCCTACCGCGTTGGGTACATGCATAGAGAAACAAATAAAGAGCAGACCGCTTTGATACCACTGATCCGGGTTTACGAGGGAAAAAATGAAACAAAAAAATATTATAAAAACACATAGATGCAATAATACTAAATTTCTATTAATGAATTAAATTTGCACGAACTATAGCAAGATCCAAGGTTAAATGAACTAACTTGAATGGTGGCAACTTATCTCTAAGAAGAGATGTGACTACTACACTAATTTGCAAGAAGTGAGTTAAAATGAGGCCAAAAGGGTCTTTTAACATAACGCATCACTGAGAAAACCCTAAACATAAAAACCCTAATCCCAAAAGATGAAATGCCAAAAGGTTTGTTGGCCCCGATGTGGTTAGTTGACATGTCAACTTCACGGGGTGTACTTTTTGCATCTGATTTTTGTTTGGGGCGCTTAATGGCCCATCGAAAAATGTCTAACTGAGAGGTACACATTCCGAATGACCCAATACATTATTGGAACTTGTAGTGACAAAAATAAGTTGTTTAAGGCCTCAAAACAACCCTGAAAGTTCAGGACCCAAAACCCGTAAAAAACTACCAAGATGGAAAATTTTATTTTGAGTCAATGTACTAGGTGGTTGGCCACTAATGTCCACCTGGATCATAGGTGATGATCACAGGAGTAAGGAAGTGGGATTGAAACCGGAAAAACGATTTGCACAACATCAATTTTCACCACTAGAAGTGAACCAAGAACTAAGACCTCATAGCAAATTTATATATACTAGTAAACTTTGGCTCAAGCGTGCTTAATCATAGAAAGGTCACCATTCTTAAACTCACTTAGTTTACCACTCAATTTGCAAAACCTTTGCAAGTATTGTGCCTTGTGAAACTCTAATTCAAAGCTCCCATACAGTGTCGAGAGCAATGTTATCAGAACCGAACCAGTGATCGAACTGACAAAGTCCAAAATGTGAATTGAACAAGAAACCGAAAAAACCGATCAACCAAAAAATACATAAAATATTCATATTTTGTAAAAAAACTTATATACTCATGTGCATACATATGAATCCAAACCATTAATACACAAACATGCAAAGTTTCTCATATACACAAGAAGTACAAGTGAAAATAACCAAACAATGGTGAGTGAAACACATCTCTAAAGTTATGAACCAAAATATATCAATAAAGAGGTTCTAAATGGCTCCTAGAGTCCAAGAAATAAGCAGAGTATGGACCAGTCGGTTTCGCACGGAACCGATCAAAACCAATTGATTCGATGGTTTTGGTTCGGTTCTGCATGAAATCGATTGATTCACAACCGGTCCAATTTATTTTTGCAGGTTTCCTGGTTTGAGCATTGAACCAGACCGGTTGGGCCTGTGAATTGATCAAGCCAACCAGTTTTAATGGTTTAGGTTCGGTAGCAGGGTGCTGTATAGCCCACTATGAGAGAGATGTTTTCACATAATGTAATGTTATGTAACATTCCTAAAAATATAATGTAATAAAAAAATTCATGTCGACTTATAAAATAAAAAATTAAAACCAAATGAAAAGTAATTAGAAAAATCCATCTACACTCATAAAATTAAAAAATAACCAAAATGGATCCATCTTAAACCTAAATAATTTTATGACGTGTAAATTTTCTCAAGACGTCTAAAAAAGTTTACACCTCAAAAAATTGTGTCCCTCTCCATGCTTAATAGATCCGCGTTAAGATAGATTTATGTTGGTCTTAATTTAAACATCCAATAAAAACCCTTATTCATTAGTGGTGAGTAGGAGGTCATGATTACACAATTTCTCAAATTAGAAAATTTATATAAGGACAAGAACCAAGATCAATATATAATTAAAAATCATCAACCTTTAATAAGCACGTTTATGAAAACATGATGCATCACAACCTTCGCAATGGGTTACTAAATATGTCAAGATTGCAATTTAGGACAAGCTAGAAGTTGAGGGGAAAAAATTACATTGTATTCTCAAGCAAAGAACTAAGTCATTACGCAAGATGCATAATTGTTTATGGAGCGAGGTAGTTATAGGATGGGATTACTTATTGGTATGGATCATTGATTGAAGCAAAAGGACATTATAAATTTAAGTAACTTTACATATAGAGTAATATATTGTATAAAGTGCATTTGTTCATAAATATGGCATGGTCAAGGATTCCATAGACATATTAATGAAGACATGTAATCCAAGTATTATCAATATGGGTATATAGTTATTAATTTATTTGAGTTATTTATTTGGTAGTGTTGTTGTATTTGTAACTTTGGAAGATATTATGATGTATATTATCATTGTATATTGTTGTACCCTCGTCAAAAATGTTTTCCCTCCAATCAAGATGTTATTATTGTGTATGGTCATTGAGGTAAACCCTATGTTGTAAGTCGAGACTATTAATATTTCATATGCTAAGCTAGATATCATTAGTGTTTAATCCCAATTCACAACGGTAGCATATGCAGAATCACTGAAAGAAACACAATCAGAAGATAGACACAGTATTTATCCTGGGAAACCCTCAAGGGGAAGAAACCTAGCAAAACTTCCTCTATATAAGATGTATAAGATAAAACCCGAAAACAGGTATTGTCCTTCTTATTGATATGTCTCTCCCTCTCTCTCTGATGCGCTACACAAGTGAGTGAGTCTGTGTTATAATGAGGAACATAGCTCCTCTATTTATACAATTTAAGTCACTTGACTTTTACCCTAACAAGTCGGCCCCACTAAACTGACTGGGCCGACTTCACCTTGGAAGACTCAAAACAATATTATATTATATTCATTGGGGTACTATTGACCCGACTTACAATGGAGGCTTTACCTCATGACTCTGTGATGACCAATTACAATAATAACATCTCCCTTGGGGTACATTAGTAAAATACATTTAGAATATCCTTTGAAGTTACAATATTTCAACACTCCCCCTTAATGAGAAGGGTACTCTACTGACAACATCATCATCAACTATAGGAGTAACGAGAGAGAGAATCTTCAACAACATCAAGGTAATACATCTATACATCATAGGAATTTTTCAACAATCATCAGTAAATGGAACAATTACTCCCCAATGTATTCATCTTCTACAGCACAGGATCACTTGATCCTTTTGTAGCAACACTTCGATATTCCAATCCTTTGTAGCATCACTTCGATATTATTGATCCTTTGCAGTAGTACTTCGATCTTCTCGATCCTTTGCAACAACACTTCGATCTTTTTATCCTTTGCAGCAACACTTTGAGTTTCTCGATCCTTTTTCGTCACACTACCTGTAGTACACATGATCTCTTTGCGGGATGATCAATCCCTATCACTTTAGGACATAGGTCCAAGGATGATGCAGTCCTCCATAAACCTACTCTCCCTTAACAAGGAGGGTCCATAATATCGACCATCTGAATCATCTACAATTGAGTGTATCTCTCGTCCACATGTGAATGCAAGGGCTATCGTCCATAAGGACTCAACATAGACCATCCTTAGCCTGTTAGAGCTAGGACCACTCCAAGTAAATGTTATACTACGACATCTACATCTACATGTAGGAATAGTATCCATACAAGAGTATTGTCTTTAGCTGCAGATCTCGACCGAACCTAGATGTAGGTCCTCATCATAGGACATCCTCAGCGTGAACACTAGGACCACTCCATGCAAGTGTTATATTACGACACCCGTGAGGACTCGTCATAGAGCATCCTTATCACTAAATCTAGGACCACTCCAAGTGAGTTTTATTATATGGAATCTACATATAAATGTAGGTATACTCTCCATGCGAGAGTAACGTCTGCAAGGCATATCTCGACCACACCTAAATGTAGGCCCTGTCATCCGTAAGGACTCATTGTAGAGCATCCTTAGCTTCAAATATAGGACCACTCCTAAGCGAGTGTTATTCTACGATATCCAAAAATGGATGTGGGTACTCTCCATGCAAGAGTAACATCTGCATTGTCATCCTTAGCTAGTAGGGACCACTTTGAGGAACAGAGTGTAATTTCCTACAAGACCATCCTCAAGAGAGGATACTATCGTCCACAAGTGAATTTCGGACCTTGTTAGCATCTTCAGGTGTACTTGGCCTCTTTCATATTGGAGCTTCATCGTCATCCCATCATCAATGATAGTCTTGTCATCACTCCCCCTTTCCAAGGAGGATCCATATCATCAACCTGCTCCCCCTTTATCCGAGGAGGGTTCATATGTTCGACCTATTCTTCCTTTCTGAGGAGAGTCCATATCTTCGACTTGTTCCTCCTTTCCTAAGAGAGTCCATATCTTCATCATTCCTTCTTGCAAGGAAAGTTTTTAGTATCATTAGTGTTCCTCCTTACGAGGAAAGTCTTTTCTGACTACACCAATCTTGTCACAGAAATATTCAAACTGTACTCAAGATAGAGGCTTGGTTAGCACATCGGTACTCTAATACTTGAGCTTTATAGATCCCTTTTGTACCATATCCCTTATATAGAAGTATCAGATTTCTATGTGCTTTGATTTATCATGGAACACAGGATTCTCTATCATATTTATGCAACTCGGTTGTCACAAAGAATCACCGTGGCATCAAACTCCATGTCAAATAGTCTTGACATCAGTTTCCAAATCCATATCGCTTCACAACTAGCGGAGCAAGCTGCTATGTACTCTACTTCAGTTGTGCTAAGAGCAACACTTGATTGTTTCTTACTAAACCATCAGATCATGGCAGATCCCAGACAATAACATCCACATGAGGTGCTCTTTCTGTCTGCGGCACTTCCTGCCCAATATGAATCCGGATATCCATATAATTTGTAGTCATGATCTCTAACATAGTATAGTCCCAAGTCTATCGTACATTTTAGGTACCTCGTCACATGCTTTGCAACTATCAAGTAAACTCGTCTAGGTTTAACTAGATACTGACTTAAGGTGTTCACAACAAAGAATATATTTGGCCTTCTATTTGTCATGTACCTCAATGACCCAATAATCTGTGTGTACTGAGTCACATCCACTAATTCTAATGATTCATCATAATAATAGCTTCAGGTTGGTGTCCATGGGTGTGGCCATGGCTTTACAATCCAACATATCAAATATTTTCAAGATTTATACTACATACTTTTCCTGGTTCAGAAAGATTCCTTCTAGGCTCTGCCACACTTCCATCCCAAGGAAATAATGCATCAATCCAATATATTTCATCTTGAATTCTTCAGCTAGCTTCTTCTTGCAATTTGTGATATTTTTCCCATTTCCTGTCAGAAATAAATCATCCACATACAATAATAGTATGATAGGTTCATCATCCATAATCTTCATGTAAAGGTTAGGATCAACGTTACTTTTGGTAAATCCCAAGCTTGTCAATAAGCTATCTATTCTACCATACCAAGCTCTAAGATTTTTCTTCAGTCCATACATAGCCTTTTTCAACTTACATACATGAGTCACTCTGTCTTCAATTTCAAATACTTGTGGTTGTTCGATGTAAACCTCTTCCTCAACCACACCATTCAGGATGGTTGTCTTTACATCCATCTAGTGTAGATCTCACTTCATCATGGAAGCAAGTGCCATGATGGTTCTGATGGAAGTGTACCTTGCTACTGGAGCAAATGTATCTTCATAATTAATCCCCTCTATCTAAGATAATCCTCTAGCCACAAATATTGCCTTGTACTTTTCAATACTTCCATCAACAACATGTTTTATCTTGTAGATCTATTTCAAAGATACCACACTCTTTTTTTCTGGTTTGGGTACTATATCCCAAACATCATTCTTTATTATTAACTGGTATTCTTCCGTCATTACTTCCACCCACTCTTTCTTCTGGACAACTTCCTCATAGCTGGTGAGTTCTTGATCTACAAGGTCACACATCAAAGCTACATAATTGGAGTATGGATTTGATAACTTGCTTGTTCTTGTGGAGCCTTTTGGAGCTCCATATTTCTCTGCTTCTTGTATGATTTCTCTTACCCAAACAAGTTTTCTATTTAGAGAGATATGCATAGTAGGGGGTTCCCGAGGTTCTAGCATATCATGATCTTCAGATGTTACTATTTCAGGAGAGGGTTCAACTTCTACCATTCTTGAAGGTACATCCTCTTCATGTACTTCTTCAAGATAACACCTTTTGGGTTTCTTAAGAGTTGTCTGTTCATCAAATGTTACATCCCTACTAATCTCTATATGATGGAATCCTGAAATGTATATCCTAAAGGCTCTGGAGACTTCAAAATATCCAACAAATATTCCCTTCTTTCCAGAAGGATCTAACTTGGTTCTCTTCTCTTTCGGAATATGCAAATATAATAGACAACCAAATATCCCGAGATGGCTCAATTCAGGTTTCTTTACTGTATACATTTCTTCAGGAGTCTTGAATCCAAGAGCATTATGAGATAATCTATTTTTCACATACACGATTGTTCTTGCTGCTTTAGCCCACAAGTGCATGGGGAGGTCTTGGTCATGAATCATTGTTTTCATTGCTTCCATAATGGTTCTATTCTTTATTTCCACAACATAATTATGTTGAGGATTCTAGGGATTGGTTAGTTCCCTCTTGATTCCTTCCTCCTTGCATAATGCTTCAAATTATTTTGAATTATATTCTCCACCATTATCTTATCTTAGTGTCTTGATTCTTCTTTCTGAATAGTTATCTATCATGGTTTTGAATTCCTTGAATTTCTAAAACACTTCACTCTTGGTCTTTTGAAATATATCCATGTATTTCCTGAATAGTCATCAATAAATGTGACATAATATTCATATCCACTTAACTATATGGAGGGCATAGGACCACATACATCAGAATGAATTAATTCCAATGTACCTTTAGTATTTGTTTCACTTTTTGGAAAGGGATTCTTGATGTTCTTTCCTCTTGCACATCCTTTGCAAGCTCCCTCATGATCTATCTTCAGATCTAGTAACCCTATTACCACCTTGCTCAAATAGGGTAGTGCTTTGTAGTTGATGTGAGCAAGCCTCCTATGCCACAGTTCACTTGAGCTAGTAGTCTCATGGACAATGGCTATCTATGGATGTCCTTTGAGTTTGTACAATCCTCCTTCTTCTTAACCAATGACCACAACATCTTCAAGTGTCTTTCCTTTGGACTACATAAGTACTTGTCCATCTATGAAAGAAACTCTATATCCTTTCTTATCTAGTGTTAAGATGGAAAGTAGGTTCTTTTTCAAACCTGGTACATATAGTACTTCCTTCATCTTCATGGAAGTCCCAAATTCAAGCTTTTATCTTGATTCACCAATACCTTTGATGGGATATTGATAGTCATATCCTAATGATACTTTCTAAGGATAGTTCTTTTTTTCAATTCTTGACAAAGTTTTCTTCTTCCCTGTCATGTTCTTTGAAGCAACACTATCAATAAGCCATGCATCTTCTCTAGGTGTTACAGACCCAGAGAGTGCAGAGAATAAAACATATTCTTCTACATCTTCTTCTTTTGTTTGTCTCTTTTGAGGTATTTCTTCCTCATCCTCATCTTCATCCAGATGAGCATGATGTCTCTTGTTGTTGTTCATCTTTGGTGATGCACACTCTCTGGAAAGGTGTCCTATCTTATGATAGTTGTAGAATTGATACTTTGAGTAATCTTTCTTCTGATTGTTTACTCTTTTCTTTTGAAACTTCTTCATTGAAGGTTTATGACTACCTTTCTTGAAGTTTAATTGTTTTCTTTCTTTAGTATTGATGGATAGAGCTTGGTCATCTTCTCTAAGTAGAGCTTCTCTGTTAGCTACTCTAGCTTCTTCTTGAATGCAATCTTCCCATACAATTTCAAACTTCATACTTTCTTTTCTGGAACACAAAGTCTGTATGAATGAGTCCCAAGGTCTAGTGAGACCATTGAGAGTAGTCATAACTAGTTCATCCTCATCAAGGGTGTCTCCAACGGCACTTAGTTGTTCCCTAAACTGGGATACCCTTGTGAAGTAATCTTGAATTGATTCTCCTTTGCTCATCTTGGTGCCCTTCAGTTGATATCTCAAATTCATCTTTTTGTTAATGTTCCTTCCCTCTTACATTTTGGAAAGTGTATCATACATTTTCTTTGGTGTCTTCTTAGATGACACTTGAGGGATCAAGTGATATTTGATAGAATCAACAACGATCATCATTGCCTTGATTAGGTCTTGCTCATGCTTCTCCTTAGCTTCATCTTCTTTAGGTTTTGAAACTCCGTGCTTTATGTACTTCTCAAGACCATTCTCTTTAAGAATGAGACTAATCCTATACTTCCATGCTAGGAATTTTTCTATGCCTTCCAGTTTGTCCTCAAGCTTAGTGCTTGGGGCCATTCTATCCAGGAGGTCACTAAAAATTGAAATTTCTTAAAATGAAAATCTGACCTTACAAGGAGATGCGCTTGACTGAGGCAAGTTGGTTGGTCCACTTGGTTTCTGGAGATCCCAAATATTTACCCTTCAAAACTTTCTTCTGAGGTTGTAGCTTCTGCAGAATTTCTGGTTCTGGTTTTCTGCAATTTTCTGGTTCAGTGCCAAACTAGGGTTCGGGTTTCTTGGAGATTCAACCACCCAAAAAATTTGATCTTGGGCTCAATATATGTGCTCTAGGGAGGTGCAACTTTCTATGTAAGCATATCTTCCAAATTCCAAACTTTGTAGAAACCCTAATTTCTTTCGGAGAGGGAGGAGAGAGAGTTTCACCTTGTGAAAGTTGTTTTATTCAAGATAGCCTAATACCATGTTAAGATTTCATATGTTAAGTTAGATATCATTAGTTTTTAATACAAATTCCCAACATTAACATATGCAGAATCACTGAAAGAAACACAATCACAAGATAGACACAATTTTTATCCTGGGAAACCCTCAAGGGGAAGAAAACCCAACAAAACTTCCTCTGTATAATATGTATAAGATAAAACCCCAAAACGGGTATTATCCTCCTTGTTGATATGTCTCTCTCTCTCCCCTATGCGCTACACAAGTGAGTGAGTTTGTGTTATAATGAGGAGCACAACTCCTCTATTTATACACTTTAAGTCACTTGACTTTTACCCTAACAAGTTGGCCCCACTAAACTGATTGGGTTGACTTCACCTATGAAGACTCAAAACATTATTATATTATTTTCAGTGGGGTACTATTGACCTGACTTACAATGGAGGATTTACTTCATGACTCTATGATGACCAATTACAATAATAACATCCTGATGGAGGAATAATAACATCTCCCTTGGGGTACGTCAGTAAAATACATTTAGAATATCCTTTGAAATTACAATATTTCAATAGAGACAATAGTCCCCAATATGAATATAATAAAATGTATTTGTGAGTCTCCCTAAGTGAAGTCGGCCTTGCTAGGTTAAGAGGTCGGCCCAGTCAAGTTTTAGGTTAGTCACTTGATGTGTATAAATAGGGAGGCGCCCTCCCTCATTTATACACACACTCACTCACTCACAAGTTCACATGAGGTGAGAGAGAGTACAAGGAGGAAGAGAGAGAGTTGCACAAGACATCTTATTCTTGGGTTTTACCATCTTGTGATATTGTATTGGTGACAAAAGTATTTTGAGAAAGTTTGCATGGTTTTATCCTTTATGGTTTTTTTGAGGAAAATCTTTGTGTCTTGTGCATCTTATGTATCTTGTTGTGATCGTTATTATTTTTGATAAAGATCCTAATCAATTTGAATTAGAGTAGAAAAAACTAACAGAGTATCAAATCCTCTCTGAAAGAAGGCACCATGTAGCAACAAAAACTAGGGCTTCCTAGTTCAAGGTCTTCTCTCCACAGATCATCAAGAAAAGAGGGCAAGGCTAACTCGCCCTAGGAGGGCGCATCTTTTGATGGAAGCATAATAAAATTTGAATAAGTTTCATTTTTTGACCGTAGGACATTGCGAGAAGAAACTAGGGAATCAAGTTTTGGAGGCTTCCACCACAGTTTTCAGAAAATGACCTCACTGAGCAACTCGCCTCAAGGAGGTGCAGATTTATATCTAGACATAATTCCAAAATTCCAAGTTTGGAAAATTAGGGTTTCTCTAACAAAGCCTAGGTCAACCAGCTCTAGAACCAGGTCGGGAATCTTAAATTGGTAAGATCTAAATAGTTGTTATTTCCATTTGAGATTCTCATTTCGAAATGGCTTATCACACCTAGCTTGATGATAAGCTTGGGGGAGCTAACAACTTCCGAGCATGGAAGTATAGGATATCCTTGATCCTTGAAGAAAATTATATGGATAAGTATACCAGTGGAGAAGTTCCAGAGACATAGGGAGATGAGGCTAAGGCTATCCATAAGAATAACATGATCAATTCCAAGAGAATCAATGCAGATTCTATTAAGGATAATCTCATCCCTCATGTATCATCCTTGAAGACACCTAAGGAAGTGTTCGATGCTTTGACGAAGTTGTTCGAAGTAAATAAAATCAACCAAAATATGACATTGAGGAATCAACTGAAGAATGTGAAGATACAAAACTCAAAAACCATGCAATCCTACTTCACAAGGATTTCTCAAATCAAGGAAAAACTTGAAGCAGTCGAAGAGAAGGTAGAATTAGGGGAGATTGTTATGACCACCTTGAATGGTCTTCCAAGATCATGGGATTAATTCATTCAAGGAATATGTGCGAGAAATAAGTCGATCACTTTCAACAAACTTTGGGAAGAGTGCACATAAGAAGAAGCTCGACTCATAACAAGAGAAGAGAATATGGGAGCAACTGAAAATCAAGATCTCACAGTTCACACCAGAAGAAATCATAGAAAGAAGGAGGACCATCATCACAACAAAAGGGAGGACCCTCATCACAAAAGACAAAAGAAATTCAAAAGAGATCCTTTTAGTATTAGATGCTACACTTTTGATGATAAGAAACACTACTCCATAGATTGTCCCAAAAACAAAGGCTCCTCCAACAAGAAGTCAAACACGAAAATACATCATGCCCACACTGTTGAAGATGATGAACCAACAACAAAAAGATTCATAGAAGAAAGAACTAATTCTTCAAGTGATGAAGAATATGTCATAATCTCAACACTCATGGGCACCATATCACATGGAAGCAATGATTGGCTTGTAGATAGTGGGGAATCCAAACATATGACAAGATATAAAGAATCATTCACCAATCTATTTGAGCATGAGTCACTTCAATAGCTGAAACTAGGGGTTGATTATTAATACCCCATAAAAGGAAGTGGAGAAGCTTCCTACAAGCTAGATTCCGAGAAATCTTTAAAGATGAAAGATGTGTTATATGTTGCAGGATTGAAGAAGAATATTCTCTCAATATTTTCCCTAGATGCAAAGGGAATAAGGGTGGAATTTTTTTACAGACAAGTATTAATGTGGCCAAAAGGAAATACAATTGATGATGCAACAGTAATTGGAGAGCAAGAGGGAGGTCAGTACAAGTTGAAGGGACAACCTGAACAAGCATTGGTTCATGAATCCATAGAACCAAGTGAACTATGGCATAGAAGGTGTTAGCACTAGAAATGAACCAAAGGTTGTGAAGGCTCGCTCCTAGGTAACAACAGAACCACTTTCGAAGAGATAACTGGCTTTCTACTCTTCCAAGAGGGATCTCTCACCAGATATTAACAATGCCAGATATGTATAAGTAAAAATATGAATTGCTTGTAAGATTGGTTGAAACAGAACATAGGACCATTGGGTGATGGAGTCAAGATGTGAAATATAGATGACAAAACTTTTTCAAGGTGATTCCAACACATAGGCAAGATATTTATTCAGTTGCAGTCAAATCATGATTGTTTGGTGGAAAAGAGGAACATGGATAGACCATTAACACAGAGCATTAAAGAATGAATTCTATGTTAACTTTAGAAGAAAGCTTTAGTGGATATCTGAAAACAATAAACGAAGCATAATATATATGAATTCTAAACTGCTATAGACTTATTTCAGACATGGAAGAAAACATAATGGAGGAGATAAACTGGAAAACATTCACATGGGAAAGAAAGTAACAGACCGCAACATAAAACAACGCATGAATCTCTGAGAAAACACCAGCTTTAGCTCTGCAATTTTTATTAAGGAACTCTTGAAAGCATACACTCCAAAATTACATCGGTTCCAACCCTTTTTCCCTCTACCAGGAGTACATTTATACTATCTCAGATCTGAGGCTAATCCTCGAAACAAGGCTTGGAAACTATTTTCAGTCACAATCAGACACTAGTAGTTTAGTGTGTGGTACTATTGCCACAATTTACAAATATTAAACAGACATTATGGAGTAAGTGGGTGTTCTCGGCCTGGGTGACAGCTCGATGTTTTTGTTGCTGCGCTTGCAGACCTTGAGGACGATGCCTTATGGTCGCTTTTAGGTGAGTCACCATTGGCTGGGTTTTGGAGTCTCTGGTTGGTTTCTCGAGTCAGTGGTGTGCTTTTATTCCCCTTCCTTTGTGTCACCTCCATACTCAAAGGAACCTCTTTGCGTGGACACAAAATGGCAAGGCATATTGTGTCCCCTCCTTGCTCAGCCTCCTCCGTAGCACTTCCCCCTCCAGATAACACTGTTAGATGAAGGGGTCTAGAAGAAGGGCAACATTGCTTCTGGAAAAGACAAACCTCTGCAGTGGTTTTTCATTCTTGTACTCTCCACCCTCCGTGAGGTGAGCCCTCCCACAGGAAATATTGCGGAGTGTTCCTCCACCCTCCCCACTACCTTTGGTAAGTGGACTTCATAGATGGGGCGATGTAGGCATTGGACCCCTGATGCTCCATCCCGAACAAAAACTTCCACCGAGCGTAGCCCGGGGTTGTCCTCTTGTGCAGAAGCTTTAGAGGTAGCAATGGTATCAAGGGTTCCTGGAAGAACGCTCCTGGGACATGAGTGTCCATGCAATGTGTAGTTGGGCGTGCGGCTATCAGAATACAGGTGTATCCCTCAACATACTTCACATCTGCGCCCCGATGGTTGGTGCTATCCCTAGTATGAAAAACCAAGGCAACAGACGAGCATGGAAATGAGCTCACCAACCATCAATACACCTAGACGGACAAGATTTTCAAACCAGATTGCCATTACCAACTTAAAAATTAGAAACTCTAAGGACTTGCAGCAAAATGAAACTTGTGGTTCTGCCTCTACACTAACTCATGCCATGTGCCTCAAAGGCTTTGAAAGGTGGTATTACATATATATAAGAATGGGAGACTGAACTTCGCAATGGCCGATCACCATTCCCGCACTTTTTGTCGTTGAGTAGTTGGGTGGTGACATGTGTGAGGGCCTAAGCCAAGTGATCATTTAACTACTGGAGGTCCAATTACGCCGCCTTATCGGATACGGCACTTCGCTATTTGCTACGGGAAATATTCTCGGGCGTCACCATGTATGGTTGACCTCATGCTGCAAAGCATATGGAATGGACGTTCTCACACTCCCTTGGTCCTGTGACATAGGAAACAGAATGATCTCCCTTGTTGCGCTTGCCTTTCTCCATGTGAAGAGTGGATTCGCCTGCTACTTCCTTACTTCCACGTGCCAAACCACACGAAGGATGCCTACCTTTAGGTGATATGGCACTGCCATAGGGATTATTTCTCTTGTACGCATGCTACAAATGGAGTCCGGGGAATAGATTAATCTGTCGGGAGGAAAATAATGTGTGAGAATGTCTCCTCGATTGTCATATCTTCCATGGATGCGATACCTACAGCCTTAAGACCCTCTCAACCCTTCTATTTGGGCGTCTTTCACATCCATCGTCCACGTTTCTCTAGACCCCAGTCGTTGATTCATGATCAGCCTTCATTGGGACCGTCTAATCATGGGCATGTTAACATTTCGCCAATATTCTCTCGTCCAACAGAGCGTGCACTTTCAAGTCGCGCAATCCCCCACGTCTGTCGATCAATCCTGACCCTTCATCGTGACCGTTGATCTCTGCAGCCAATACCCCTTTTCGCGATTTGGATCTCGACTTTATCTGCGCTAGTTCGGACTGCAAAATTATCCACGGACGTGGATCTGCACCTACTCTTGTCTCTGTCGTCAGATATCTCTGTCTTTTAATCCATTTCACGATTCAGAAAAACTCCTTCTTATGTGCATGTTTTCCCAGCGGAATCGCCTCAAGCCGTCGATAGGGCTTCGTCTTGATCTCGACCTTTCATCGCTTATCCTCTTTAACCGGCCTCGCAAATACCAAATTTAAATCTTTCCTCGCATCTTCGGCCTATGGAACCACGCTCCATCGTTGATCTTCTCCGTTGTGAATCTGGATCGTTGATCCACGACGCCCCTTTACCTCATTTTCGCAACTGCATGCCTTGACCTTTGGAAGGATCTACCATCGTTGATCGATATCCCTTCTCCATCTGACGGTCTTAGCCAATGGAACCCGTCGAATTGATAACCTGAGAGGTGTTTGTATAATTCTTCACTGAACAGGATCCCTTTCGGATCCTTCCAAGCCCATAACTTGAAAAATTAAACATAGGGCTAACAGTTGTCTCCACGAGGGATGTTATCCTCCCAGTGAGGTAGAAAAGAACCTCGTAAACCACGTGCCAAATCCATTGGGCTGCCTCCAGTTTTCCTTAAACTCTCAACTCGCTCTGTGATGAACCATAAGCCAAACCATTGCTGTAACACATTTATGTCGACCTCCAAACTATGCCTCCTAATCACACTCTGAAACTAAAAATAGTTGCGACTGTAAACCTGTACTTACAACTAAAAATGAAAAAAAACTGAACAACACTGAAGGAAATGCTCGATAGTTCTCGAGCTTATTTGTACCTACCTACTCTAGCTAACCGAGTATACATGCCTAATCAAGTGAACTCCAACTTCCAATGAAGCCAATCAAGAAACTTATCCAATAATTTTGTTTCCTTTTCATGCTTGATTAAAAACAGAGATGAGAGGCATAGTGGAAAAAGGTTATAACAGATAAATTGATGCTTACATTAGAGATATAACCTGTCATTACCCTTATCCAGCTTCTCCATGTATTCTACTATGGGGTCATAGAAAGCACAACAAATTCCAGCATATTCTGTCCTCTGTTTACCATGGGAAAGCTGTCCAAAATGCCACTCCTCCGGCAAGTTGTCAGACTGATATTCGAAAGATCTTTGAAAGGGATTCCTATGACCATTTTCACATGAAATATCCATCCTTTCCTTCAAAATTTTTGAAGCTAAAACCTCACTTTCCTTGTGTGCTTCAGCATAAATATCATCCTCTTCTTCAACAAAATCAAGCAAACACAACCCTTTTTATGGGGTGGTATTTTTGAATGTGAAAGGTCAAAAGAGACATTTGTTTGAGAACCCTTGCTTCCCTCTTCGTGACCCAATGTCTCATCATGAACTCCTGATGTCTCTATAAGCTGAGAGGAACCGCATGACTGTTCATGCTTATCATCTCCTGTTCCAAACAAGTCTATGAAATGTACCATATCCTCCAACTTATGTTTCTGCATAGAGGCCTTCAGTTTGTGTCTTATTAGTTAAAATGAAGAGTAACACAAAGGTAGAGTGTCACCTTCAGCACACTTATTATCTTTTCCTATCTCATCCCTTTGACTTTGGATTGCAGCTTGATTTTCTCCACTAGCATACCATGGTTCTATAGCTGGCTCTTTTGGTATATCCTCCAGTCATTCCTTCTCATACTCATCGTACATGGGTATACCAAAATCATTTTTAAAATAATCCTTAACAAACTCGGTATTGAGCAAATTGCAACCTTCAGAAAACAAAACAGTAGAACCACCTGCTTCCATATCATTAGGTTGGCCCTCCTCTTGTTTAGTAAGGGAAATCTTTAGATGAACAAGGACTATCCCCTTTCGTTTATGTGTCCCAACCAATTTTAATTTATCCTTTATTTCACCACCATTGTCCCGACTTGACAATTTTTTGGACATCTTAAGGTTTTCTTCAACTTCTAAACAATCAACAAACATATGCTGCAGAGTGGTTGACTTTATTTCCAAAAGAAGTAATGACAACTCAGGAGGAAAGGTAGTTGCATAATAGATTTTAGCAACGTTTTCAAAAGGTTGGACTTCCTTTGGAATGTTATACTAAAAGCTTGCAAATCTTCTGTTAAAACTAGATATTGCTTCACCCTCCTGCATTTTCAGGGAATAGAACTCTGAAAGTATTTGGTTTAGTGGCCTTCTCCTACCCCAAAATTTCAAAAAGGCGCAAGAAAACTCTTCCCAGGTACTGATGGATTTGTGGAAATTGAACCCAGGTGTTAGAACAATTACACTCACAAAAATTGCCAATTACACATGCAAATTACTCACAAAGGAGATTGAATATGGAGCAGAACACTAATCTGTATTGAATAAGTGTACAATAGCCAACCCTATGAAGTCATAGGCTGCCACAATAAATAATTACATGAGAGATTCGAATACATAAGGATGCCATTCGAATTTGGTCAAAAGCAGGCTTACATAATCTAAGCAAATCCCCCATAGGTGCATAAAACAGTTTCCAAAAATGTCTAGGAGCTCACGAATTGGGAAAATCAATTAGGCAAGATAATAGGTGATGGAAGGACAACTCATACATGCTTTTCTTAGGAGAAAAGAGTGGAGGATGATGAGGACAAAAAACAAGTTAACTTCACCTAGTCAAACTTTCCCAATTGCCTTAAAACTCAAAAAAAGCAGAAAAAACAGACATGTGCTAGGAAGGCCAGGAATAAAGCAGATTTGATTCCAAGTGGTTTCCCAAGCGCTCCATGACTCAAATTTAGCAAGTTTGACCACTTTGGATGTGTGGAGGACAACTTGCATAAGGTGAAATATGGAAACTAGGCAAATAAGACAAAAATTGGATTAATTAATGTCTAAGGTAGCTAACTATGGGTTGATTATTGTAACACCCCCCCTTAAGCCTGACTTATGAATAAAATATCAAAAAATTATACGGCCTAGCAACAAGGCTTAGTCACCCTTTACATACTGCATGTCCATTTAACCAAGGAAAGAGGCAAAAACCCAGTGGAAAAAATCCTCCCTTAAACATGGACAGTAAAACAAAATTTGGAAATCGTGTCATCACTCATGCTTCATAGCATGATTAGCAATCCCCGGCAGTGATTTGAGATTGCTGAATGTCTTCTCACAAAAAACTTTGGTCTAGATATCTGCTACTTGTTCTGAAGATGAACAGAAGAGTAGGTGAATGGTGTCATCATGCACAAGCTGTCTGATGTAGTGCATATGGATCTCAATGTGTTTGGTTCTCTGTCTCTGAACTGGATCATTGCAGATTCGAATGGTACTCTAATTATCACAATAGATAGTAGTTGAGTATTCTGATTCGAAGCCACACTCACCAAGTAACCCTTGCAACCATAAACATTGAGTTGCTGCATTTACAACTCCTTTGTACTCTGCTTCTGTAGATGAGAGTGCAATGGCACTATGTTTCTTGCTTGACCAGCTGATTGGTCCTTCAGCAAGCATGAACACATATCTTGATGTTGAATTTCGATCTGTGTTGTCACCTGCCCAATCACTGTCAGTAAACCCAATCAAATCAAGATCAGATTTAACTTTGTAGAATATCCCATGAGTCCTTGTTCCCTGAACAAAGTTAATGATCCTTTTGGCTGCTCTCCAATGGATCTCATGAGGCTGATCCATGTATCTTGAATCCACACTTACTGCATAAGAAAGATCAAGTCGAGTATGTGTAAGATATAGCAAACATCCAATCAATTGCCTATACAATGTATTGTTTACCATAGGTGAAGAATCAACTTCTTCAAGCTTAACTCCTGAAAGGAAAGGAGTCTTGCTTGGCTTGCAATCATTCATATTGAATTTGTTCAGCAAATCCAAGGCATACTTGTACTGATGTACTTTGATTCTATATTTGGTTTGAGCAATCTCGAGCCCCAAGAATTGGCTCAATAAGCCCAAATCAGTCATTGAGAAGGCATGGTTCATTGCATCCTTCAAGGAGGCAATTTCATCCTTTGAGCTTCCTATAATGAGAAGATCATCAACATACAAAACAATGATCATTAATGAACCATGAATCAGCTTCAAATAGACATTTGGATTTGACTTGCATTGAACAAAATTCAGTGATAGCAGAAAGCTATCAATCTTGGCATACCAAGCCCTGGGGGCTTGCTTAAGCCCATACAATTACTTCTTTAACCTGCACACAAGAGATGGATTAGTAGAAAATCCTTGAGGCTGCTACATGTAAATCTCTTCAGTGAGATCTCCATTCAGGAAAGCACACTTCACATCCATGTGATGTACTTCCCACTACTTCGAAGCTGCAATGGCTAAGGCTAGCCTGATGGAGTCCATCTTTGCCACTGGTGCAAAGGTCTCATTGTAGTCTATGCCATGTACCTGTGAGTAGCCCTTGGATACCAATCTGGCCTTGTATTTCAAAGGTGAACCATCAGCAGCAAATTTGGTTTTGTAAACCCACTTACACTGAACTAGCTTCCTCCCTGGGGGAAGATCAACCAGCTCCCAAGTGTTGTTCTTCTGGAGTGAGCTAAACTCTTCTTTCATGGTTGTTTGCCATCTTGGATCATTTGTTGCATCTTCATATGTCTGTGGGTCTAATTCAACCATCATATAGCATTTCTCTGCAAACATAGGATCTTTTATGCACAGAGAACTCTCAAACTGAGATCTAGTCCTCCTAGGATCATTAGGATTTCCAGCTAGTTCTCCAGCTGCATGAATGGTATTTGCTGCCCATTTTGGTCTTGTAGGACTGTTAGTATCTGCAATTAAATCATCATTATCAGACATATCAGAATCAGCAAGTTCAATTATCTCTTCACTTACATTTAATGGTTCTGGTGGTGAATAGGATTCTCCAACTTCCTCTGCTGCTAAAGGCCCTTCTTGGAACTGAACACTCCTTTCAATGAAGGATTTGTTTGTGCTCAAATTGATCAGCTTGTAACATTTTGAATCTTCAGAGTACCCAACAAATATACACTCTTGGCTTTGGGGCTGCAAAGCCTTCCTCTTTTCTGTTGGAATTCTAGCCCAAGCCCTTGAGCCAAAAATCCTGAAATGGGTCACATTTGGCTTGTACCCACTCCATGCTTCGAAAGGAGTCATGCCATCAAGTTGTTTTACGAGGAACCCTATTCTGGATATAGGCTGCAAAGTTTATAGCTTTGGCCCAACACTTTGGTGGCAAAGTCTTAGCCTCCATCATGCATGTTGCCATCTCTTTCAGTGATCTGTTCTTCCTCTCAGCAACACCATTTTGTTGTGGTGTGTAAGGGATAGAATGCTACATCTGAACACATGCATCTGCACAATATTGAATGAACTCAGACTTGACATACTCACCACCATTGTCAGATATGAGGACCTTGAGTTTCCTTCTAGACTGGTTTTCAACCAAAGCCTTAAAGACTTTGAAGAGGCCAAAAACTTCAGACTTGTGTTTCAGGAAGTAAACCCAGCAATACCTGGAAAAGTCATCTATGAATGTCAATGCATATTTGGCCTGAATCATTGACATATGAGGAAATGGGCCAGCAACATCATTGTGGATCAACTCAAGAGGTGCAGAGGTTCTCTCATGACTAGCTTTCTCAAATTTATGCTCTGGGTGTTTTCCTAAAATGCAACCTTGACAGACTCTTTTGGAAAACTTAATCTTTGGTAACCCTATGACCATTTCTTTTTCACTAAGATCAGAAAGATACTTGTAATTTAGGTGGCCAAATCTTTCATGCCAAAGCTTGCTTGCCTCATTAGCATGAATCAAAAGAGCAGAGGGGTTTGAGTAGGGTAGGAAGTGTGAGAACATGTATACCTTTGAAGTGTGATTTGCAACTCATTTTGCAATGAATTTACCACTTGAGATCTCTGTGATCTCAACTTCATCAAGGGAGAATATGACCTTCTTTGGAGACCCTGTGTGGGTCATCTGATACATTGATAAGAGGTTAGAGGCAAGACCCGGAACATACAATACATTGTTGAACTTACCATGGTCAAGATCAATCCTCCCTTTTCCCAAAATTTCAATGAGAGAGTTATCTCCCAGTACTATTGGTGGACCTTTCGACATGTCAAGTGAGGTGAATGCCTCCTTGGTTGAAACCATATGTCGTGAAGCTCCAGAATCAATGATGAAACTAGGTGAGCTTGATGTGCCAGCAACCAATGCATGAACTCTCTCTCTGTCTTTTGAATTTGATCCTCCTTCCCTCTTCTTTGAGTTGTTTGGAAGGGAGATGTCATTCTTCTCCAGGAGTTGGGGCAGCATGTCTATTTGTTTCTTCATGCAGGAGCTTTCAGAATGATTGCCCTTACTGCAGTATGCGCACTTGCTCATTTCTCCTTTGTTCTTCTTCTTCTGAGGGTTCTTCTTGGAACCTTGAGGCTCCTCTGGAGACTTGTTCTTGCCACTCTTTTGCTCAGGTGGCTTCTTAGCTTTCTTCTTGCTTTTTGAATCCACCCTTGAATCTCCAGCAACCAGAGCTTGGTCTTTGGAAGGTTTGATGGTGCCCATCATCACCAATTTATCTTGTTCTTGTGTGAGAGATTCCATGAAATCTGCAAGGCTAGGAATTTTCCAGGCTCGAGCTGTCAACTTTGTGGCATAGAAGGTCGAAACAAACACTGAATAGTCAGGGCCAAGCTTCGAGAGTATGGCCAAAACTAGTTGCTGATCCTTCTTTTCGATCCCACATTGTTTTAGCTGCAAAACAAGGGCTTTGAACTTGGAAAAATAGAGTTGCAGGGATTCAAAGCTATTGGGACTCAGGGAGATCAATTCATTTTCAATTTGATGTCCCCTCATCTCATCTGTCTTACCAAAAAGCTCAACAAGCTTCTGCCATACTTCATTTGGTGATGTTAATCCATCAAGATGGAAAATGAGGTCTCTGGATATGCTCAGACACAGGAGACCATAGGCCTCATCCCTCCTGTTGTGCCATTTAATTTTCTCTGCAGCTGCATTGGGCTCTGCTTCTGTTGCCATAGTCACTCTGTAGAGGCCTTTCGCTCTCAACAGTATCTCCATCTTTGCTTTCCATTCAAAGAAGTTAATTGGAGTCAAGATGATCTTCTGAGATTGATCCATAGCTCATAAATTGTCCCTTCAATCAGCAGAATGCTCCCAGTCAATGATGTCGAACCTACAATAACAAATTGGAAGGAGAGAAATCGATATACAAAGGCTCTGATACCATGTGGAAATTGAACCCAGGTGTTAGAACAATTACACTCACAAAAATTGCTAATTACACATGCAAATTACTCACAAAGGTGACTGAATATGGAGCAGAACACTAATCTGTATTGAATAAGTGTACAATAGCCAACCCTATGAAGTCATAGGCTGCCACAATAAATAATTACATGAGAGATTCGAATGCATAAGGATGCCATTCGAATTTGGTCAAAAGCAGGCTTACTAAATCTAAGCAAATCCCCCATAGGTGCATAAAGCAGTTTCCAAAACTGTCTAGGAGCTCACGAATTGGAAAAATCAATTAGGCAAGCTAATAGGTGATGGAAGGAAAACTCATACATGATTTTCTTAGGAGAAAAGAGTGGAGGATGATGAGGACAAAAAACAAGTTAACTTCACCTAGTCAAACTTTTCCAATTTCCTTAAAACTCAGAAAAAGCAGGCAATAAAGCAGAAAAAGCAGACATGCGCTAGGAAGGCCAGGAATAAAGCAGATTTGATTCCAAGTGGTTTCCCAAGCGCTCCATGACTCAAATTTAGCAATTTTGACCACTTTGGATGTGTGGAAGACAACTTACATAAGGTGGAATATGGAAACTAGGAAAATAAAACAAAAATTGGATTAATTAATGTCTAAAATAGCTAACTATAGGTTGATTATTCTAACAGGATTTAGGCTGCAGGTGTTTAAACCATTCTTTAACATCTCCTTGCAAGGACTGGGCAAAATCCCTCGTGCAAACATCATCATGTTCTATTTCAAAAAGGTCAAAGAAATGTTCAAAAGCTTGTAAATATTTCTCAGCAATGAGGTATTTGGATTCTCCATCAAATTTGGGGAGGTACTTGTAATTCTTTGTAGGAAAATCATGGAGAATAGGAGGCAAGTGGAGTGGCTTGTAGCGGTTTGGAATACTGGGAGAGACCAGGTTAGGTGAAATAGGTATGTTACCAACCATGGTTTCATGAGGTTCACAGGGGTGACCTTTAATGTCATGAGTTTTAGATGAAAGATCTTGGTCATAATAAAATGTACAAGACAATCCAATGCTTTCAGTTCGTAATGAAGGATATACAGGAATAAATTCATAGTTCTGTTTCAAGCGAAATGAACCATGGAGGACAATTTTTATAAGTTTAGGTAAATATAGGAACAAACTTACAAGGCAAGACAAGGCATCTTGGAATAAACGAAAACTCAAGTATCCTATCTTTTCACCATGCATTTTCAAGTTTCACAACGAGTTCATTTTCCTAGCAGAGTCTGCCAGTTCTTTTATGAAAACTTGATTTATGGGTCATACCACCAGCGGAGTCGCTGAAGTCTAGATCGTTTGAGAGTGGAGTCACCAAGTGAAAAGTGTACAACCTTCTTGATGTCTGATCGATGTTCACCATCAACAGCCAAATCTGAAATTATGTTTTTCATACCCATGGATGATCTTCAATCTCGTCCCTGGCAACGGCACTGGAAATGAACCAAAGGATGTGAAGGATCGCTCCCAGGTAACAACAGAACCACTTTCGAAGAGAGAACTGGCTTTCTACTCTTCCGAGAGGGATCTCTCACCAGATATTAACAATGCCAGATATGTACAAGTGAAAATATGAATTGCTTGTAAGATTGGTTAAAACAGAACATAGGACCATTGGGTGATGGAGTCAAGATGTGAAATATAGATGACAGAACTTTTGCAAGGTGATTCCAACACAGAGGCAAGATAGCTATTCAGTCGCATTCAAATCATGATTGTCTGGTGGAAAAGATAAACATGGACAGACCATTAACACAGAGCATTAGAGAATGAATTCTATGTTAAAAGTTAGAAGAAAGATTTAGTGGATATTTGAAAACAGCAGACAGAGCATAAGATATATGAATTCCAAACTGCCATACAATTATTTCAGACATGAAAGAAAACATAATGGAGGAGATAAACTAGAAAACATTCACATGGGAAAGAAAGTAATAGACTGCAACATAAAACAATGCATGAATCTCTGAAAAAACACCAGCTTCATCTCTGCAATTTTTATTAAGGAACTCTTGAAAGCATACACTCCAAAATTACATCGGTTCCAACCCTTTCTCCCTCTATCGGGAGTGCATTTATACTATCTCAGACTTGAGGTTAATCCTTGAAACAAGGCCTGGAAAATGTTTTCAGTCACAATCAGACACTAGCAGTTTAGTGCATGGTACTATTGCCACAATTTACAAATATTAAACAGACATTATGGAGTAAGTGGGCGTGCTCGGCCTGGGTGACAGCCCAAATTTTCTGTTGTTGCGCCTACAGACCTCAAGGACGATGCCTTCTGGTCGCTTTCAGGTGAGTCACCATTGACTGGGTTTTGGAGTCTCTGGCTGGTTTGTCGAGTCAGCAGTGTGATTTTCTACCCCTTCCTTTGTGTCACCTCCGTGCTCAAAGGCACCTCTATGCATGGATGCACACTAACAAGGTAGTTTGTGTCCCCTCCTTGCTCAACCTCCTCCGTAGCCCTTCCCCCTCTCGATAACACTGTTAGGTGTGGGGTCTGCAAGAAGGGCTGCATTGCTTTTGGGAAAGAAAAACCTTTGCAATGGTTTGTCATTCTTGTACTCTCCACCCTCCATGAGGTGATCCCTCCCACAGGAGATATTGCAGAGTGTGCCTCCACCCTCCCCACTACCTTTGGTAAGTGGACTTCACAGATGGGGAGATGCAAGCATTGGACCCCTGATGCTCCAGGCCGAACAAAAACCTCCACAGAGCGTAGCCCGGGGCTTTCCTCTTGTGCAAAAGCTTTGGAGGCAGCGATGGTATCAGGGATTCCTGGAAGAACGCTCCCGGGACATGAGTGTCCATGCAATGCGTAGTTGGGGGTGTGGCTATCAGAAGACGGGTGTATCCCTTAACATACTTCACATGTGCACCCCGATGGTTGGTGTTATCCCTGGTATGAAAAACCAGGGCAACAGATGAGCATGGAAACGAGCTCACCAACCATCAATACACCCAGAACGACAAGCTTTTCAAACCAGATTGCCATTACCAACTTAAAAATTAGAAACTCTAAGGACTTGCAGCAAAATGAAACTTATGGTTCTGCCTCTACACTAACTCATGCCATGTGCCTCAAAGGATTTGAAAGGTGGTGTTACATATATATAGGAATGGGATACAGAACTTTGCAATGGCCGATCAGCATTCCCGCACATTTTGTCGTCGAGTAGCTGGGTGGTGATATGTGTGACAGCATGAGCCGAGTGATCCTTTACCTGCTGGAGATCTAGTTACACCGCCTTATCGACTGCGGCACTTCGATATTTGCTGCGGGAAATATTCTCGTGCGTCACCCTATATGGTCGACCTCATGCTGCAAAGCATATGAAATGGACGTTCTCACACTCCCTCACTCCTGTGACATAGGAAACAGAATGATCTCCCTTGCTACACTTTCCTTCCTCCATGTGAAGAGAGGATTCACTTGCTACTTCCCTACTTCCACATGTCAAACCACATGAAGGATGCCTGCCTTTAGGTGATATGGCACTGCCACAGGGATGATTTCTCCTATACGCATGCTACAAATGGCATCTAGGGAATCGATTAATCTGTCGGGAGGCAAATCGTGTGTGAGAACATCCCCTCTACTGTCAAATTTTCCATGGATGCGATACCTACGGCCTTAAGACCCTCTCAACCCTTCGATTTGGGCGTCTTTCACATCCATCGTCCACGTTTCTCTAGACCCTAGCCGTCGATTCATGATTAGCCTTCATCGGGACCGTCCAATCGTGGGCACGTTAACATTTCTCCAATCTTCCCTCGTCCAACCGAGCGTGCACTTTCAAGTCGTGGAATCCGCCACGTCCTTCGATCAATCCCGACCCTTCGTTGTGACTGTTGATCTCTGCAGCCAATACGCCTTTTCGTGATTTGGAATCGCGACTTTATCCGCGCTAGTTCGGATTGCGAAATTATCCATGACCATGGATCTGTACCTACTCTTGTCTCCACCGCCAGATATCTTTGTCTTTTAATCCATTTCGCGATTCGAAAAAACTCTTTCTTCCGTGCATGTTTTCCCAGTGGAATCGCCTCATGCCGTTGATCGGGCTTCGTCTTGATCTCGGCCTTTTATCGTTTATCCTCTTTAACAGGCCTCGCGAATACCAAATTTAAATATTTCCTCACATCTTCGGTCTGTGGAACAGTGCTCCATCGTTGATCTTCTCCGTTGTGAATCTGGACCGTTGATCCACGATGCCCCTTTACCTCATTTTCGCAGCTGTATGCCTTGACCTTTGGAAGGATCTACCGCCGTAGATCGAGATCCCTTCTCCATCTGACGGTCTTAGCTAATGAAACATGTCGAATTGATAACCTAAGAGGCGTTTGTATAATTATTCACTGAACAGGATCCGTTTCGAATCCTTCCAAGCCCATAACTTGAAAAATTAAACATAGTGCTAACAGAAGGCTTACACATGTGCACTATAGAGAACTACCTATTGTAAGAAAAGAGGTTTCGGGACTTCCATAAATCCAGAGAAAACATGAAGGCATTTGCAAGGGATGTGCACAAGAAAAGAACATTAGGAAGACATTTCCCTGCAGTAAAAGCAAAGCAAAAGGAATATTGGAGATAGTCCACTTAGATGTCTTTGGGCCAATGGCATCCAACTTACTAAGCGGGTATGTATACTATGTTTCCTTTATAGATGATTTCTCTCGTAAGACTTTGATATATTTCTTGAAAGGGAAAATGAAGTATTCAACAAGTGCAATGAATTCAAATCCTTGGCCGAAAACACACTGAAAGGAATATCAAGACTCTGTGGTCAAATAATGGCGGAAAAATCACCTCAAAAGAATTCAAGGAAATTTGCAAAGAATCTGGGATTAAGAGGGACTTGAGTTGTCCCTACAATTTTCAACAGAAGGGCACTGCATAATGAAAGAATGAAACAATAATGGAAGCAACAAAAGCAATGCTACATGACCAGGATCTTCTGATGCACTTATGGGAAGAAGCAATAAGGACAGTTGTGTATGTACAAAACCGTACTCCTCACCAAGTACTCGACAACAAGACTCCTGAAGAGGCTTTCTCTAGAGAGAAACCATATTCATCCATCTCAGAATATTTAGCTTCCTAATGTACATACGCATCCCAAAGGAAAAGAGGACCAAGCTCGATCCTTAGGGAAGGGAATATTCGTAGGATACAGTGACACTTCAAAGGCCTACTGAATATACTTCCTAGGATTTAAGAAGATCAACATCAATAGAGATGTAACATTTTACGAAGACTCGGCATACTCTAGATCCAGAAAACTACATATCGAAGAGTTCAAAGAACCTGAAGCAACTAGAGTCTAAGACACAACAATGAAAGAAACAACTCCCACAAAAGAAAACTAGTATGGGAATGAGAGCTAATACAAGATGCAGAAAGGTATGGCGCTCTATACAAGATGCATAGAGAAAGGAAAAGACATAGACCATACAAGAACTGTGTGGCCATGCTATGTGACATCATTGATAAAGAACCTTCCAACTACGAAGAGGCTTCATAAAAGAAAGAATGGAAGGATGCCATGATCGAGGAGAACCAGTCGATTATGAAGAATGATGTCTAGGAGATAGTTCTGAGGCCAGAAGGAAAGAAACAACACCCACAAAAGAAAACCAGCATGGGCACGAGAGCTAATACAAGATGCAGAAAGGTATGGCACTTCAGACGAGATGCATAGAGAAAGGAAAAGACTTAGACCATACAACAACTATGTGGCCATGCTATGTGACATCATTGATAAAGAGCCTTCCAACTACGAAGAGGCTGCATAAAAGAAAGATAGAAGGATTCCATGATCGAGGAGTACCGGTCGATTATGAAGAATGATATCTAGGAGATAGTTCTGAGACCAAAAGGAAAGTCAAAGGTGACTTCAAAGTGGATCTACAAGATCAAGCATGTTGCATATGGTAGCATTGAAAAACACAAGGCAAGGTTCATGGTGCATGCCTTCTCCCAGAATGAAGGCACAGACTACGAGGAGACATTTCCACCCGTAGCAAGATACACTTCCATCAGATCTATACTTGTATTTGCTGCAATAATGAAATGGAAGGTACACCAAATGGACGTCAAGACAACCTTGAATGGTGTAGTTGAAGAGGAAGTGTACGTTGAGCAGCCACTGGGATTTGAGACACATGAAAGGCAGACTCATGTGTGCAAATTAAAGAAAGCATTGTACAGATTGAAACAGGAACCCAGCACATGGTACGGTAGGATAAACAACTTCTTGATGAACTTAGGTTTTACCAAGAGTAAAGAGGATTCCAACCTTTACTTCAAGGTTGAAGGAAAAAAACCGATGATGCTCCTACTATATGTTGATGACTTGTTTCTAAAAGGAGAGGAAAAACTCATTGTAGATGCAAAGAGGAAGCTTGTCGCTGAGTTCGAGATGAAATACCTAGGGATGATGCACTACTTCTTAGGCATGGAAGTGTGGCAGAGTGTAGATGATTTCCTTGGTCAAGGAAAATATGTCGTAGAGACTCTTAAGAGATTTAGAATGTTGGACTGCAAGGCGATAGCCACACCTATGGCATCGAAATTGAAGCTAATGTGTGATGTTTCATTAGAAATAGTTGATGCCACAATGTGTTGTCAAATGATTGGTTCATTGATGTACTTGACAAACACGAGACCATACATATGCATTGTTGTGAACACCCTGATTCAGTTCCTGATGGATCCGAGACATGTTCACCTGATTGCTGCAAAGCATGTATTGAGGTACCTGAAGGGTACAATTGACTATGGGCTCAAGTATAACATGAATCAAAAGATTAAGCTGCACGATTATGTTGATTCAGATTAGGCAAGTAACGCCACTGATAGGAAGAGCACTTCGGCATGTTGCTTTAGTATAGGATTTGGTATGATCTCCTAGTTTAGCAGGAAGAAGTCATGTGTGGCATTAAGTACAACTGAGGCAGAGTATGTTGCACATGTTCAACTAGCTGTGAGGCAATGTGGATTTGAAAGCTATTGTCTAATTTGTTTAACCTCGAATTATAGGGGACTTGTATCTTTTGCGACTACCAGAGTTGTGTGAAGTTGTCAGAGAACCTGGTGTTCCATGACAAATAGAAGCATATTGACATCAAGTATCACTATACTCGGGATATGGTGCAGGGAGTGTTGATTTTTCCTAAGTAGCATCGAGAGCCATTCTTTGGGAGAATGGAGGCACCTAGTCAATTACTAGGAAATTAACCCAGTCTAGGACTGGGACTTCAGCTTAGGGCTAAGGGCCATTCTCTGGGAGAATGGAGGCACCTGATCAGTTACCAAGAAATCAACCCAGTCGGGGACTGGGGCTAAGGGCCATTCTCTGGGAGAATGAAGGAACCTGGTCAGTTACCATGAAATCAACCCAGTCTGGGATTGGAACCTCATCCTAGGGCTGAGGGCCATTCTATGGGAGAATGGAGATGCTTGGTCAGTTACCAAGAAATCGACATTGAGTCATCTAATACAGCCTGGGGTTGAGGAACCTGGTCAGTTTCTAAGCCATCACCATAAGCCCTAGACTGAGTCTGGGCAAGTGATGCACTCCTCCCCTTTATCAAGGGGCTATGAGACCTTCTCCAGGGACTAGCTACCCCTGGTTGAGAAACCTATCGCTTGATCTTGGTGGCATCTAGGAGAACAAGATAAAGCATTTAATAATCCTCCTTATTAATGAATATGTACTTTGAGTGGGCATGAATGGACCATGGGGACCTTGAATAACTCTTGATATGACTTGTTGTGGTCACAAAATCACTTAAAGGACCAAGCAGCCCTAGCACAACTTGTATTGGTCCAAGTGACCATCAAATGAAGGTCCAAGTGTCTCACAGGCAAAAACCAATGAACCACAAAAGATTAAAAGTCAATGGTCAAAGATGAAAAAGAGTGAAGGCCCTAATGTCAACTTCCTAATTGTGTGGAACCATCTTATGGTTGATGCACTATAAATAAAGAATCATTTCAAATTATTTCATCATCATTGAAGATCATCATTTTTTACTGCTCCAAAAATACAAGTCGTGGTTCTTGGCTGAGGTTTACTTCTCCTCTATCGCAACAATTGTTTTAGACCAAGGAAGTTCTGTGGCTATCTACTGGTGTTTATCTTTCTTTTCTCCCTAATGTGGCAGCTCCTGGTCACTAGGGCTTCTTCTATTTCATGACATTAGCAGCAAAGCTGCTATAGTTAACGGTGGGGGTAGTCTACAACATCAAGAGGCTACTCTCTTCACGGTTGCCATATCTGGGCTGTCATGCATCCACCCGAGCCCTACTAGGCTCTTCCTTGTGCATCTGAGCCCTGTTAGGTCTATCCTACAGCAACAGCAGCACATGGTGGTAGCTACCAACAGTCACGGTGGTGGCAGCAACAATAGTGAGGTGGCAACAGTAACTAATAATCACGGTGGAAGTCCACGAGGGCAGCAACAAGTTATCACAATACACAGCAGCATTCCACGTGGCAATAACAAAACAATAATTACAGTCCATGTGGTGGGTGGAAACAATGAACGGTAAGCATGCTAGGGATTCTTCAGATCACTTATAGACTGAAGAACTTGGGTAGTAAAAGCTTGGATGAGTTTTTTATCTACATTCATCTCAAAGTTCTGTGAATAAATTGATCTCTACTCGTGTACAAACTTAGTCATCTCATTTAGAGGATGAATTATTAATGCTTTGGGGTTTTTGTCCTTCAAACGTTTCCCCGTGAAAATTATTGTGTTCAATTGTGTGGATGATTGCTTTGCTACTACAAATTTTTTACTACTGCTAAAATCTCAAGTGCTATCTTTATCACAGTCTGCAAATTTTATAATTAGCATACACATGTTAAATTTCAACATGTTATCAAAGCTTTGCATGTGAAGTTTACAGTCATTGAGCAGACCATTGTGGCCTCCATAGACCTTGGGACAGTTGCAGATTGAGATAGCAGATTTATTGATCAGAGATGGCTTCCAACACCTTCAGACCAAAGGAAAGCAAGGCTTATGGCCACCTTGGGAGAAAACGATCTTAATGACTTGGTCATCAATGCTATGGTAGAACCTACAACTAATGCAGGGAGGATAGCCTTTAAGAAAAAGAAAGGAAAGGAAAGAAGAATTATCTATCAATTAGTTAAGGATACCTTGATGCCTTCCTTAACACCACTGAAGACTGCCAAAGAATGTTTTGGCACCTGGATAAATTTGTACGAGAAGAAAGCACCTAATCAGAAGAGAGTACTGAAGAAGAGACTTCGTACATTAAATATGGAAAAAGATGAATCTGTGGCCCCCTTCTTCACAAAAATTGCTCAGGTAAGAGATCAACTTTCTGCCATTAGTGTCCATGTAGATGATGATGATCTTGTCTAAATGGTTTTCGATGGTCTTCCCAATATTGGGAAACCTTTCTAGCTGATGTAAGTGAACGTGAAACTCAGTCAAAATTTGATAGACTTTGGCATAATTGTTTGGAAGAAGAAGGCAAAATTCAAAGCAGAGCTAATGGTGCTAAGGAATGGAACCTTTCCCTTACAACCAAGAGAAAGAAGTTCAAGAAGTGCTTCCCTCCAAAGAAGGAAGAAAAGAAGCCACAAGGTAAGCAATTAAATGCATCAAAAATAAAATGTTTTACTGTCATAAGATGGGACATTACGCCAGGGACTATAGGCAGCCAAAGAGAAGGTTCAAAAGAAGACTCCAAGCATCTACAATAGAGGAATAAAATCTAAAGGAGAAGAAGAGTGGTAAGTCTTCCAAAGAAGAAGAATCTATAAGAGAATACTAATTGATTTCTACTCTCTCAGGATCCATCACCAACAGTGTTAACTATTGGTTAGTGGATAGTGGAGCTTAAAGATATATGACCGGATTCTGTGAAGCTCTTACAAGATACAAGAAGAAGAAGTTCACTAATCACGTAGAACTTGGAGATGATACCACCTACAAAATCGAAGGAGTTGGCTCAGCATCACTTCAACTTGACTCACGGACTATTTTGCATATCGAAGACAGATTATATGTCCCTGGCTTGAAGAAGAATCTCCTCTCAATTGTTGGCTTAGAAGATAAAGGCTACAAAGTTATCTTCATGGACAGAAAGGTTCTACTGTGGGCAAGGGATGAAAAAATAAGTTCAATTGAATTGATTGGAGTTCGAGAGGGAGGTCTTTACAAAGCATCTAGACACTCCACTAAAGCATTGGTTCACAACACAATCAACCCATGTGAACTATGGCATCAAAGGTTTGGACACCTTCATTATACAACTCTCCCTGGTCTTCAAAAGATGGATACAGGTATGCCTGAGTTTTCTCATGAACATAGTGGTGTTTGTAAAGGTTGTGCTCTAGGAAAGAATATTAAGAAATCCTTCTCCATAAGTAATAGTAAATGTAAAGGGATCTTGGACATGATTCCTTGTGACATATGTGGGCCCATGTATTCACCTTTCTTGAATGGTTGTTTGTACTATGTATTGTTCATAAATAATTACTCTCGCAAATTCTGGATTTACTTTCTAAAGGTTAAAAATGAAACTCTTGACAAGTTCAAGAAGTTCAAGGCTCTAATTGAAAACCAGACTACAAGACACATCCGTATCTTGAGGTCACACAATGGAGGTGAGTTTGTATCTAATGAGTTTGATGATTTTTGGAAGGCCTTTTCAGCCTCTTCATTCCACTTGAAAGCATCCTTCTTAGTCAAATCAGTGAGTGGAGAAGTCAACTTGGAGAACCCTTTCACAAACTTCCTGTACTATGTACATATTCTAATGAAGCCTCTTAATTCTGTGATGTTTTTTGGTGATGACCATTCTAAGATATCCCTAATATTTTCCATGTGCACTTTCACTCTATCTTGCCCAATAATGTGCCCAAGATATACTAGTTCTTTCATCCCAAATTCACATTTAGACATCTTAGCATATAAACACAATTCTTGCAAAGTTTTCAACACAATCTCTAGGTGTTGCAAATGCTCTTCCCAAGTTTTATTGTAATTGAAAATATCATCAAAAAATACTAAAGCAAACCTTCTAAGCTGCTTGCAAAATATTCTATTCATACATGCTTGAAATGTAGTTGGGGCATTAGTTAACCCAAATGGCATAACAAGAAACTCAAAGTGACCATAATGACATCGAAAAGAAGTCTTTTGCACATCTTCCTCCTTCATCTGAATTTGGTGATAACCAGATCTAAGGTCAACTTTGGAAAAGTAATTAGCTCCAAATAGGTCATCCATGAGCTCATAAATCCTAAGAATATGATATCTATTCTTGATTGTTTTCTTGTTCAAAGCTCTAAATTCTATACACATCCTCAAAGTTCCATCTTTTTTCTTTACCAACACTACTGAAGAAGCATAAGGGCTAGAGCTTGGTCTAATGAGTCCCAACTCTAAGAGTTCTTGAATGGCCTTCTCAATCCCATCTCTTAATTTCTTGGGATGCCTATAAGGTGGTATCTGAATGGGTGAAGTACCCTCCTCCAAAACAATGTTATGCTCAACCCCCCTATCAGGTGGTCTACCATGTGGAAGATCTCTGAAAACTTTTTCATATTTGTGAAAAAGTGTCTCTATCTCCTTTGGGTATTTAGAAACTCTGATTTCTGGCTTGGGAGAGGTGATATAACATTCAACAACCCATTCTATATCACCATGCCTCAATATAGATCTCATACTATTGCAATTTACTACCCGTTTTGGGTAAGTGTGTTGCCCTCTCACAACCTTTAGTATACCTGTTGAATCTTGAAATTTTATTTCAGGAATTTGATAATTTACTGAATGCTCTCCTATATAATACAGCCACTGCACTCCCAAGACTACATTAGTATCGGCAACATCAACCACATAAAAACTATCAACAAAAGTATAGTTACCTATGGTGACTTGCAGCTTTTGAACCCATGTGTTGCATTGCATTGTGTTGTGACCTAGAATGACAATTGTGAAGCCATCGAATGGTTCACTTGGTATCTTTCTTTTCTCCACCATATCTGCATCAATGAAATTATGTGTAGCTCCTCCATCTACCAAAACTGAAGCTCTTTGTCCCAATACCACACCCTTACATCAAATTGTGTGATAGCGAGGCACTGCTAAAAGTACTGCCATTCTTGCTTTGTCCAGTGAAGGCTGATTTTATTCTTCTTTTTCTTCTTCAGTTGTTGTCTCATATGCCTCTTCTTGATCTGAAATGTGCCCTTCTTCATCCATACCCCCTTCATACTCATCATTATCAGAAAATACTTTTATGTATTGAACTTTTCCTTTATCACATTTATGCCCTGGTGTCCATGGTTGGAAGCATGTGAAGCACAAATTTTTCCTTCGAAGTTCATTTTTGTTTTGTCCTTATTTCTTATTCTTTTTAGATGTATCTCTTTTCCAAAACTTCTTATCAGGGGCATCATTTTTCCAAGGCTTTCTTTCAAATCTGAAGTTAGGCTTGGGAGGAAATCTTGTTCTAGGAAGCACATTTTGAAGATCTTTAGTCAAGCTCATTGCATCATTTAAGTTAGTAGGGTTGTGGGCTTTGACCAAACCTTTTAAGGGCTCTTCCAAACCTTCAGTGAACAGCAACACTAACCTCCCCATAGATACATTAGACACCTTAACTGATAATCTTTGGAATTCCAGCATATATTCAATAGGAGTCCAAACCTGCTTTAATTGTGCTAGTTCTATGAAAGACCATTCTGGGTCTTTTTGCTCAAACCTTTCGAATACCCTATCAACAAATTCCCCATATGTTTTAACATGATCATGACCCAAGGTTTTCAGGCCATGGAACCACCATTCATTGGCATCTGCATCCAAGTGCAAAATATCCATTTTAAAGCATCTTCTTCCACCATTGGATTCAGCTGAAAATACACATCCAATTTTTGCACCCAAGTGTTAGTAGAACTTTGAGATGAACCATCAAAAGTAGGAAGTGGCACTTTACCTATGGCATGATTCAATTCTTTGTTTTCATGTAGAGACTTATTATCCTCCTTTTTTAGTTTGTTTTCCATGGTGAAGTACTGCTCAAATGTGATACTTCTCCTACACTTTTCATCCAATTTAACCCATTCTTTTGTTACTGTATCAATTTCAAATTGAATGTTAGTCTCTTCTTTGGGAATAATAAATTTAGGTGCAGTAGGCCTTGGTGTGCTCTGAAATTCACGGGGGCTATTATGAGGTCATGTTCGTGAGAAAATGTGCTCACCCATTGTCTTCTTTTTTGTTGATTGTGAACTACCACTCTCTCCTATTATCCCTTTGCTTCCCATTTGACTGGCCATCAATTCGAATCCTTTTGCTATCTGTTGGGTCATTTCTACCATATGTTGGGTCATGTCCGTGGATACTTCTTCAAAAAGTGGTTTTATAAGTTTGAGATACTCCATTTTCTCCTTAGTGTAGTCTTCTCCCTCGTGAGCCATAGCTTTAGTCAAAGGTACCTTTTTTTTCTTCTAGTTCTTCTTCTACAAGCCGAGCACCTTCCAATTTAGATTCTAAGGGTGGTGGTTTATTGCTTTGACTTCTTTTTAACACCATCGGTGCCAATACCATGCTCTAATACCACTTGTAATGTCCCTTTTTTATATTTTTACCAAAATTCCCAATTTTTCAATTTTTTTCACAATGTTGGCTCTTGACTAGTTTTAGTGTCTTAGTCTCCAAATCAACCCAATTGCTCCCAAATATTCAGAGAAGGTGTATGAATGATATAATAACTTAATTAGTATGTTCAAGGATGTATTATGGCCCTCCAATCACTTCTTCAAGTCTGTACTAAATTCTAAACAAGATAGATGATTTTACTGGCAATTTTGGGCTCAAATCCCCCCCCGGGGTAAGTGGTAGAAATGGCTTCCCAAATGTGCAGAAACCCACTCAAATTCTTAAATTGAAGTAGGGGATGTGTAGAATACATTATAATATACTCATATGCATAACCAATCGACCTCCCATGGCTGTTATCACTTCTTCCAATCAGATATAAAAAAAAACTAGTTTTGGACCCTTGGGGAAATAATGTGTAGTTTGCTCCAATTGCTATGAAATTCAACCCAATGGCAACAAATTCTCAGTTACTGAACATGAAACCCATAATATACTTTAATGAAAGTCCATTCATTCATAAATCATCAATATTTTATACATCCATTCGAATCCATCAAGATTACAAGAGTTTACAACAAGGTAGTGGGGAAATGGCACTCTTTCTTCATTATTGAGCAATAATACATGGGATTTCTTGGCCTTTAGACCTGAGAGATTTCTGAAATTAAATAGGAGAGCATTTACATCATAATATAAAATACTGGAGCAAGAGAAGCTCCCTCAAAGAGATGAATAGCTCACCAAGTGCCCCTCACTCCATAGAGTTGAAATATGATGAGAAAACTTGAGATGAAAGGCAGAACAAGTTGAACTTGATATGTCCACGAGCTGATGTAGCGTGCACGTGTAACTTATGACTCCATTGAATCTTCTTGAAATACCTGAGTGGCCTCTCCAAACACCAACTAGGATGGGAATCTTTCACCCTCAAAATTGACTAAGGCGTGAACTAGTCATCCACTGGCTCTTTCTCTTCACAATAACAATTTTCACAAATAATCAAAAGGCCTTCTCATGGTTGATCCCTGCATTTTATAAAAATTATTGGTCTTCTAAGGTTCCAAATCCATCCATAAACCAAATCCAAGTCGAATTGGTGTGGTTTCTCATGCTATTCCATGTGGCCTCTCTCTTCACCTTCCCTCTTCTCCCAAATTCGAGTAGGAACCTCTTGGCCTTCTCTAACTCCCAGGAGCGCCCTCTAAGATGCTCTATTCAAGACTGACATGTCAGATATGTCAAATGTCAGCCTTCATATCTGACTTGTGTCATAACTGTCATAGAATCTCCATCATTGGTGTTATAGATGTCATAAATGTAAGAGGAATCTAACCAAGTGTCCATGAAACTCCCATTTGGCTCTTCTTCTCCCCATGTAAGTTACAATTCATCCCAAATTCGACCTATGTTGTATATGGACATGTATATTAACTTTATAATTCATCCAAAAACATTAGGCTTCCCATAGATTCGAGATTGCAAGAGGAGGATGCCATTTAACATAGGAATTCTAGCTTGAGTGGGCCACATAGTCTCCATGTGTCTCCATTCTCCATAGCCATTTCATTTTTCACTTTTATTCATTTAATTAACTCCATTAAATAAATATGTATTCCTTCTAATGTCTAAACATCATTTATTATCTCCCTTATTAACTTCTCAATGTTTCCACCTAACCTAGGGAACTAGTAAGATTGATGGAATTTTCCTGCTATGGAATTATTTGAATGGGGACATTACAGTCCTTTCCACCCAATATTGCTTGTCCTCAAGCAATTTCAAATTTGGATACTACAAAATATTCTCCTCTTCCCATGTGGCATCTTCACTTAGTAGATCCTTCCATTGCACCAAGTATTCTTTGATTGTTCTACTCCTCAATCTTCTCTCCCTTGTCTTCAAAACCTTTTCTAGAATAAGTGTGAGTTGTCCTTCATCATCCAAAGGAGGGAGTGTATCTGAAATAACAATTTGATGACCAATAGCTTTCTTGAGACAAGAAACATGAAATACATTATGAATTTTACTCCCTTCCGGAAGTTCCAACTCATATGCTACTTCTCCAATCTTCTGGATAACCTGGTAGGGCCCATAGTATCTTGGCTTTATCTTTTCTGCTCCATTCCTTTTGAGAGATGTTTGTTTCTATGGATGCAACCTCAAATACACAAAATCATCAACCTGAAAAGTCATTTCCTCTCTATGTTTATCTGCATATTGTTTTTGTTGATTTTGGGCAACGTGCAAATTGTCTTTTAAAAGCTTTAAAATTTCTTGGCTTTCTTCCACTCAATCTTTAGCTTTTGGAGCTCTACTATCACCAAATATCATATCAGCAAATGTAAGTGCATCATAACCATATAATTCTCTGAAAGGAGACATCCCTATTGACATGTGAAATGTGGTGTTGTAGCAAAACTCACCCAAGTGTAGCCATTTTGTCCAAGCTTTTTGTTGTTCTCCCACATAGTTTCGGAGGTACCCTTCCAACCATTTATTCACTCTCTCTATTTCTCCATCAGTTTGGGGATGGTAGCTTGTACTTGGAGTCAACTGAGTGCCCACCAATCTGAAAATGTATTGTAAAAAAACACTCATGAATCTACCATCTCTATCACTCACAATGCTCTTAGGGAGCCCATGCAATCTGAAGATTTCTTTGAAAAAAAGGTCAGCGACTTGTGCAGCACTAAAAGAGGATGTAACAGCAAAGAAATGAGAAAACTTAGTCAATCTATACACTACCACATATATGCAATCCTCGCCCAAATATTTGGGCAAACCGGTGATGAAATCCATCGATATATTGTCCCACTTTTGATATGGAATGGGAAATGGTTGTAATAAACCAGCTGGGTATATCAATTCTAATTTGTTTTGCTGACATACCTTACATTCATTCACATACTTCTGTACATATTCATTCAGCCCCTTCCAATAGAACCTTTGCCTTAGTTGCCTATAGGTTTTGAAAATCCCCGGATGGCTTGCTATTGGGGAATCATGTGCTTCCTGCAAAACTTTGTACTTAAGCTTTGAATCTTGAAACAAATAAATTCTACCCTTATAGTATATCAGCCCATTCAAAATTCTGTAATTATTATCTTCCATGAGTCCATCTAATATATCACAAGCAAACTTATCTTTTGCATATTCAACTAGTAGCATGTCTTTCCAATTTTTAGCAATGTCCATGAGAGAAAAAGAAGGTCTTCGAGATAATGCATCTGATACAATGTTATTCTTTCCTTTCACATATTCAATATCAAAATCATAAGCTTGTATCTTGCTCACCCACTTTTGTTGCCTTTCATTTAGATCATTTTGGGTAAGGAAGTGTCTTAGACTATTCTGGTCAACTTTCACCACAAACTTGTTTCCTACCAAGTATTGTCGGAATTTGACCAAGGCATGCATGATGGCCAGCATCTCTTTTTCATATATGGAGTAAAGCTTTTCATGAAGTTGCAACTTTTTGCTCTCAAAGGATATAGGGTGTTGGTGCTGCTTTAGGACAGCCCCTACTCCTCCACCCGAGGCATCACATTCAACAACAAAATGCTTAGAAAAATCAAGTAATGCAAGTATGGGACAGGTACTCATTACCTCTTTAATTTTTTGGAACGCCTTTTCAGCCTCTTCATTCCACTTGAAAGCATCCTTCTTAGTCAAATCAGTGAGTGGAGAAGTCAACTTGGAGAACCCTTTCACAAACTTCATGTAGTATATACATATTCCAATGAAGCCTCTTAATTATGTGATGTTTTTTGGTGATGGCCATTCTAAGATAGCCCTGATCTTTTCCATGTGCACTTTCACTCCATCTTTCCCAATAATGTGCCCAATATATAATAGTTCTTTCATCCCAAATTCACATTTAGACATATTAGCATACAAAGACTGCTCTTACAAAGTTTTCAACACAATCTCTAGGTGTTGCAAGTGCTCTTCCCAAGTTTTACTATAAATGAGAATATCATCAAAGAAGAATAAAACAAATCTTCTAAGTTGCTTGCAAAATATTCAATTCATACTTGCTTAAAATGTAGATGGAGCATCAGTCAACCCAAATGGCATAACAAGAAACTCAAAGTGACCATAATGACTTCGGAAAGCAGTCTTTTGCACATCTTCCTCCATCTGAATTTGGTGATAACCAGATCTAAAGTCAATTTTGGAAAAGTAATTAGCTCCAAATAGCTCATCCATGAGCTCATCAATCCTAGGAATAGGATATCTATTCTTGATGGTCTTCTTGTTCAAAGCTCTGAAGTCTATACACATCCTCAAAGTTCCATCTTTTTTCTTTACCAACACTACTGAAGAAGCATAAGGGCTAGAGCTTGGTCTAATGAGTCTCAACTATAAGAGTTCTTGAATGGCTTTCTCAATCTCATCTCTAAACTTCTTGGGATTCCTATAAGGTGGTATCTGAATGGGTGAAGTACCCTCCTCCAAAACAATGTTATGCTTAACCCCCCTATCAGGTGGTCTACCATGTGGAAGATCTCTGAAAACTTTTTCATATTTGTGCAAAAGTGTCTCTATCTCCTTTGGGTGTTTAACAACTCTGATTTTTGGCTTGGGAGAGGTGATATAACATTCAGCAGCCCATTCTATATCACCATGCCTCAATATAGATCTCATACTATTGCAATTTACTACATGTTTTGGGTAAGTGTGTTGCCTTCTCACAACCCTTAGTACACCTGTTGAATCTTGAAATTTCATTTCAAGAATTTGATAATTTACTAAATGCTCTCCTATAGAATACAACGATTGCACTCCCAATACTACATTAGTATCAGCAACATCAACCACATAAAAACTATCAACAAAAATATAGTTACCTATGGTGAATTGCAGCTTTGGAACCCATGTGTTGCATTGCATTGTGTTGTGACCTGGAATGACAATTGTGGAGCCATCGATGGTTCACTTGGTATCTTCCTTTTCTCCACCATCTCTGCATCAATGAAATTATGTGTAGCTCCTCCATCTACCAAAATTGAATCTCTTTGTCCCAATACCACACCCTTGCATTGAATTGTGTGATAGCGAGGCACTACTGAAAGTACTATCATTCTTGCTTTGTCCGGTGAAGGATGATTTTATTCTTGTTTTTCTTCTTTAGTTGTTGTCTCATATGCCTCCTCTTGATCTGAAATGTGCCCTTCTTCATCCATACCTCCTTCATACTCATCATTATCAGAAAATACTTCTATGTATTGAGTTTTTCCTTTAGCACATTTATGCCCCGGTGTCCATGGTTGGAAGCATGTGAAGCACAATTTTCTCCTTCGAAGGTCATCCTTGTTTTGTCCTTCTTTCTTATTCTTTTCAGATGTATCTCTTTGCCAAAACTTCTTATCAGGCGCATCCTTTTGCCAAGGCTTTCTTTCAAATCTGAAGTTAGGCTTGGGAGGAAATCTTGTTCTAGGAAGCACATTTTGAAGATCTCTAGTCAAGCTCATTGCATCATTTAAGTTAGTAGGCTTGTGGGATTTGACCAAACCTTTAAAGGGCTCTTCCAAACCTTCAATGAACAACAATACTAACCTTCCCATAGATACATTAGTCACCTTAACTGATAATCTTTGGAATTCCAACATATACTCAATAGGAGTCCCTACCTGCTTCAATTGTGCTAGTTCTTTGAAAGACCATTCTAGATCTTTTTGCTCAAACCTTTCTAATACGCTGTCAACAAATTCCCCATATGTTTTAACCTGATCATGACCCAAGGTTTTCAGGCAATGGAACCACCATTCATTGGCATCTCCATCCAAGTGAAAAATAGCCATTTTTAAATCATTTTCTTCCACCATTGGATTCAGCTGAAAATACACATCCAATTTTTGCACCCAAGTGTTAGCAGAACTTTGAGATGAACCATCGAAAGTAGGAAGTGGCACTTTACCTATGGCACAATTCAATTCTTTGTTTTGGTGTAGAGATTTATTGTCCTTCTTCTTTTTGAGTTCGTTTTCCATGGTGAAGTACTGCTCAAATGTTATACTTCTCTTACACTCTTCATCCACTTTATCTCGTTATTTTGTTATTGTATCAATTTCAAATTGAATGTTAGTCTCTTCTTTGGGAATAATAAATTTAAGTGCAGTAGGCCTTAGTGTGCTCTGAAATTCATGGGGTCTATTATGAAGTCCTATTCGTGAGAAAATGTGCTCACCCGTTGTCTTCTTTTCTGCTGATTGTGAACTACCACTATCTCCTATTATCCCTTTGCTTCCCATTTGACTGGCCATCAATTCGAATCCTTTTGCTATCTGTTGGGTCATGTCTACCATATGTTGGGTCATGTCCTTGGATATTTCTTCAAACATGGGTCTTATAAGTTTGAGATACTCCATTTTCTTCTTAGTGTAGTTTTTTCCCTCATGAGCCATAGTTTTAGTCATAGGTACCTTTTTTTCTTCTAGTTCTTCTACAACCCAAGCACCTTCCAATTCAGATTCTAAGGGTGGTGGTTTATTGATTTGAATTCTTGTTAACACCATCAGGTTCAAATACCATGCTTTGATACCACTTGTAATGTCTCTTTTTTTATTTTTACCAAAATGCTCAATTTTCCAATTTTTTCACAATTTTGGCTATTTACTAGTTTTAGTGTCTTGGTCTCCAAATCAGCCCAATTGCTCCCAAATATTCAGAGAAGGTGTATGAATGATATAATAACTTAATTATTATGTGTGTGGATGTATTATGGCCCTCCAATCACTTATGCATGTTTGTACTAAATTCTGAACAAGATAGATGATTTTACTAGCAATTTTGGGCTCAAATCCCCCCGGGGTAAGTGGTAGAAATGGCTTTCCCAAATGTGCAGAAACCCACTCGAATTCTTAAATTGAAGTAGGGGATGTGTAGAATAAATTATCAAACACTCATATGCATAACCAATCGACCTCCCATGGTTGTTATCACTTCTTTCAATCAGATATAAAAAAACTAGTTTTTGACCCCTGGGAAAATGAGGTGTAGTTTGCTTCAATTGCTATGAAATTAGACCCAATGGCCACAAATTCTCAGTTACTAAACATGAAACCCATAATATACTTTAATGACAGTCCATTCATTCATAAATTATCAATAGTTTATGCATCCATTCGAATCCATCAAGATTACAAAAGTTTACAACAATGTAGTGGAGAAATTGTATTGTTTCTTTATTATTGAGCAATAATACATGAGATTTATTGGCCTTTAGACCTGAGAGCTTTCTGAACTTAAAGAGCATAGAATTTACATCATAATACAAAATACTGGAGCAAGAGAAGCTCCCTCAAAGAGATGAATAGCTCACCAAGTGCGCCTCACTCCATAGAGCTGAAATATGGTGAGAAAACTTGAGATGAAAGGAAGAACAAGCTGAACTTGATATGTCCAAGAGTTGTTGTAGTTTGCACCTGTAACTTATGACTCCATTGAAGCTCCTTGAAAGACCTGAGTAGCCTCTCCAAACACCAACTAGGATGCGAATCTTTCACCCTCGAAATTGGCTAAGGCATAAACTATTCATCCACTAGCTCTCTCTCTTCACAACAACAATTTTCACAAATGATCAAAAGGGCCTTCTCATGGCTGATCCCTGCATTTTATAAACTTTATTGGTCTTCTAAGGTTCCAAATCCATCCATAAACCAAAGCCAAGTCGAATTGGTGTGGTTGCTCATGCTATGCCATGTGGCCTCTCTCTTCACCTTCCCTCTTCTCCCAAATTCGAGTAGTAGCCTCTTGGCCTTCTCCAACTCCCAAGAGCGCCCTCTAAGATGCTCTATTCAGGCCTGACATGTCAAATATGCCAGATGTCAGCCTTCAGATCTTACTTGTATCATAACTGTCATAGAATCTCCATCATTGGTGTCATAGATTTCATAAATGTAAGAAGAATCTAGCCAAGTGTCCATGAAACTCCCATTTGGCTCTTCCTCTCCACATGTAAGTTACAATTCATCACAAATTCGACCTATGAAGTATATGGACAAGTATATTAACCTTACAATCCATCCAAAAACATTAGGCTTCCCATAGATTCGATATTGCAAGAGGAGGATGACATTTAACATAGAATTCTAGCTTGAGTGGGCTCTATAGTCTCCATGTGTCTCCATTCTCCATAGCCATTTCATTTTTCACTTGCATTCATTTAATTAATTCCATTAAATAAATATTTATTCCTTCTAATGTCTAAACACAATTTATTAGCTCTCTTATTCACTTCCCAATGTTTCCACCCAACCTAGGGAACTAGTAGAATTAATGGAATTTTCCTGCTATGCAATTATTTGAATGGAGACATTACACTTTGGCACTCCTATATATATTCATGTGCCAAAATAAATTAGATCTAAGCTAGAGCCGTCCGAAAAGAAATGCACATTTGTTGGTTACAGTGAAAGCTCGAAAGCTTGCCACATTTATGTTCTTGGACAAAGGTACATTGAAGTCAGTAGAGATGTGATATTCCATGAGGAAGCTGTGTTCTGCCACTCAAAAAGAGATTCCAAAAGATACAGAAGAATCTCCCTCTAAAATTCTAGATTCTCCTCATTCAAAGGTTTAGAGGGAGGAAGAAGAAAATGAGACGCAAATTTTGAATGCGCCCCTAGAACCAGAAAGATCAGCTGAAGAACTACTTGAGGTTCCTCCCTCCAAGAGAAGACCTGCTTGGTTTCGAGAAAAATTGCAAGAAGCTGAGAAGCATAAAGCTCCTCCTGGAACCTTCAGAGAAAGCAAGAAGCCCCATAAATGCTCAGGTCTTATGAAGAAGCTCATTGATGCAGAACCTTCTACATATAAAGAAGCAGCACATCTACAGGTATGGAATGATGCCATGATCGAATAATATAATTCAATTATGAAAAATGATGTCTCGAAAGTTGTCCCTAGACCAACAGGGACGATTGTGGTAACATCTAAATGGATTTACAAAATCAAGCATGCTGTCGATGACAGCATTGAAAAGTATAAAGCTAGATTTGTAGCTCATGTCTTCTCTAAAAATGAAGGCATAGATTATGATGAAACTTTTGCTCCCATCGCCAGATATACAACCATCAGAACAATCATCTCCCTCACTGTTGTTTTTGGATGGAAACTCCACCAAATAGATGTAAAAACAACTTTTCTTAATGGCAAAATTGAAGAGGAAGTCTACATTAAAAAACCAAAAGGCTTTGAGACTCATGGAGAAAAGACTCGTGTAAACTGAAGAAAGCCTTGTATGGGATCAAATAGACCACAAGAGTTTGGCATGCAAGAATTTATAGCTATCTTCATAGCTTGGGGTTCTCCAAAAGTACTGATGACTCCAACCTGTACTTTAAGGTTGTTCATAATCATCACTTGATCTTAGGTTTGTTTGTGGATGACTTGTTCCTTAATGGAAAAGAACATCCGATAGCTCAATGTAAGAGGGAGTTGTCACGACCCCTCCCGCCTCGGAGGAGAAACACGACCATAGACCCATACATTTGATGAATGCACATCTATATGCTCAAAGTTCCATCTATTCATCTCAGTATAAATTCTCTAACTTCCCAATAGCATAGAAATTGCTTTTGTTAGTGCTCAATCCAATGACCTATGAAGAAAAATCTCAGAGGCGATTGAACGGCGGGGAAAATCGCAACGAAAATCGACGGTCACAATCCATTCTGCATCTAGAAACAGATCGACGGCGGAGAGTCAATCCCGCAAGAGTCAATGGTGCAGAAAACTTGAATCTGCGGAATCGGGGAAATATGAAAATTTTGGTCCCTCATCCTGCATTCCGCATGCGGAATAGACCGTTGCGGAAATAATCAATTGCGGAATTAAAGATCGTGAAGCCGCATCCTGCATCCTGCATGCGGAAAGGTGGGTTGCGGAAGGAAGCTTGGGAAGGGAATCCACGGAAGGGCGTTTCTGCATCCTGCAAGTTGCAGAAGGAAATTTCTGCGAAAATTCAACCTGCTAACAGAAGTCTTAGACAGATTTGATCATTCAGGCCATCACCAATCCGGCTATCTAAGTCCCATAACTTAATTTTAAAAAATGTATTGAAAGAAACATACACAGATACATACAATTGCAATTGTACAACGGAAGCAATTCATCAATTCAACACATTAAACATATTCATCATATTTCATGAAGCAAATACCATTTGGAGAGATTAACTCAGAGATACTTATCTTTGAAAAAAGTTGTTCCGCAACTAGCTACGTCATTGCAACGTTCCACCCAACCATAGGCCAATGCACTCATCAATCTCTCAACAGCACTGCCACCCCCAAGCTGGGCATGATTACCACAAGGAATAAGGAACACTAACAGGCTAAGCTAATGAGCTCGACCACCAAGCTATGGACACCTGCACTACATCAAGCTTGGCTCCTAAAACATCTACACACCCAACACAAGGAAGCATCCCCTTCTCTGCTACACAGTCCCTCAGGCTATGCCTTCCCTTCTAGTGTTATTCAAGGTGTGCAAAGAAGAAAACCAACCCCTCTAGATCTATTTGTGAGGCTCCTTTCTACACTAGGTTTATCAAGCTAGTTCTGACCCAATTCCACTCCAAACCATTTCAAACCGAGGAAGAAAAAAATGCACACACACAACAGACCACAATGTTAACGCAGCAAAACATACTTCCACTTGCTCTATGACAGAGGAGACCGTTGCACAACAACGCTCAGGAGGGTAACAGGAAAACAACACAGAACAAAACACGGTTCTCCAAACATAACGAACGCATAGCGCGCATGCACAAGATGGAATCAAGAATGATCAGAATCGGCCACAACATTTTTGGTGAAAGCCAGATGATGGACTGCGCATGCACAATGAGGAAGAGAAACTGAAAACGTTGAAGGACGGGTGATCAAAACGTCCCACCGCTCCCCACAACGTGAGGGAAGATGAAAACATGAGTGCATGAGGAGAAATGTGCATACGTTTTCTGGGTGTTTTCTTTTGACACATGGATTTTTTCCCATGGCTCAAGGTTAAACATTCCTCCTCCCTATTCCTTAGGAAATCATGCCCCCATCTCATTATTTGTTGCATTGACAGAGCTAGTTGTGGGTTTTTAATTTAAATTGCATATTTATATGATGTCCAAAATTATATATTGTGCTTGACTTAGCACCATAAACTGCAGGCATCAACCTTAATCACCTATACACAAAAAATCAATCAATGGTAGAGCCTTGGCCTTGAGTTCCTTGCGATGATTCCATACAATATTTTCATCATTAAATTTAATGCAAAACGAGGTCAAAACCGGGGTGTTACATTCCCCTCCCCCTTCAACAACATTGTCCTCAGTGCTTTACAATATTGAACAAAAATTCTACGCTAGCACCGCCCTCAATGCTCTACAGAATTGAACAAAAATGGATGTACCAATCGCATGGCATCCTCCAGCTCCCATGTAGCCTCTTCCAGACCGTAGTGCTCCCATTGCATCTTTACCTGCCCTATGGCTCGGTTCCGGAGCATTGTGACTTTCCTGGCAAGGATGCGCATTGGCTCGATTTGAAATTCTCCCTCAGGTTCCACCTAAATCACATCCCAATTTATCACATGGTTAGGATCATGTACATATCTCTTAAGCAAATAAACATGAAAAACATTATGAGCCCCAGCGCTAGCAGGAAATGCAATTCTATATGCAACTGGCCCTATTCTTTCAAGCACTTCAAACGGCCCACATTATCTAGGTGACAACTTGGCACAACTTCCAAGCTTCAAAGAACTCTTCTTTGCCCTCACTCTGAGGAAAACATGATCCCCGACACTGAAATCTCTGTTCACCCTATTCCTATCTGCATATCTTTTCTGTATGTCCTGGGTTGCTTTCAGATTCTGCCTGATCTTTACAACCTCTTGCTCTATCTCCTTGAGCAATTATGGACCAAGCACAACCCTGTTCATTGGATTATCCCAAGTCATCAGTGCCCTACACCTCCTGCCATACAAAGCTTCATATGGACTCATCCCCAAGGGTGCTTGCAATCCATTGTTATAAGCAAATTCTACCAAGTGTAAATAATCTTCCCACTTGGTCGGTTTGTCCATCATATACATGTGAAGCATGTCTTCAAGCACTTGGTTAACTCTCTATGTCTGCCCATCAGTCTCAGGATGGTAGGCAGTGCTGAAATTCAACTTCGTCCCCAAATCTACAAACAATCCCTTCCAAAAATTGGAAGTGAACTTGACATCTCTGTCAGAGAGTATTGCCTTAGGCAATCCATGCAATTTGGAAATCTCTTTCATGAAGATCTTTGCAATGTCATCAATCTTATGCGTAGACTTAACCGGTATAAAATGTGTTGACTTTGTCAACTTGTCCACCACAACCATGATGGAATCATATTGTCTCCAAGTCATTGGCAATCCTGTAATAAAGTTCATGGAAATAACTTCCCATTTTCATTCTGGAACTAACAAAGGCTACAACAAACCTGCTGGGTGTTGATGCTCAACCTTCACATGCTGACATTTCATGCACCTTGAAATATATTCAGCCACGTCCTTTTTCATTGCTGGCCAAAAGTATTGCTTTCTAGCTATAGCAATTGTCTTCTGATATCCTGGGTGACCAAAATATAGAGCTTGATGGATCTCATCCATAACAACCCTCCTCAAATCTGCTACATTTGGAATATAAATTTGTTCTTATAAGTAAGGAGTCCATCTTTTTCTAATTTATATCCCTCATACTTCTTTTCAAGGCTTTGCTGCTGCAACTTGTCTTTTACTTGCACATACAATTCATCTTCGGCAGCATGATTAACAATCTGTTGTCTCAAATCTGACTGGCAAATACTAAGAGAAGCCACATGCATTTTTTGCACCTTTCTGTTGAGTGCATCAGCTACCTTATTCTATTTTCTTTTATGTGTTTGAATTCAAAATCAAACTCGCATAAAAACTCCAGCCATCTAGCTTGCCTAGCATTTAACGTTGGCTGATCAAACAAATATTTCAAACCACAGTGGTATGTCCTTAACTCAAATATTTTGCCCATCAAGTAATGCCTCCACATCTTCAAAGCATGTACTATGGCTGCAAGTTCTAGGTCGTGAGTGGCATAGTTCTTCTCATGCTCCTTCAACTTTCTTGACTCATAACATATTACGTGGTTGTCTTGCATAAGAACTCCTCCAAGTCCTTGACCGCATGCATCAGTGCACTCCACAAAACCTTTCTGTAGGTCTACAACTTTCAAGACTGGTACACTTGTGAGAAGATTCTTCAACTGCTGAAAGATTTCTTCACACTTCGATGTCCATTCAAACTTTATCCCCTTCCTTTGCAAAGAAGTGATGGCATGTGCAACCTTGGAAAATCCTTCAATGAATCTCCTGTAGTATCCTGCAAGTCCCATAAAATATCTTACATCTGCCACATTTCTTGGAGTAGGCCAATTCATAATGGCTTCAACCTTGTCAGGGTCCACAGATATACCCTCTTCTGAGATAATGTGACCCAAATACTGAATTCTATCTTTATAGAAGTCACACTTGCTCAACTTTGCATATAGTTGATGCTCCCTGAGCAATTGTGATGTCAATCTCAGATGCTTTGCATGCTCTTCTTCATTCTTAGAATAAATAAGAATGTCATCAAGGAAAACAAGAACAAACTTGTCCAAATACCTGCTAAAGACACTATTCATAAAGCACATAAATGTAGCTGGTGCATTTGTGAGACCAAATGGTACCACCACAAACTATGATAGTGTCCATACCTTATAAATGTCTTCATCCTTGATTCTCACCTGATGGTAGCTAGACCTCAAGTCAATCTTGGAAAATACCTTTGCTCCTCTCATTTGATCAAAGAGGTCATCAATTCTAGGCAAAGGATATTTGTTCTTCACTGTGGCTTTGTTTAGTTGTCTGTAATCAATACACAATCAGAGTGTACCATCTTTCTTCTTCACAAACAGAACTGGTGCTTCCCAAGGAGACACACTCGGCCTGATATACTTCTTCTCCAATAATTCTTGCAACTGCATCTTCAGCTCTAGCATTTCTGGTGTACTCATCCTGTAGGGTGTCTTGGACACTGGTGCTGCTCCTGACACAAGTTCAATTGTAAAGTCAATGTCTCTCTTTGGAGGAAGGCCTGGAATCTCATTAGGAAAAACATCCTTGAATTCTTGCAATACATGATAGTCCTCAACTCTAATAGTTTCACTCTCTACTGCCTCCACAACATGAGTTGCATACACTCTGCAACCCTTCCTACAAAACTTCTTCAACTGCATTGTTGAAATTTTCCTCACAGAAATTACCTTTGGAATGTTTCTTACAACTATTGGGTTCCCTTCTTCATCCATGCATTCAAAAGTCTTATTGTAACAGTCAAGCTTTACCCTGTGATTTTCTAACCAATCCATTCCAATGAGAACATCATAGGAACCAAGTGGTAGAACATTCAGATCTACTCAAGTGACCAATCCATTCATCACCAATGGACATTTTTCCACCACTTCACTAACCTTTCTCTTAGTTTCAGTGGCTAGTTGAACTAACCACGATTTGCTATGCTTTACCTTTTTAAAAGCACAAATATCCACAACTCTAGGAGCAATGTAACTGTGAGTAGAACCAGGGTTAATCAAAATAGAAACATATTGCTCAACAATCTTACCTGCAACTTCAACCAAAATTGACTGGTGATCTGCCTGGCGGTCCTCTAGGGCTACATAGATTCTAGGAACGGCCCTTGCTACTTGACCCACTGTTGCTTCCTGAATGTTGTAAGTTGGGCTTGCATTCTCATACTCAAGTGGACAATACCTGTGCATGTGGGGTCCACCACATTTCCAACATTGGAGTGGTGCTCTATTCTGTTGTGGATCTCTTAGCTCTTCTCCCACCACTCTAGCTGGCTGCTTCTCAACTTGGGATGGCTGCTTCTACTGATTCCTGAAGTTAGAAGGTTTGAAACCCTTTATCCTTTGGTCAGACATTTCATTCTTTTCGTCCTTCCATGTCTTATGGTGATCAGGTTTGCCTTTGCTTTGCTCATAGCAATACTTAACTTTCCTTATCGCTTCTTCTAGAGTTCTAGGTTCATAAAACTCAATTCTGTCTTTGTAAGACTGAGGCAATCCACTCAAAAAACGTTGGATTTGCACCTTCTCATCTTTGATGTTCCTGACATACCTCAACAGCTCCAAGAACTTGTTTGCATACTCTTCCATGGCATGTTGTCTCAATCTCAACTCATGGAACTCTTTGATCTTATAATCATAGTACATGTCAGAGAGGTATTTCTGCTTGAAATACTTCTGGAACTGTTTCCACACAATCTGCCTTCATTAATATTCTTCACTTGCCTGAAGTGCTCCCACCATATGGATGCTCTTCCAGTCAAATTGAAGATGGCTACTCTAGCCTTCATATTTCCTGAATAGTCTTGGACTTGGAAATATTTCCTCATCCCAAGAAGCCAAGCTTCAGCTTCTTGACCATTCTTTATCTCACCGTTGAAGGTAGGAGGCCTTGCCTTCTTAAATTCATCACGTGAACGGTTCTAGTAGCATCTCTTCCTCTAATTCTCGCGAGAAGAAGAACTTCAACCACCAGTGGATCCTTCAGAGTCAGATGACCCACTAGGAGATCTCTTTCTTTCTCTAGCAGTGCTCTTACTTCCTTCTAGTCTCAATGTCCGGTCTCCAGAGTTCATTCGCCTTTGAATGTCTGTCAAACTCTGCAGCATGGCTGCATTCAGCTGATTTTGCTCCTTCAGCGCCTTAACCAATCTTTCATTGTCTGCTCTGTGACTTTGCATCTCCACCTTTAGGCTTCTCATGGTGGCGGCAAAATATGGAGTAGTATCTTGAAACCTCCTCCCATTAGACTCTGTCTCGGCATTTCCAATTTGTACATTTTTTCCATAGCATCTTCCTCGTATTCATTGGGGTTTTGTGCATCGTCGCACCTGTCGGTTCTCATGGCTCAGCAAAACCAACTTTACTGAACTGCACTATCTGGAATGCTACCCTGCGACTATAGTTCTGCAAAATGTGTTAATAACAAATTTGTTAGATAATTTCAAAATCGAAACCACTTACCCACTACCCACGGCAATTTCCTTTGTTATGCAGCTAACAATATTTTGAAACCATTTACCAACAGCGCTGTTCACTATTCAACTTGGTCCATTTAGGCCCTAGCGCCGCAACCAGCAGCTCTGATACCACGTTGTCACGTCCTCTCCCGCCTCAGAGGAGAAATGTGACCATAGACCCACACATTTGATAAATGCGCATCCATACGCTCGAAGTTCCATCTATTCATCTCTGTATAAATTCTCTAACTTCCCAATAGCAGAGAAATTGCTTCTGTCAGTGCTCAATCCGACGACCTATGAAGAAAAATCTCAGAGGCGCTCGAACGGCAGAGAAAATCGTGACGGAAATCGATGGTCACAATCTGTTCCGCATCTGGAAACAGATCAACAGCAGAGAGTCAATCCCGCAAGAGTCAACAGTGCAGAAAACTTGAATCTGCGGAATCAGGGAAATATGAAAATTTCGGTCCCCATCCCGCATTTCGCATGCGGAATAAACCGTTGCGAAAATAATCAATTGCGGAATTAGAGATCGTGAAACCGCATCCCGCATTCTGCATTCCCGCATGCAGAAAGGTGGGTTGCAGAAGGAAATCTGCGGGGAAGGGAATCCACAGAAGGGCGTTTCCGCATCCCGCATCTTGCAAGTTGCAGAAAGGAAATGTTGTGGAAGAAAATTTCTGCGGAAATTCAACTTGCTAACAGAAGTCTTGGGCAGATATGATCATTCAGGCCATCACCAATTCGGCCATCTAAGTCTCATAACTTAATTTTAAAAAATGTATTGAAAGAAACATACACAGATGCATACAGTTGCAATTGTACAGCGGAAGCAATTCATCAATTCAACGCATTAAACATATTCATCATATTTCATGAAGCAAATACCATTTGCAGAGATTAACACAGAGATACTTATCTTTGAAAGAAGTTGTTCCGCAACCAACTACGTCGCTGCAACGTTCCACCCAACCATAGTCCAGTGCGCTCATCAATCTCTCAGCAGCACTGCCACCCTCGAGCTAGGCATGATTCCCACAAGGAATAAGGAACACTAATAGACTCACACATAACCAAGAATACAACCAAACTCAGCCAAGCTAACACAGTTGGGTTTATCAGGCTACAAACAAACAAGCCAATATACTGTTGGGTTATCAGACTGCAATCAGTCAAGCCAACATTTTCATTAAAGACCAGCCAAGCCAACTAACAGATGGGTTTATCAGGCTGCAACGGAGCTAGAAAACTTGAACTGCTAAGCTAGTGAGCTTGACCGTCGAGCTATGGACATCTGCACTAGATCAAGGTTGGCTCCTAAAACATCTACACACCCAACACAATGAAGCATCCCCTTCTCTGCTACATAGTCCCTCAGGCTATGCCTTCCCTTCCAGTGTTGTTCAGGGTGTGCAAAGAAGAAAACCAACCCCTCTAGATCTATTTGTGAGGCTCCTTTCTACACTAGGTTTATCAAGCTAGTTCAGGCCCAATTCCACTCCAAACCATTTCAGACCGAGACAGAAAAAAATGCGCACACACAGCAGACCACAATGTTAACGTAGCAAAACTGACTTCCACTCGTTCTGTGACAGAGGATACCATTGCACAACAACGCTCAGGATGGTAACAACAGGCGAACAACACAGAACAAAACATGATTCTCCAAACAAGACGAACGCACAGCGTGCATGCACAGGATGGAATCAAGAATGATCAGAATCGCCCACAACGTTTTTTGTGAAAGCCGGATGATGGACTGTGCATGCACAATGAGGAAGAGAAACTGAAAACGTTGAAGGATGGGTCATCAAAATTTCCCACCACTCCCCACAACGTGAGGGAAGATGAAAATGTGAGTGCATGAGGGGAAATGGGCATACGTTTTCTGGGTGTTTTCTTTTGACACATGGTTTTTCCCCCATGGCTCATGGTTAAACATTCTCCCTCCTCGTTCCTTAGGAAATCATGCTCCCATCTCATTATTTATTACATTGACATCGCTGGTTGTGGGTTTTTAATTTAAATTGCATATTTATATGATGTCCAAAATTATATACTGTGCTTGACTAAGCTCCATAAACCGTAGGCATCAACCTTGATCACCTATACACAAAACATCAATTAATAGCAGGGCCTTGGCCTTGAGCTCCTTGCCATGATTCCATACACTATTTTCATCTTATATATTTAATGCAAAATGGGGTCAAAACTGGGGTGTTACAAGAGCTCACCTCTGAATTTGAGATGAAGGATCTAGGTCTGATGCATAATTCTCTTGGCTCAGAGGTCTGGCAAAAGCCAGATGAGATCTTACTGTCACAAGGAAAGTATGCAGTCGATGTCTTGCAAAGATTTGGAATGCAGGACTGCAAGTCCATGAGCATACCCATGACAACAAAATTGAAGAAGTTACGTGACTTAGCCACTTGTTCAAACGAAGTGGATCCTACTCAATATCGACAACTCATTGGATCCTTGATGTATCTAGTGCATACGAGACCATTTATTTGTTACATAGTGAATGTATTGAGTCAATTCATGTCTGAACCAAAGCACATACACTGGGTAGCTGCTAAACATGTGCTCAGATATGTGTGAGGTACTATTACTTATGCGATCAAGTATGGAGTAATGTTAGTTGGATATGTTGACTATGATTGGGCCGGTAGTGCAGCAGACCGGAAAAGCACATCAAGACACTGCTTCAGTATGGGATCGACAATGATCTCTTGGTCCAGCAGGAAACAGGGTTCCATAGCTCAGAGCATAGTTGAAGCTAAGTATATTGTTGTCAGTGATTCCTGCAAAGAAGCAGTACGGCTTAGGAAACTTCTCTCTAACTTGTTTGGTGGAAAGCTTGAGTCAACTATTATTCATTGTGATAATCAAAGTTGCATAAAGTTTTCAAAAAACCATGTGTTCCACAACAGATCAAAACACATCGAAATGAAGTATCAATTCATCAAAGACTTAGTTCAACGAGGTACCCTGAAGCTTCAGTACATCTATATTGATGAACAAATTGCAGACATTTTGACCAAGCGTCTGACATCAACAAAGTTCGTGTACTTTCGTGACAAGCTTGGCATTACAGAGAATACCTCTCTCACTGAGAGGGAGTGTTGATTTTTCCTAAGTAGCATCGAGAGCCATTCTCTGGGAGAATGGAAGCACCTGGTCGGTTACCAGGAAATTAACCCAGTATGGGACTGGGACCTCAGCCTTGGGCTGAGGGCTATTCTCTGGGAGAATGTAGGCACCTGGTTAGTTATCAGGAAATCAACCCAGTTCTGGACTAGGACCTCAACCTAGGGTTGAGCACCATTCTCTGGGAGAATGGAAGCACCTGGTCAATTATCAAGAAATCAACCCAGTCTGGGACTGGGACCTCAGCTTGGGGATGAGGGTCATTCTCTAGGAGAATGGAGGTGCTCGGTCAGTTACCAAGTAATCGACATTGAGTCATCTTATGCAACCTAGGGTTGAGGCACCTGCTCAGTTACCAGGTCATCACCATAAGCCCTAGATTGGGTCTGAGCAAGTGATGCACTCCTCTCCTTGATTCTGGGACTATGAGACCTTCTTCGGGGACTAGCTACCCTTGGTTGAGAGACCTAGCTCTTTATCTTGGTCACAATGAGGAGAACAAGATAAAACATTTAGTAATCCTTCTTATTTATGAAGATGTACTTTGAGTGGGCATGAATGGACCATGGGGACCTTGAAGAACTCTTGAGATGACTTGGTGTGGTCACAAAATCACTTAAAGGACCAAGCAACTGTAACACAACTTGTATTGGTCCAAGTGACCATCAAATGAAGGTCCAAGTGTCTCAAAGACAAAGACCAATGAACCACAAAAGATTAAAAGTCAATGGTCAAAGATGAAAAAGAATGAAAGTCCTAATGTCAACTTCTTAATTGTGTGGAACCATCTTATGGTTGATGCACTATAAATAAAGAAGCATTTCAAATTATTTCATCATCATTGAAGATCATCATATTTTACTGCTCCAAAAAGACAAGTTGTGGTTCTTAGTTGAGGTCTACTTCTCCTCTATCGCAGCAATTGTTTTAGACTGAGAAAGTTCAGTGGTTATCTGTTGGTGTTTATCTTTCTTTTCTCCCTAACGTGGCAGCTCCTAATCACTAGGGCTTATTTTCCTTCACGACATTAGAAGCAAAGCTGCTTCAGCTCCCAGTGGGGGTAGTCTACAACATCAAGAGGCTACTACCTTCACGGCTTCCATATCTGGGCTGTCATACATCCACCCGAGCCCTGGTAGGGCTCTTCCTTATGCATTCGAGCCCTGTTAGGGTTGTCCTACAACAACACATGGTGGTAGCTGCCAACAGTCATGATGGTGGCAGCAACACTCTTGGTGGCAGCAACACTCTCAACAACAGCAACATTGAGGTGGCAGCAATAACCAACAATCACGGTGGCATTCCTCGAAGGCAGCAGCAAGTGATCACAATACACAATAGCAGTCCACGTTGAAGCAACAACAAAGTAATTACAGTCCCCGTGGCAAGTGGCAACAATGAATGGTAAGCCTACTAGGGCTTCCTTAGATCAACTTCTTATAGACTGAAGAACTCGAGTTGTAAAAGCTTGGATGAGTTTTTTATCTACATTCATCTCAGAGTTCTGTGAATAAATTGATCTCTGCTCATGTACAAACTCAGTCATCTCATTTAGAGGATGAATTATTAATGCTTTGGGGTTTTTCTCCTTAAAAGGTTACCCCGTGAAAAATCTTGTGTTCAATTGTGTGGATGAATGCTTTACTGCTACAAATGTTTTACTACTGTTAAAATATCAAGTACTATATCTATTACAGTATGTAAATTTTATAATTATCATTCACATGTTAAATTTCAACATAGAGGAGCAGTGAAGCTCCAATATGTGGTGACGGACGAGCAAATAGCCAATGTGTTGACCAAGTTGCTGGCCAGAGTAAAGTTTGAGTACTTCAGAGAGAAACTTGGTGTCATCCATATCGAGGTCCCTGGAAAGAGGGAGTGACAAGCTCTTACATGGTGGTAGACACAGATTGTCCCTAGACGTAATCAGTCTTGGTGTGCTCCCATGCTAGAGATGACGAGAGACCGAAAGACACAGATGCACTAGAACGAGATCTCACATGAGAAGAAATACAGGTTGTCCCCGAATGTAATCAGTCCTGGTGTATAACGCAGGTTGTCCTGGGACATAATCAATCATGTCAGGTTGTCCCCAGACGTAATCAATCCCGATTAGAACGCAAGTTGTCCCGGGACGTAATTAGTTCTAGAAGGTTGTCCTTGGATGTAATCAGTCTCGACGTAGAATGCAAGTTGTCCCTGGACGTAATCAGTCCTAGAAGGTTGTCCTTGGATGTAATCAATCCTGGTGTAGAACGCAGGTTGACCTTGGACATAATCAGTGCTCGCGTGTTCCCATGTGGGAGAAGATGAGAGGTCCACTGGTCACAAGACACATGGTGTGCGCCTAGGCGATTCTCGCATAATGGTAGACGTAGGTTGTCCTTGAGACGTAATAAGTCCTAGCATGCTCCTATGCTGGTAGAATGCGGGTTGATCGTGGAGAGACGTAATGCACTTGGTGTGCTCTTAGGTGATTCTCGCATAGTGGTAGACGCAGGTTATCTTTGAGACGAAATGAGTCCTAGCGTGCTCCTATGTTGGTAGACCGCGGGTGGTTTGTTGGACATGTGGTGTGCATCTGGGTTGCTCTCTGTGTGCAATGATGAGATGATTTGAATGCGACAAGACGACGGTAGGAGACATAGGTGATTGCAGTGGCAATGTAATGTATGGACTTGGGTTGTACCTACGCGATAACTTGCTCATGGATATGATGAAGACCTAGATGAGGGCTAGGCCTACACGGTACACCCAACATGAAATAGGGTTGGCTCTATAGAAACTTCCTATGACATATAGATCCGACAAATGTCACTAATCAATGATCGACAAGATGAGGACTATGACAACAATGACGATGATGATCTAGCGATGATGACTTGACCAGATGTGTTGATGATTGGGGCGAGAAAATAACTTCCTAGTTAAGAAGGAGTGTTGTTGTATTTGTAACTTCGGAAGATATTATGTTGTATATTATCATTATATATTGTTGTACCCCAATCGGAGATGTTTTCTCTCAAGTCGGGATGTTATTATTGTGCATGGCCATTGAGATAAACCCTCTGTTGTAAGTTGGGGCAGTGGTCCCCAAGATGAATATAATAAAATGTATTTTTGAGTCTCCCTAGGTGAAGATGGTCCTGCTAAGTTAAGAGGTTGACCTAGTCAAGTTTTAGGTCAGTCACTTGATGTGTATAAATAGGGAGGCGCCCTCCCTCATTTATACACACTCACTCACAAGTTCGCATGAGGTGAGAGAGAGGACAAGGAGGAAGAGAGAGAGCTGCAGAAGATATCTTATTCTTGGGTTTTACCATCTTGTGATATTGTATTGGTGACGGAACTATTCTGAGGAAGTTTGAGGGGTTTTCTCCTTTATGGTTTCCTCAAGGAAAATCTGTGTGTCTTGTGCATCTTATGTGTCTTGTTGTGCTTGTTATTCTTTCATATAAAGATCCTAATCAATTTGAGTTAGAGTAGAAAAACTAACAGGTAGCTCCATCCAAATTAGACATAAAGAATTCATTGCACACTGATCAAAACTGCCCAACCAAATCCGCCCTTGCTGAACACTCTTACCACACTAAGCACCACATTTGCTTAGATATAAGCAAAGGTCAAACCCAACACTATTCCACAGAACAGATTAAAGAGACTCTAAAAATATAATTTTTAAAACAAAATTGACAAAGAAAATGGATACAAACTCAGCTAAACGTATAACCTTGTCATCAATCTTTGGCCCCTCTTCCCCAAAGTAAACAGATTAGGCACAGATAATTTGTGGAGAAACTGTCTCAAAAACAGTGCACTTTGTACCTTTTCTGGTGACATACACTGCAATCACCCTTGAGGGCAAAGCTAAAGTTTCATTACACAAACAGTTGGTCAAGAAAAAACCCATTCTGAATATCAGTCACAAATCTCACGATTGGTGTAGCAACATCCTTTGGGCAGTAAAATCATGATAAACCAAATGAGCCACATATGAAAAGGGCAATGCTTTTCCAGGCAATTTATGTTCCCTTTGATACTATCAGGTATGAAAAGGTCAATGCCTTTTCAGGCAATTTATGTTCCCTTTGATACTTGCAAGTATGAAAAGGTCAATGCCTTTTCATACAATTTATGTTCCCTTTGATACTTGCAGCTGTAAAATTCATATCTTGTGCTCTCTAATTTCTATACTGATATAGATTTACAATGCAAGTGACATCCAAACTATGCTACCATGCATAACATAAATGAAAAAATGGCACGATGTCAACTTACAGTGATCAATACCATCCAATTTCTGAGCTTCATTTTAGAGTCAACTTTGATTTATTGGTATAATTTCTGTCTCATACAATATTTAATTGAGTTCCACATTTATGAGAGAATGAATCGGAGGCCTTTCTTCTTAGCCAGCTGTTACTTGAATATAAAATAAATTCCTCCTTTAGCATAGATACACCACCATAAGGGAAGCAATATAGCTTGCATCATCACATACAGAGCAATTACAAGCCAAAGATGTCCCACGAGGTATGACAACTAAACCGTTGGCGATGTTCATCATGGAGGGAGGGAGCATGCCATCACATCAACCAGAAAACCTACATCCCTACCAAAGCTCTTAACATTTATAGAATGCTAATTGCTAATAAAGTATCTTGGGGCTTGCATCCCTGCCAGAACACTAAACATCTATAGATTGTTAGTTGCCAATAAACTCACTGCAGAAGCATCTCTAAGATGGGGGGATTTAATAGATCAAACTTGGATATTTTCAGTGAAGATAAAGATATTTTGTAGTTCATGAACCATGAGTGGATTTCTTTCTCAAAACTAAAAATGCATACAGTAACTCATTCCAAGAATCAGGAACTCCAGGCAGGCACCAGTGGCTGCAATCCTGAGTATTCCCTTGAGAATTCATGGTTTTATTTTCAACCAATCCTCTACCATATACAGAGGGGTGACCATCTTTTCGAAATTCTGTCAGCTTTGTGACATTCAAGAAAGTTACAGGAGTTTTCATTTGTTTTATTACCTCCTCCACTATTTTCATCTGTACAGGATAATAACCAACTAATGTGTCATCAAAGATAGGCTGGGACTCTCCCACACATCTTCCTCCTGAATTCCACTGTCCAGCCCTGCTTCCAGCCAAACTTACAGTACTAAGCTAGCTGTTACAGAAAATAAACTGCAAGAAAAATCTAGAATCCCCAACAATACAAGCAAAGAATTACACTGTCTCACCTGAAATGTGATGGTGAATAGCTCCTAAAGAAGACATGAGTCTTTCTGGGGTCTACATGTGTGTCTACCCATGATGCCCATGTCATCAATGCCCTTCTGAAAGCAAGCAGAACATCAAAATAGGGATGCACTTGATCTCCTTCCTGATAGTAATTTCGTCTGTCAGAATCCATTGTTATGAGAACATTAGGCACAGAGCAGAAAAATATTTTGGCAGCTTCCCAAAAGTCTTGAGAGCAGATATAATTAAGGATGTCCTAAAAGTTCATAAAGCTAAGTTCTACCATCTGAAAAGATTTTGAGAAGTACCCTTCTGATGTCTTGGAGTGAGTCCACCAGTGTGCAGAATTAAATATCAGAATATCACCCCCCTTCCACTTAGAGGAAGCTTTATCAATCCTGTCAATTCGCAGAGTTCGTCTCCTTCTCTTTCCAATTCTAGCCTTTCCCTCTTGGACCAAGAAGTGGGTAACGTAGAATTCAATTGTGCAATGATAATCCTGGACCGATTTCACATGTTGTACAGGCATATTGGAAGGATCACGAATTCAAATCAGACAATAGACAAATATAACTTTTAGATTTACGTCAAAAGAATGGAGACATATGCATTCACTTGAGTATTTACTATTTAATTAGGGAATCAAAGGTAAGAGATTTTTACTTATTAAAAAATTACTACACATTCAAGCAAATAGAATATATAAATATCCCACATTTTGTAAACATAGGAATCTACCATGAACATGAAGGTGTAGAATCCTTTTCCTTTTGTAATTTTTCGATGATGGGTTTCATATACTCGTCTCTTGTCCGGTACAGCTTCACTCAGAAGACAAAGCATGGATTCCCATTGGTTTCGATTGATGGAATCCCCAACAAAAACAAGCCGTTTGCCTCTTAATTGTTCTAGCATGTCTGTGGCATTGAATCTAAAGAAAAGAGAAAAAAAATGAACTTGAGATAGTATCATTGACAAGATAAGTTCAGACAACCTACCCTGTAACAACAATGAAGGGCTAGTCCTACAACCCCTTCAGAAAATTGAAAATGTTAACCACTAAACTATGCAGTAGAACTGTAGAAAAGAGGAGGACGATGAGCACTTATTATTTTAACAAGGCCCAAATTTGAGACAACCTACATTGTAAGGACAATGAATGGGCTAGTCCTAAAACCCCTTCATAAAATTGAAAATGTTAACTACTAAACTATGCAGTAGAACTGTTGAAACGAGAAGGAGATGAACAGTTATCATTAGCGAGATAAGAGCTAGTTCAGACAACATACGTTGTAAGAACAATGTATGGACAGTATCATTAGTAAGAAAAGACCTAGCTCAGACAACCTAAATTGTAAGAACAATGAATGAGCTAGTCCTACAACGGTACAATTCCTTCAGAAAATTAAATATGTTGATACAATATGAACAGTAATTAATTTTACAATTCTCTATCTTCAAATAAGATAATAGGTTCCAAATATCATATAACTCATAACTACTCTCTTTAACAACCATGCACAATGGAAAAGCTCAAGACGCTAGGAAAATTAATAAGATCGCTGAATAAAGTTCATTGTTGTCAATAGGCAATCTAAATATTTACAATGTTCAGTCTAAGTATGTAGTTTGCTTTGAGAAGTCCGTGGGAGCTCACCGTACTACAAACTAACTTTCAAGATACTGCAACAAAGAGTGCAGATCCACTGTTGGTGCTTGCAGGTTGCAGGTTTGACAGCAGGTGTTTCAGATACTGCAAGGAGGATATTTGCAAATGATGCAAATGGTAATTTTGCGGGAGCGGTGGTTTGCAAATTCAAGCTGATCTGCAAAGGACAAGCTTATGGCTATGGAAGTTTTAGTGCACTTGCCGATGCTGACATTGAGGCTTGTGGGAAATAGCAGATGTGATCACAGAAGATTGTGCTTTAAGGTTTATAGGCAAGTGCACAGAGAAGGTATACATAATTACATGCAACAGCCAGAAGTTGTAGAGTAAATTCTATTGCCCATTAACATAGAAAGAATGGTTCTGCAACCATCATACTGATCTACAACTTAATATTTGTACATATTGTAAGGATTGATAACACTTTGTACGGTTGGCTTAAAGAAAAACTAGGATGAAGCTCATCCTCCTTGCAAACACTATGTCCTCTGTGTGCCTTTTCTCATGTGATTGAATTTTTGTTCTCTGCAGTCCTGAAAACCACCATATTACAGTTTCACAGACAACCTTGGTCTGCACAGCCATAAAAAATAAAACAAATAAAACAAAGGAGAAGAAGCAGGCACAGTCTTACAAATCACGTTTCTTTTCTTCCTCAATTTTGACCTGCAGAAGCTCAGGGTTCAAGTGTAACGCTATCCTTAACAGGCACCCATATTTTCCACATGGCTTCAGAAGTCCACACCAGCAGCTTACGAATTTTCCAACAGCACACTTTAGCTATTTTATGATCCCCAGCATCTAACCCTATAAGAAAAAACAGAAAGGAACTCCATCTCAAGTTACCTTGGAAGATTGCAATCTCGAGGTTGCCATCTCCATTTCATGTAATCCAAATCTGGCCTGCCATTCGCTTCGCAGTTGAAAGCTTCATCTATGAAAGGGCAAGACCGAGTCCGATAAAGGGGATAAGAGTTGTCAAGAACCCATTTTCCATCAAATATATTGCACAGAGTCGTCCTCTCATTTTTAACCTTGGGTACCGGTGCCAGCATCTTCGCACTAGCATCATTTCTGCTTGAACCTTCCGTATGGCCCAATTCAATTTGGGGCTTGTTGTGACCTAAAACGCTTCCACTCATCCCTGCACTAGGGGTAGGGCTTGAAGAAGTACTAACTGAAGTATTCATGTATATTATTGGGCTGGGGCTAGGCGCCATCAAAGCACCATTTTTTTCGACAGGTGGACTGGTCCTAAGATCAATGGGTTCATTTTTATTATCATCAAATGAACTAATTCCTTTTGTAAGGCCGTCCTCTCCCTCTGATGACGAGTTTAGGATGGATGGGTACAATAAGGAATTTGAAAACGAAGTCTGCATTTTGTCTCTGGATTCAACGCCCTTAGTGGATTCAAATGCTTCAGATTTATTAAACAAACCCATGAAACCAGGCAAATGGATCCACTCAGGCAATACAATGACTGCATTGAAGGTTAGAAAAAACAAACCGAAAACGAGTGAACCTGTTAATGCAGCGCCCCAAAGCAGCATTCGCCTTGGTTTGATCGTCCAGACTCGTTTTCCATCCATTTACAGCAATAGATGTCAGTATTGGCATTGCCCACATGAACGTAAATGCTTACTCATTCTGCAGAGAGAAGTATTTGGTCCTCCACTGGGAAAAAAACAGCATTCGCTTGTACAGACTCGTTTTCCATCCATTGACAGCCATAGATGTCAGGATTGGTATTGCCCACATGAACATAAATGATTGTTCATTCTGCCACAACGAAAAATCGATAAAAAGGCTTGGAAATTACTTCGACTCTTCAGAATGTTGTTATTACTTAGTTTTTTTTTTGTTTTTTTTGTTTTTTTTGTTTTTTTTATTTTACTTACTACACGGTTTATAGAAAGAAATTTAAGAATGGTTGCCGTCCAGCTGAAAGCTGACAATGAATAATCAGAATACCTAGGCTTTTGTTGATTTGATTATCCCGAGGCCCACGAGGTACACGACAGAATGATGAAAGCGCTGCTGAAGTTTCAACTACTCCATTCATCAACCGATGGATTTAATGATTAATTAGTTTAATACACTAAGGGAAATTTTAAGCACCTTTTAGAAATGTAGTTCGGTATAAAAATGTGTAAGATTTTCAATAATAATAAAGTTTATGGAAGTGCATATATATTTTTAGATTTGAATTTGTAAATTTTAAATAATTATTAGGTTTATTCAAATTGTTATCTTGAGAGTAGGGAAGTGTTTTTCTTGAAGAATGTGGATTAGAGAAAGGTTTATGTGGTCAAAAACATAATTATTTATATTTTATAACATATACTCATATTATTATACTAAATTTTGATTTATGTGAATTAGAGAAAGGTTTATGTGGTAAAAAAATAATCATTTACATTTTATAACATATGATAATATTATTTTACTAAATTTTGATTTACACATTTAAATGAGTTATATATGACTTATAAAATGTACATATATATTTTTTAAATTTTATTTTATTAAATTTATATATTAAGTTTTAGTTTTTACATTCAAATGAGTTATATATATATATATATATATATATATATATAACTCATATATATAAATTTTATTTCATTAAATTTATTTTAAACCTTAAATAATAAATGATCAAATAACGTTGGAGACATTTTGGTTTTAAGAAAACAAACTTAGAATAATAACTTTTAAGTAGATAACAAATTAATAGGTGAAACTATCCCAAGACATCCCATTATTAGTTTTTTTTCCATTAAATCAATATTATGTTATAATATTTTATAGAGATTTCTAATGTTTTCATAAAACAATTTATTAAATTGATTTTTTTCAAAACCAAAAATAAATTTCAAAACTTTTTAGTTTCACTCATTCCATTAGTAAAATAGTTTATCAATGAGACATAAATCTCTTAAGTATAATTTTACTTTAATATATATATATAATAAAATATTATATTTAATATGAAATTTTCATTGAAAAAATAAAAGTTTTGATTATGATGTTATCAATTTTATATATTTTTATTTTAATGTTTTGATGTGATCAATATTATAAATATTTTATGTTTTTATTATTTTTAGTTTTTCAATTCCTATATTCAAGCTAATGCATATTTACTTTCTTAGTTTCTATATTTGGTAGCCAATACCACTTTTCAATGCATATTTACTTTCTTAGTTTCTATATTTGGTAACCAATAGCCACTTTTCAATATATTCACAATATATTCACTTGTTATTATCTCTATAGACTACCCCATAATACTTACTGCTTGTGCATAAGATGCATCAATTTATATAAGAAATTGGCTTGTCTCAATTATTATGTGAGAAGCATTTTTCTAATTTACACCAAACATTGTAGAATGTACAGTTAACATTCATGTTTTTACCTCATTTATGTAGCCTCCTCATTAGGATGCACAAACTAGTAGACCTTCCATGTTGAAATCACTTGTTTCCTATGAATCATGTACTTCACATTTGAAAATAGAAGGAAAGTGCATTTGAATTACAACTACAAGTATTTCTCACAAGATCATTTTTCCATGTAATAATTTGGGAAGGGTTATGGAACAACATGTTCTAGAATACCATGTAATAATTTGGGAAGGGTTATGGAACAACATGTTCTGGAATACCATGTAATCATTTGGGAAGGGTTATGGAACAATATGTTTTGGAATACTTTTAGATAGCTTGAAATCAAGTGAAAAGACAAATGTAACTTAAACATTAACACAAATTCTCTAAGCATAAATACTTGCATCTTGGTCATGGCAAGGAACATAGTCAAGATCATATATTTTCTCACACATAAGTTTCATCATGTTCATGAGAAGGAACTTAATGGAGCTCATATAGTTCATATTATATTACAACACTATAATTATTCATTGCAAAATACCCACATTAAAAATCTATGTATCTAAACCTAGGCAAAACATAATAAATAAACAAATTAGAATATTTATTGAGAACAGTTATGTTACAATGATATTGTACAATACTATTGAACCAATACATCATTTACATTGCATATTTCAAGGATAGATAATTTCATTATAAGTAAATTCCAATTAAATACAGTTGGAATCTCTAAATGACACTAGTGTTTTGTATGACCATAATTTATAAAAAATTGCAATCCCTCATGCAAGTGAAATTGAGTAGTGCTTAACATTACCTTGAACAAACATCGCAATTATATACATATATTACATATAAAAATTCAAACTTGTAATCTTACCTCTTATTAAACAAAAAAGAGTGAAGAGATGGGATTAGTTCTAACTTAGGAAATCACTAAATTACCACTAGAACTATTTAATACTAGTAAACTGTGTATACTATTAATGCTTCTAGGATCTTCTAAATTCTCATGTTCTTCGTGCATTGAGGCAATGAATAATTCCCTTGCCACTTGAAATTGCCAATAATTATTGATTAGAAGAGAAATCAATATTATATATGTATGCTCAATGAGCAACACTACAAACCTACATTCAAAGTTAAAACAATAATGTTTCTCAATGTTGAAACTCACTACGAATGGTTGTTACAAAGTCTGCATACTTGATTATTAATCCTAAGTAAAGAAAATGTGCCAATAAATGTGTCAATATTCATGCTTGAACACATTGATAATGGATTAATCTTTTTAAAAAATATTTTTTATAACCAATATTCATGCCAACATTAAAAAGAATGGATTAATATTTTAAAAAATAAACAAAAAATAAATTGCAAATCTTAAAATGATGTGTTCTAGTTAAACCTATAGCAAAGCATTTTTTTAACAAGAGCCACGAGGTGACAATGTCCTTGACATTGCTTTTAATTTAAGATGTTAGCTATAGAAATAAGAATGTAGATATAAAAGCATATTTGGATTGGTTTCCCACTATGATGCAATTTGAATAACTCTTCTAAAATTTTGATGAAATTTGGTGCAATTGCTAACAATATGGTGAAGTGTTGGTGCAAATTTTTAAGAAATTATAGGACATGAGTGTATGTGCATGCAATCTAGGACAACCCAATCTTCTAGAGAAAAATGTATGCTTGTGTCCAATTTGAAAGCCACGAATTAACAAGGAAGATTCTCAAGTTTGCCACCCTTCGGAAGATTGTGTTTAGGTTTTTTGCATCGATGGTCCAATTTCTACCAAGAGACATGGTATCTAAAACAAAATCTATACAACTTCACCTTGAAAGAGTAGAGATTCATATAGTCTTCCAAATTTCTCTTAATAATATGTATATATTATGGTCTTCCAATGATGAGGTTATTTTTTATTTTGGGCTAGATAGAAATAAAATTCAACATATATATAACGAAGCACTATATGAAGTACATGATTGAGCTTTCATTTAAACATATTCATTACATCCATCGCTACAAGCTAATAAATGGGAACACAATCCTTTTTCGTCAATTGGTGAGTGTTTTTAAGATTTATTACAAGGAATATTTATGCACAAGTTTTAACAATGATATCCAGTGGATCCAAAGCACAGATTTTACACCATAGTTTAATATAAGAAAATTCTTCATCAATATGTTTGGAATTTTTCTACGAGATGAAACAGATATTTTCTCCAATGAAATTGAAAAGTGAATTTCCATGAATCTGTTACTTCATTTTTTTTCTTTCCACTTAAGAATTGGTGCCAATTATAAACCTTTAGAAGTTATGTAGTTTCCTTTTCATATACAGTTCAAGTAAATTTACTTGCTCAACTTCACATGCATGGTATGCCAAACCTTGGTAAGGAATTTCGTTGTTTACTATAGCCTATGCAGGGGAGACATTTTTCATATGTAAATCAGGCTTTAGAAAAACTATGTACTTTGAGGAACATTTGTTACGATCTAGTAAAATTGGTAAAATTACTTATGAATGACATCAAGAATAAAATATAAAAATACTATGTTTTAGCAAATATTTTTGTAGGCAGCGACCAAGTGTATGTCCACCAATTACAAGTAATTATATCCAAGCTATACTTCATTGGACCTAAATTCAATGTTTCAAAATACATTAACTACTTTCTTCATAATTTGTTGATTAATATTAAAGCATACTTTACTCCATGGAATTTTCTCTGGGAATGCCCAATGGCCAAGATATACATGCAAAAGTAATATGGAATAAAATGCTTGAGTTTCTTACTTTGTCAATAATTCATTTAGGGAAATTCATGTCTACGTGTTTGCTTCAAATCACAAAGTTAATGCAGACAATATCTGAAAATGCATGAGTGACTTTTTGGCTATTGGAAATGTTGCAAAATGTGCAGAAAATTGGGACACTCTTTTAGTTGTTATATAGAAATATTGCATGTTTATCAATACAAACTGGGGAAAAAAAAATTGAGAAATATCATGGACATTTATGAAAATCTCAATGCCTTGCTCAAATGAAAAATAACAACCAATTAAGTTGGAAAAAACTACTTTGAATCTATTATAGAGTCTTCATAGGAAACACATTCTGCAGAAACCTCAATGTTGATCCGAGTGCCCAGGCGCACGTCGGAGGACAACAATTCGATTGAATGAATCGAACATTGTTATGGCAGAAGCATATTAAGAATAAGCAAAGGAGGAAATACACTACACAGACAGAAAGTAAACACACAAACAAAATGCAAGAATTCGAACCAATCTCTGCCATTCAATTACTGCTCTATTACTTGCTTGTATTTTACAATAGTGTACATGCTTATATAGAATGTTGAGACGCTTGGGTGACTACCTATTACGTTCAGTTACAAAGAGTTCGAACAGTTCAGAAGTTTAACCGTTAAAGACGATTAGAAGATAGAGATACAATAGGTCGTAGTCGTGTCAAGATGTGGGGGTCGACGATGCATGTTGAGATGCAGAACCTGTTGAGGTTGTGTCAAGGTTCTGACTTGTCAAAGTTGATGTTGAACTTGTTGAAGTCGACAAACATGCCAACTTCTGGGTGGATCAAATGTAGATTTGTATTTGTTTATTGTGAACTTTGTTTGGCATACATTCACATATTATTAATTTTTTAAATATAGTCAAGAATATACTACACATAACAAACCCTCACCTCTAAAACTTCAAATATATTAGAAAACAATCATAGATAATCAACATGTTTTCTCTTATGTGACTTTGCTAAAAAATCCCCAATTATTTAAAAAATGAAGTTGAAGCCAACCTCCTAAAATTAGAAGGCACTCAGTTGTCTTTGTCGATGTTTTATAAGATGGAAAAACACTCCAAAAATGCAATGTTTCATCGCATGCACCCATTACAATAGTATGCAAGCAAATTAAAAACTTTGGATATAAGCAAGAAGACCATCCTGGTGGGGAGGCCTTTACAACAACTATGTGCTCATTATATTTTAGCACTGGTTGTTGAGATTGTTGATTCCATATAAAAAGATGGACAAAAAATGCTTCAGTTTAGAATTCTTCATTATGTCTAAGTGAATGCAAACTCTTGATCTGATTATAAGAAGAGCATCTTGCTTGTTTTATCCGGTTATCATTTCCACCAGATGCAAGTTCTCAGTTATCTTAGGACCACTTCATCCCAAAAAATTGAACCCACCAATGCAATATTGTTATAACATTAGACAATAATACTCTACTAAAAATAAAGATCATATTTGAGAATGCATACAAACACATGATGCCAATCAAAAGAGAAGAAAAACAGAGATTTGTTGTGATGGAAACACACATTAACCAACATACAAGCAAGAGAAAAACCAAGAGGTTTACCTATGACTTGTGGTCGGAAGCTTTACTGACAAAGTCATCTTGAGATCGGATATCACACTGAAGCATGTTTCTACCCCTACTACCAGATGACAATATGTGACAATTCCAAGTTAATGTCCATATTATGGTACAATGACCTCCCATTGTGCGAACGATACAATGACCTCCCATTGTGTGAACTATACGATAAGATACCATTGTGAGAAGGATTTACAGTGAGCCGCATCCCAAATCTACACCCAAGATATAACAGTTACTGTATATACAATAATGGAGCTTGCATGTACTTTGAAGTTATAGAACACCTATCGGCCAGGATTGGGAATCTAATCTTGAGGCATGCGTCCTCGTCCTATCCTCTAATCACATTTCAACATATCAACATTTCTCATTAATGTTCTTTTTTCATTTTAGTTAAAACCTTTGAAAATCGAAAAAAATAAAAACCCTGCCATGAGAAAATAATGCTTCCACTCGGTCTATGTATGTCGAGGACATAATAGAGTATATAGTAAATCCTTAAGTAATTCATGGTGAATGAAGTCTAAGTTGAAGAGTCCACCCCTTCTATGCTTTTTTTGTGAATAAAGTCTTAGTTGAAGAGTCCACCCCTTCTCAACAAATATGTTTTTTTTTCCTAAAGCAAAAATAGTATTTTTATTGCCAAAAAAATAAAAATACATTTTTCAGGCTTACTTTGTAGTTTGAGAATTTTTGCACTGTTAACATGGCTTTGCTATATATTGATTCTCAAAAACAAAATTGATTGAAGTATTTCTATAAGATTGTTGATTATATTTAGATTTTTTTTTTTATAACCATGTGAACAGTAACCTCCGAAGGGTATATCCAAAATCCTTTCCTACACTTCGAGCCTTGTCACAACGGGCCAATGAGAAGCCCTACCCCATCGGTTTTGAAGTTGTGACCTCCAAGGAGATAACACATGTTCTTAACCATTAGGGCCATCAAATGCTCAATTGAATCTTTTGGGAAGTAAGGTGAATGAGGGAGGTCTTGGGGTTTCTACTATCTTTCGGGGTTAATGTCGCTGACAAGCTCAATGGGGTGAAAATAAGCAAAGAAATTATGTCAGGCGGTCTTCCTATGATATTTTGCATGTGTTCTCTTGTAGATATTTGTTTATGTCGTTTCTCTACTCACATTGATATAAGAGGAGTTTACCAATGGGTAGAGGAGTTTACCAATGGGTTGTAGCTTCCTTAAATCTTGACATGACGCCTTAACTGGTGTCAGATATAAAAAATATAAGAAAAAAAAGAAGAGGAGTTGGAATATGGGGACTCATTCCCTAGTCCTTTACAAATATTGCCATCTGACCTAGAGTTTAAGGAAGCTAGGTGGTTTTCGCATGCCAATTCATATAAAACCCAGGCCCAATGTTCTGACTGAGGGGAAGAGGTGAGGTGAGCAACATTTAGTCTATTGCATACCATTTAATGCGATGACAACATGATCGATTCTCAATGGATCTTAAGCAGCTTGAGATACAACAGACGACATTCATGTTTCCACCGCATTAAATGGCTTGCATGAGGGTGAATATTGCTCACTAGTGAGAGGTGAGGTGTCCAAGTTGGAAGGAAAACATTTGAATGCCTATGAGACAGGTGGATTCCTTGATGGAAATGAAGAATACCCCTTCTTCTTGAAGGTTCGAGCTAGTATGACATTCTCGAACACTGGTATCCAGGTTTTCCTCCTTGAGAAGGAGTCTTGTGTTCTATTGAAAGGTGTAAGTGGCGTAACAGTCAATCCTAAGGTAGTGAGGGTAGGGGGAGTACTTGTGTTTTTCTCCTCTCCCTCAGGAGAAACTAGTAGTTTCCATACAAATCCTTTGCGTCTCAAGAAATGCCCGATATGCTCAGAAGAATGACACAAACTAAGAAGCTCTCAAAGCCCAGAAGTAGAGGAAAAAAAAATGTTAAAGGGTTAAAGTCGATATAGTAAAGATGGTGGTTAACAAGGATGTAGAGATTGGGACAATTCTGGAATATATCTAAAGAGAGTTAGTAGGATGCTTCTACAGAAAATTGATTACGAAGGAATCTCTAAAAAGATGGTTGAAAGACAATTGGTTCTCTCTTCTTGGGTATGGCTGAAAGACAATTGGTTCTCTCTTCTTGGGTATGGCTGAAAGACAATTGGTTCTTGTCGAGGGTTGGATTTTCTTTCTTTTAAAATCTCAGGTAGACGTAGAGAATATTTTATCTCAGAATTAGAAGTGGGGCCCTTTTGGCCTAGTTTTGCAGCGATGGAATGTGGATTTTAACCCTCTTAGAGAACCTTACAACCTTTAAAATGTTTGGGAAATTCTATCGAGCCTCCCATTGGAATTTTTGCATAAAGATATACTAATTTCAATAGGAAATAAGATTGGTCATTTTGTCAATATTGAAGAAGGATGGGATGCAAAGGTGGACAAAACATGGGCTTGGTTTCAGATTGAGATGGACATGAGAGAAGGGCTTCTGGAAGATATTGAGCTAGTAGTATTGGAGAATTAAAGGGTGTAAATGATCGATCACTAGAGACTTCCTTTCAACTGTTATGTTATTTATGAGGTAGGGCATATTCAAGCTCACTGTAACAAATAGTCTCAACGACCCTCCTTCAAAAAAGTATGGGTGAAAAAATATCATCCCATTCTTTTGGTTCCAAAGGAGGGGATGCATTTTGTCATCAAAGAAGGATGATTGATCAAAAGTAGAAGAAGATAAAGAATCCTGCTCCCATGTGCCAACAATTGATATTGATAAGCATGAGATGAGTTCTTGCCCTATTTTTTCTTTTTTGAGTTTAAAGGAAGTTCTAATTAAGGAAGCTTGTATTGATATATCACCTCTTGTTCATGAGCTGGAAGGACCATCCAAGATTGAAAATAAGTCCTTAGACCCTCTAGGTATAGATCATTCGTGGTTTTCTCCCCATGTTTCTATATCCCCCTCTCGTCTCCCTATCTCGCAGGTTTGCAAGGAGAATTATCATGTAACAATTTCTAAGCCTATAGTTGTGGAAACCTATAGTTGTGAAAACCTATAATCAATCAAAAATGAATTTAGTCAATGCCTATGCATTTGTTTCTATGCATATCTTAAAGATATTATCTCCTCGAAAGGAGGCATGGCCCTTGACCCAGTTTGTGCGCCTACAGTCGATAGAAAGTTGTTTCTCTCAAAATCCCAATAGAAAGCAGTTGTGGATATCCAATGTAATCCACTATATTTAGGACCCTTGGAGTTGGTCAACCCAAAAAGGGCTTCCTCATAATTTGTTTATCCTTCAAGGCTAGAGGGTTTGGGGAACACTAGAAGTACCTAGCCCTCAAAAGGCTCTGAAGAGTTGTGAATCCTTATATTGTTTTAATCCAAGATGAACCTATGGTTGCAGGACATAAAGCTTAGGAGATATTTGAAACTTGGTTAAAAGGTTGTATTTAGCTACGTTGGACTTAGAAGGACTATTAGGTAGCCTACTCATTACATGGAATCCCTCTTTGAAATCAATAGAGACAACATATCATACCTCCTTTATTTTAGTGGATCAAAATATGAGGTGAAAATTTTGGAGATACAAATAAGGGTTCTAAATGCTTACAATTCATAAACATGAGAGCCTTCTGGGAATCATTAGAAGAAGTAACGGTTTTGGTCTCTAAGCCATTACTTATAGGAGGAAATTTGAACTTAATGTTTCCGGCGTGGGAGTTCTGGGGAACATCCCCTAAATAAGATCCTTTGGCATATTTATTCATCTTCTTTTTTGAGAAACACAAAATGATAGATATTGAACAGATAAAGTTGGTTCCCACTTGGTGAAATTTCAGAAAAGGAGAAGACGTATTTTTGAAGAGGTTAGATCATTTTTTTGTTTAAGAAAATTTGCATGGTGGATCCTTTCTGCTAAATTCATGGGTTGACTTGGGAGGAATTTCCAACCATATCCCAATTTGTCTCAAATTAGAAGGTGAATCTCGAAAGACAACAACGCCTCTCCATTAGTATATATGGCTCAAAAGTTCCACGAAATATTTCCATGAATAAGCTAAAATCAAAATTTTCGTAGATAAACAAATAATTTTTTTGAAAAAAATGTTCTGGCCCTCAATAATTGTTGCTATAGCGACAGACATAACTTTTCGTCACTATAGCGATGATAAACTAATCATCATCATAAACAATCATCATATTAACAATCATTGACTTTTCGTTATTGTTGAAATTTGATCGTTGTGTATTTTCGTTGGAACCATCACAATCATTGATCTATAAATACATTTTATTAAGACATATTTCAACAAATTAGTAGCTATAGTTGCAACCATTTTCATGTTGATTGTTCGATCTGTGATTTGAAGAGTCTGGTACTGGTTTAGCACATTGAATTTTTGATCTCGTTTGGTTTCTGGGTTAGTATTTTTAAATTCGTGGTCTCCTTTCATGTGTAGGGTCATACATAAAGTGAGTCGACAATTCAATATTTTCTCCTCAAGATTAATGCCTACAAAGATTTGTCGCTTAGAATTTGATAGATACACATGAATATCTATTTTTAAATATCATGGAGGGACATTTACTAATTAGATTTTTCACTTTCCATGTCACGTCCTTTAATTTTGTGTCTCCTTCAATATATATATATATAGTATTCAATTTACTTATATATTGATTGAGTTTTTTTGTTCTTATAGGCTAGTAGAATGTCAAATAAATATACTTGGGAAGAAAATAATAAGAGGTATGATGAGTTTAAGGCGCCATTGGAGGCGAAGGGTGATCAAAAGTGTTATTTCCCTTGCAACGATTGCAGGGGTTTGCGAACAAGAAGGATTTTAAGAACAACAACTAAAAAACATTGTAAGGAGAAGGGGCATAATGAAGTGGGGTATGAATATCGTCCCTTAGTAATACATTAATCATTACTTAATGTACTTCTTGTAATATTACTGATCATGTATTCTCAAAATGTTTTATCATTTTAAATATGTGTTGTATATTATATACTAATGTTATTACATTGTTTGTAAATATAAAGGGAATGCCCCCTAAATGTCGATTGCCAGAGAGTTATTTGCCACATAATAGTAGAAATACTACTTTAGAAGGTGAGGAACATGGAGATCATAATATTGAAGATTGATTTCTTAATGATCCTATGGATGAAGATGACATTATTTATACAAATGGCAAAGATGAGATAAAAATATTGCTCCAAGACACATTTGCTCCATTGGATCATGAGGACAACCTCCATGATATTCATGATGTTCCCTTACTCGAGAAGTCCCAAGAACCTCTTTATGAAGCCTCACCAACAAATATTATATCTTTTATATTGTTGTTGGTGAACTTGAAGGTTTTGAATGGTTTATCAAACACTTGTTTCACACAGCTCCTAAGGTATGTAAAGTTGACTTTTTTGCTCTAATTTTAGTGTTAATTAATTTGTAAATTAGCGATATGGAATATTTATGACTTATATTGTTTAAATTTCATTTTTTTTTGTCAATGTTGCAGATTGTTGGGTGAATTTCTATTACCACCATCAAATAATTTACCACGCACATGTCAAGAGGTATTCTTGATTATGAATTAAATTGGAATGGAGTATCAAGCTATTGACGCATGTCCTAACGATCATATTATATATTATGGACAGTATGCATCAGAAAACAAATGCCCACATTGTGAAATTAATAGATATCAAACTGATCAAGTAACAAAAAAGGTGCCTCGTAAATTTCTTCGTTATATTCCCATAATTCCATGTTTCCAAGGACTATTCAGGTGCCAAATTATAACACAGTTTATGGATTACCATGCAAGCAACAAAAGTGAAGATGATGTTCTTCGAATGCCTGCAGATGGTTCTAGGTTGAAGAACATTGAAGAAAAATGGCCAATTTTTAAAGATGAACCTCGTAATGTTAGAATTTCATTGGCAGCTAATGGTTTCAATCCATTTGGAGATATTCATTCTACTTACTTAGTGTGGCCTGTGTTTGTCATAAACAATAACCTTCCTCCTTGGATGTTGATAAAGAGAGAGCACACAATATTGGCAATGATTATTACAGGTATTTTTTTGAAAGTTATTAATTTATTTCATTAATTTCTTTGTTTAATTGTTGCATGAAAACACATTTTATATAGTGGGACACATAACTAAATAGCATTGTATGTTGAATGATCAATTAGGTAAGTACCAAGTTAAATATATGAATATATATATTGAGCCTCTTATCGATTAGCTATTGAAGTTATGGGCTGGCATCACTATGGATGACATCTCTAGACCAATAGGGCATAAACAATTTCAGTTCCATGAAATACTTGCATGGACAATTCATGAAACTCCCGGCTTAACACATTTTTGTGGTATGTATCTTTATGTTGCATGTTGTTAAAATTATATGTTTTTAAGGTAAATATCATGCATTTTTTAAAAATTAATAATATTTTAATGCTATAACATTAATACATATATCTTGTAGGTCTTCAAACAAAGGGAAAATTTACATGTTTGGAATGTGGTCCTAGGATAAAATCTCTTCATTCAAGAAGTTTAGCAAAGGAGGTGTTTGATGAGTACAAGCACTTCCTCCCTAGGAACCATAGGTATCGAACTACCGAGAAAACAAAATTCAATTGTAAAGAATAGAATGGAAAGAAACCACAAAGAATGACACCTCACCTATGGAAGTTGGAATATAATGGAATTCGTTGAGGTATGCAAATTGTATATGTAGCATATATAAACATGTAATATTATGAATTTTATATTTTTACTGAATTTTCTCTACCATGGGTACTGTCATGAACTATTGTTAATATGTTTTCATTTATGTTTAATGAATGTACTTAAGGCATGAACGGGATTCCATGAGGAATCAAAAGTTATCCCATACAATTTAGTAGGTTTCCTTACTACGAGCACCTACAAATAGCTCATTTGATCGATACAATGCATATCGGGAAGAATGTAATAGAAATTATATGGAAAATATTAGATGGAAGGATTGACAAAGATAAAATTGGAAAAATTTGTGGTGACATTGCAGAAGCCAATCACGCATTGCAAAGTGTAATTAATTCCAATGCCAGATATGGGGACCGAAATATTAGTCTTCCATGGTTATTGACAGAGCAACAAAGAAATTCAATAAAATAGGTCATTCAGAAAATAAGGCTTCCGACAGGTTTTCGTCAAACATACAAAATATCTTAACGAAAAAAGGTGATTTTAGTGGTGTTAAAACTCATGGCTAACATACATTCATTAAGGTACATCTTTTAATTAGTACATCTTGACATATATAATTTCCATTTAGTACAATGAAAATCTATTATATGTTTAAAATTACTACTTTGACTAAATAGAATTGGAATGGCGGAGGGGCTCCTGAACCGCAGCTAGGGTTTCCCTAGTCGCCGCCTCCCTTGCTACGCAGAGCCGAGCTTTGGCCAGATCGTTGGCTGCTGCCCCTCCTCGTGCCTCAATGTGGGGTTCCCTTTGGCTGTTGTTTCTTCTCGTGGTTTCAGCGTGGAGTTCTCTCAAGAAATGGGCTCTCATGCCCAGCATGCCGCCTTCAAGGCCCTTGTTCAAGCTGTTGCTCCTCAGGAAGCTTCACATTCTTCATCCAAGTTCATGAAAAAGATGGGCGAGATCCCTTCTCTGGAGCTCTCTCCTATGGATCCATGCCAAAAATCTCTCATCCTCTCTGAGCAAGCCCTCATTGGTAAGTTCACAGGGTTGTGGCCCAGCCCTAAGGCGGTGGAGATCTGGATCGCAGAACATTGGAACCCTCTTCTGCAAGGACAGGTCTCTCTCTTTGCAGCTGGACGAGGGTTTTTTGTGTTCCTGTTCTCAAATAAAGAAGAAAGAGACCTAGTCTTTCGTTCAGGCCCTTTCTTCATGGGCTCGGGAGGTCTGTTCTTAGCCCCATGGTCTCTGGGGTTTAACCCAGAAGCAGAGATCATTGTCTCTCTAGTCTGGGTAAGACTCCCTAACCTCCCTCTTCATATTTGGGGGAAAAGCACTCTGATTGACATTGGTAATAAGCTAGGTCGCTATCTAGATACTGTAGAACCAAAAGGGGGTCAGTTCAGATGTGCCCGTATCTATGTAGAGGTGAATCTAGAGAAAGGGCTCCCGGAGGCCCTAAAGCTCACATTAAGAGAATGGAGCCACATTCAAGAACTGTATTATGAGCATATCCCTTTCAAATGCAACTTCTATCATGTATACGACCACTTTTCTAAAAGCTGCCCCAAGCTTGCAGAACCATAGAAACCAGCAAATCTCCCAGCTTCCAAAGATACAGAGTTCCAGACGGTCTCTAATCGATGCCATCCTCCTCAATGAAAGGAGCCTCAAGCGTCTCAGCACAAGGTTTCTCCTCAAGACCATTCTCCTCTTCCAGATACTCCATGGCCGAAAACAAAAATAGTTTTGAAGTTCTCTAGGAAGATGAAGCACAAGAACCTGAAGTTGCAGATGTCCCGGAGTAGGGCATCCCTGGTCTCCTTGGCTCCTTGGAGGCAGCTGAACAAGATTTGCCAAAACATGCTTCTCCAAGTTCTAAGAAATATCCCATCGTTTTGGTTCACGAGACCCTAGCCCAGGTAGGACTGGCATCTTTGGTCCCTTTGTTAGAGGGAACCTCTGAATCCGAAGACTTTTTAGCTCCTTCTCCTCCCCTCACTAGAGGGCGAAAGACAAATAAAGAACGTGGAGAAAAGGAAGCAGCCTTAAACATCAGCTCGTGCTCCCAGAAGAAATTGGATCCTTACATTAAGGGGCATTCCTCTTCACCTATTTAATGTTTTGTTTCTGTATTCTTCTCTGCTCACAATTCGTGAGAGTCTACTCTTGTAAGCAATCTTTTTCTCAGAATAGCTCCAGAAGCATTTGGGATTCATTTCTCAAAGAACTTATAAGAAGGCTGACTATTATGATAGAGGTCACCAGCCTTCTTTTTCTGAATTCCTCTTTGTATGCCTGGCTAGGCTACAGTCATTTTTAATTAATAAAAAAAATTCAGTTTCTGTTAAAAAAAAATTTCCATTTAGTACATCTTTTTAGTAATTGTTGTCTCTTATTTGGAAACATTAAATAGTGATTTGCTTTTTTCTACAATATGTTCTACCTCTATCTCTCCTAGATAGCTTTGACGACAACATAAAACAAGTTATATATGATCTTGGTAAATACATGAGGTAAGTAACAATTTATATGCATGAAAATGTTGTTTCTCTTTGTTCCATAGGTTATTGAGTACATATTGTGTTTACATCTTGGAACTTTATTATATATGCCTCAATCTTGTTGATCACTGTTATTTTCTTGCAACATTTTTAGGTGGCTTTCATATAAAGAATTCCATAAAGAAGATATGAGGTATTGGAAGAGAGAAATTCCTCGTCTAATGTGTGAAATGCAGAAGTATTTACCTCCAACATTTTTCAATGCCCAAGAACTCTGTCTCATACACCAAGTTGAGGAGATTGAATTGTGTGGACTTGTAAACTCAAGGTCAATGTGGATGGTGGAAAGGAATTTGAAGTCATTGAAGGATTTTGTTAGACAAAGAGCGTGTCGTGAGGGTTCTATGGTACATGGATATATGTTATATCAATCCATGGTGTACATTAGTAAGTATCTTCCAAATTTAGCAAAAAATATCAATCTGCCTTGCATTTGGCATGTCAACTCCATCAACAAATTTGAAGGGGAGGGCCTGTTGGGGAAAGGCAGAACGAGGAAAGTGAAAGGTAATTGAATGGTGTAGATTTAATTTATTATACAATTAATTTTTCAATTTCACACACACACACACATATATAATACTCATGTAAATTTTATTATTCCATAAGTATTTTAAGGTAAACTTAATTGCCTTTAATAATAGCTAATTTACAATCCTTAATTGTTATTTTTTCATATAGTTGGTCACGTGTGGGATGCACTACATTAATTTATACATTACAAACAATCTTGATTGGAGTAATGGATAGAACAATGTACATAATTCTATGGTACCTTATCATGGGAAGGGGTTAGTAAATTGATTAAAACAGTGCATCATTATCAAGAAGAATATCCCGGTGAACTTAAGCAAAGGGAAATTGATCTAGCATGTGGTTTAAAAGATAAAAAGCCAAGTATATTTACCCTAAATTTTTTCATTGTTTCCCATTATATCAATTTATTTCTTTCATTTATTTATTCTTATATATTTATTTACTAATTTGGGCATGATGCAGTTGATACACCACAAGGCTATGTGGTACAATGGTCATAAATTTCGCATCAAAAAGTTTAATGACAAGAATAAAACATATGATTGTGGGATAACTTCAGTATTTCAAGTCATTAATGTTTCCTCTAGAAGTGACAAGCATCCAGATGTATCTAAAAATAGGTACTATGGCTATTTGGAAGATATAATTGATTGTGAATGTATTTCCTTTAAAATAGTTTTGTTTGAGGTAAAATGGTATAGGCTATGAATGAATGAACGTGATCCTGAAAGAAATTTTATTGAGCATGCCAATGTATTTACCATGGTTAATACAAGGGAACTTGAACCGGGTACAAATACTTATGTTCTTCCAAGTCAATGTGAGCAGGAATTTTACTCATAGGTGTCAGGTAAAGCAGGTTGGTCATACATTGTTAGATATGATCCAAGAGGAAGACGGATCAAGTATAATGTGCTAGAGGAAGAAGAGAATGTTGAAGAAGAAGGTGATGCAGATCAAGAGTAGTTGGCCACCTACGTAGATGTGTCAGATGAAGAATCAGATCAAGAGGATGATCATCCAAATGATGTAGCAGACAATGACGTAGTCAGTGATGATATTGATGATGAATATATAACCGAAAATGACATTGATGATGATGTTGATATGTGCGATCCTTTCAACGATAGTGATTCTGAACCAAATGATGATACAGATGTTGAGTCACTAGATAAAGAAGAATGTCAATGACATTGTAGAAATGTTGGAATCTAGGAGGTATGTGCATGATGGGCCATACGAGGATTATTCCAGGTAGTTGTTTATGCAACATCTCATTTGTCGTATTTCTTGCACATTGTCTTATGTTTTTTTTCATTTACTCATGATATTATTTATGTATCTAAAATGGTTGTAATAATATGTATTGTATATGTTCGAATCATTTAGGTAAGTACCAAGTTAAATATATGAATGTAGTTATCATCATCGTCATCATCATCATCTTCATCATTATCATGATCATCATCCTCCTCCTCCTCCTCCTCCTCCTCTTCCTCCTCCTGATCTTCCTCGTCATCATCATCATGCTCGTCCTCATTAGAATAATCAGAATCATCATCATCTTCATCTTTATGATCATCAATGGTATCACCATAATCATCATCTTCATGATCCTCTTGGTCATCATCATCATCATCATCGTCGTCGTCGTCGTCATCATCATGATCATGATCATCACCATCATGATCATCACCATCATGATCATCATCATCACCATCATCATCACCATCACCGTCATCATCACCGCCATCATCATCACCATCATCATCATCATCATCATCATCATCATCATCATCATTATCAACATCATCATCATCACCATCATCCTCATCATCATCATCGACATCTTCATCCTCATTGTCATCACAAACATCTTCATCCTCATTGTCATCACAAACATCTTCATCCTCATCCTCATCATGGCTAGAATCATCACCATCATCACCATCATCATCATCATCATCATCGTTATCATCGTCGTCATCATCGTCGTCATCCTCATCGCCATCATCATCATCATCATCACCACCACCACCACCACCATCATCATCGACATCATCCTCATCATCATAATCGACATCTTCATCCTCATCCTCATCATAATCATCGTCATCATAGATATCATTATCATCATCATCGCCATCATCTTCATCATCATCATCGACATCATCGACATCATCATCATCATTGACACCATCATCATCATCAACAAGAACAACAACAACATCATCATCATCTTCATCCTCATCCTCGTCATCATCATTGTCATGTTCATCCTCATCATCATCATCATTAGCATCATCGTCATCACCACCACCACCATCATCATCATCGACATCATCATCATCATCGTCGTCGTCATCATCATCATCATCGTCGTCGTCATCGTCATCGTCGCCATCATCATCACTATCATCATCATCGCCATCATCCTCATCATCATCATCGACATCTTCATCCTCGTCCTCATCATAATCACTGTCTTATGTTTTTTTTTAATTTACTCATAGATATTATTTATATATCTAAAATGGTTGTAATAACTATGTATTGTATATGTTCGAATCATTTAGGTAAGTACCAAGTTAAAGATATGATTCTAATAATCATCATCATCATCTTCATCATTATCATGATCATCCTCATCCTCCTCCTCCTCCTCATCGTCATCTTGTTCATCCTCATTAGAATAATCAAAATCATCTTCATCTTCATATTTATGATCATCAATGGTATCATCATAATCATCATAATCATCATCATATTCATGACCCTCCTCCTCATCACCATTAGCATCATCATCATCATCATCATCACCATCATCATCATCACCATCATCATCGTCGTCATCATCATTTCCATCATCATTGCCATCATCCTCATCATCATCATCGATATCTTCATCCTCATCATCCTGATCATAATCATTGTCCTCTTCATCCTCATCCTCATCATGGCTAGCATCATGATCATCATCGCCATCATCCTCATCATCATCATCGACATCATCATTATCATCGACATCATCATCATCATCCTTGACATTATCATCGACATCATCATCATTGTCGACATCATCATCATCGACATCATCCTCATCCTCATCATCATCATCGTCATCTTCATCCTCATCCTCATCATCAATAGCATCATCATCATCGCCATCATCCTCATCATCCTCACCATCATCGTCGTCATCATCATCATCATCATCATCATCATCATCATCGCCATCATAATCACCATCATCATCATCACCATCATCATCATCGACATCTTCATCCTCATCCTCATCATTAAAATCATCGGCATCTTCATCCTCATCGTCATCATGGCTAGTAGCATCATCATCAACATCATCATCATCATCTTCATCCTCATCCTCATTATCATCATCATTATCATCATCATCATCATCGCCATCATCATCGTCATCATCATCATCATCATCGACATCATCATCGTCATCATCATCACCATCATCGTCATCGTCGTTATCATCGTCATCATGATTAAGAGAGAGAAAAGATTAAAGTCATTGGTCTTGTTGGTATTATATGTAAAGGTTTGTCCACCATTATGGTTCACCTTGATCTTGTGGGTTTGTGGTTTGTTTTTATTGTGACCCCCTTGGTTGACTCATGGTCCTTTATCTTACTTGGTCCTAGCACTCTTATTATGTGTACCTTTTTTATGATGACTCTTACCTTGTGGTTTTTATTTTGTGGTACATTATCCTAAGTGCATTCACTTTATGAAAGGACCATTGGATCTTTTATTGTTTATGGTTTTATTATAAAACCATTGGACCTTTTAACCATTTTTTTATTATTACAACATTTTACTTTTATGGTTTTATTTTTGGACCATTATGGCTCTCTATTCCACATGACTGGGCTATCCATGTTTTGTCTGTTGGACTGTCCCGTGGCTCCTCTGTGTGGCTATCTGCATGACTGGTCTTTTTCATGTGGCTCACCTCTGCGTTTTCTCTGTTGGATTGTCTTGTGGCTCCTTTACGTGGCTATCTACATTACTAGTCTTTTTTGCGAGGCTCACCTCCATGTTTTCTCTGCTGGATTGTCCCGTGGCTATCTGCATGACTAGTCTTTTTCCCGTGGCTCACCTCCACATGACTGAGATATCTGTGTTTTCTCTATTGGACTGTCACGTGGCTTCTCTGTTGGCATATCCCATGGCTCCTTTGTTGGGTTATCCTGTGGCTACTATAATGGGAGCGACGATTTGGACCCGCGAATACTAAGGAGAGTGGATTATGGTCGTGTAGGGGAAAAGGAGGCCAATTAGCAGAGAAACTGTAAGTGGAGACAATGCCTCCCAAAATTGTGAGTACTATGCCCTAATCATTTCTATTTGAAAATTTTAAAAATTATTTTGCAAATCTCTAGGGTTTCATTACTAATTTGATCTTCCTTGGGGTTTCAGAGATAATTTGATTCATAGTTATATTTTGAGTATTTGGTATCAAAACCCAACATTATAAACAAACTTGATTAACCATTATCTCCATTTACCCACTAAGAAGCATTGGATCCTTTCAAATTTTATTTTCCTTTGGGGTTTGAGTTCATATCTGCACAAAGTGTATTTTGTCTTTTTGGATGGTCGTGATGGTTCATACCCTTCTCTGGTTCATCCTTAGTGACCTATTTTCCTAGATCCCAAATGTTATCTCCTCAAGCACAAACAATACACCAAACATGGTATGGTACATGGCCTGCCAACCCAACAATGGGATGGAGGGTAACTAAGATGAAAAAGTACCAAAAGATATTTTCATACCACAAGAATCATTGACACCCAAATCATAAGTGTCAATTGCGATAGGTTAATATTTCTACAAAGTCTCAAGATAATCTCATTGAACAACAAAAAATGTCTATTTGTGAAGATGTAGAAGTGAACAATTAAAATTCTAGTACAATGAAGTAAGTAGGGGGATTGATACTTACAAGTCCTATAACACAACTACAATAAGGCTACACATGTCTCTACATGATACTCTTCTTTCAAGGCCTAATTTGGCATTATACCTCTTTATATTTATGACATTCCAATCATTCTTCAATATCCCTCCATATCCCATGAACAAAAATAACAACATAAATATTACAAGGCACACCATGATCAACATTAAGTTGAGCTATGTTTTCATGTTGGAAACAAAATTTGGTTGCACTTGGGTAAGAATCACTTCAAAAACCAACGACATCCCAAGATCCCATATGGTATTTTGATAATATTTTGATGTAAGCTCTTCTTTAAGATAATATTTTGATGTAAGCTCCATGTTCACTAGATAATGTACAATCACCAATTAATTAGTGGACCATAAAGTCACTTTTTACACTCATGCTAAGTGGTTTTATAGTCATCATTTGGGCATTAACTTCTCCATATTTAGTATAAACTAAGGGAAATTTACTCTTAAAGGGGAGGAGTTGATAATTAGACTCGGTCTTGTGTTCATGCATCAACATGCAATGTAGGGTAGTTGTACTATCTTATTCTTTTCTCAATCAATTTTATGCTTTATCTTTAATGTTCCATGTCAAATGTGGTAGGGTACTACAATGCCTCTTTGGGATAAAAAAATATCTATTTCATGCCATTTCAAAAAATAAACCATATTTTTCTCATGTTTTAAAACTAGATATGCATAATAGGTTTTGGATATCGGTGTATTATATTTTAGATTTCTTGGCATTTAAGGTAGAGAGTTCCCATTCTAGTTGTTGTCTAGGGAGAAATAAGAATAATACAATGAGAGTATTGTTTTTTAGGGCCATCGACTTCAAATGTTAGGAAATCAAAAAAGTAACATAGTGATATTCATAAACTATTGTATAAGGAGTTGTGGATAGTGTTTCTACAACCCTAGTAGAAGTCGATAGACATATATGATGATCTAATGGACTAATCAACTAATCCCTTGAAGAGATTAGTGATCTTTGTTCAGTATATTCCTAATCATCCAAGTCTATGGGAAATGACATGTGAAGGGATGGAAAGTCCTAGGTCCTGGTTGGCAAGGGCAAGGGTGGGGAAGGTGGGGGGAAGGTTTTTTAGACATGTACACAACTATAGGTTTGGTGACAAATATGGACATGTTAGGATGCTTAAAGTATTCCAAGTTGGAGGCCAATGATACCTTCAAGATCTCATGTATGGTGGTATGGGGTGTTGTTAATTTAATTAGATGTCTAAAATATTACTATACAGAATAATACTTGAGTTTAAACATGCCAAAAAGTATTTCCTTCTATGATCTTGGATCTAATTAGTTTTTTATTTATTTATGATCCCTTGCTACGAACCAACCAAAAACTTATCATATTTCATTCCCTTAAATGACTCTAATAATTCATTATCAATAAATAATTGTCGTCTCGTTGAACATTGGATCATAGAGTATTCATATTAAATTGTCATAAGCTTGATTGTAAGGGATCCAACAACAGATGTTGTTAACTAATTAAAAGTTTGCATTTAGTCAATGAAGCTTGGTTGGTTTGTAATGTGAGGAATTTATTTACGCATAAGATTGTGCATTTGGTTTTACATGGTTGATGTTGATAGTTAATGTCAATGTAATATCATCCCATCTCTCTGTTTGTTAATGGGTATGCCTTAGAGAAATTTTCATCATTCACAGAGGAAAAAAAGAAATTGAGAATTGTTCCACATGAATCCATGCAGAGGGATGAGTGTATTTGTTTGCTAGGGTAATGAGTTGTTCTAGTTTTAATTCCTGGAGAAAACTATGTTGGTAACAACAATTATGAACAACTTGCACAATTAAACCCTCAAATTGAAACTAAAAATATATCGATTCAAACCAGCAATAAAATGCATCACCTTGAATTAATTTACCCTCACTTGTTGTATGCATAAGTGTGTTCATGAACCAAAGTGAGAATTATTATGAGGGAATCAGAGTTTTTTTACAAAAAGTTATGGTATCACCCCTGCTCTTTGTTTGTTTTTTTAGACACAAACGATTATAATATATTAAGGTGGTATAACCATAGAAACTGGCTCAGTATACAAAAATGCCCTTGTGGAAGCGACAAAGCAACTCAACAACCCAAGTTGATTTTACCAGCGCGCTTATGAAAGCGACAAAGTAGGTCCGAAACACCCATTGATGGGTTGCAGAGACACTGCTAGATATAGTAAGTAACATGAGAATAATCTACTAGAAGCCTACAGAGACCACAAATTTTTACAAAGTAACAGACAGGAAACAACATATGAGCATCAAACGAGACCGGATGATTCAGACACCTACAGAAAATTAAAACCACAAGCTATGCGGATTTCCCAAAGGAGCGGGAAGAGGAACCTGAATTGCTCGCATTTTCCAGTTTGACCACCTTGAGCTCGAGTTTATCAACTTTCATCTCCAAGCTTGCTACAATCCTGAGAATTGCCGATTCGGACTTTTTGATGTTGCGCTTGAGTTCTTTTCTTAGGAAGGCCAAATCTCCTTCCACATTGCCCAGTCTTCTACCACCTTTGGTATCAATGATGTCCATTGTTTCTTTGAGATTTACCACCTCCTCTTGAGTGTCGAAATCACCAAGAGCCCTCACCACTTCCTCCCGAGCATCGAATTCACCAAGAGCCGGCTTGGATGAACCCATCGACTCAGAGTTAGCCATAGAAACAATCTCTCGCAGCTTTATTATGGGGCGAATGTGAAACACATACTCGAATTGCATGTAGACCAGCTAGATGACGATGCCTCTTCCTTTCAATTTTCTGAAGATTATAACCCTGCGTCCCACGCTCGAAGTCACCATAGCACCTGGTATAATCATAGTCTCCATTAATGCACACATAACCTTCCAACCTCCCGGAAGATCGACAAGACCTCCTCCCTCCATTTTGCCTGCACTGAATGCCCCATGTACCTATTTTATTAACTCTCCAATGTATTATCCAGTGTTCCCATGAGGCAACACATGACCCCCACACATCAATTCCTTTCCCAAGCATTGTAATGATGTCGCTTGCCCTATGCATGACGACCCCACATGCATTAAGCACGCCCATGTCACCATGATCCAGCCTCAATCCTATGGAAGAGGGAAAAACATGAGATTCTTGTTGATTTGGAGGGAGCCAGGGCTTAGCGTGGACCCAAGGTTTGCTGCTAGGTCTGCCTCCTTATTTTGCACTCTCAATACATGAAAAAATTTGGTTTTGTGGAAAGAATAGGTTAGGCATCGAATCTTAGATAATATTTGCTTGAGCTGTAAATTGTTAGGGAGATGTCCTTCTGCCATTGCTTGGATCACAATCCTCGAATATCCCAACACAACGAGCTTAGTAATTCCCTTGTTCTTGGAAATCACCAATCCTTGCCACAGGGCTAAGGCTTGGGCAATGTTGTTTGTCTCAGACCCAAGACCCCATGCGAAAGAGGTTTCCAGAATGTCGTCTGGGGTGAAGAAACCCCTGCCCTCCCCTGCCGCACCAGCCCATCTCTTTGTTTGTTAATGGGTATGCCTTAGAGAATTTTTCATCATCTATAGAGGAAAAATAGAAATTGAGAATTGTTCCACATNAAACCCTGCCCTCCCCTGCCGCACCAGCCCATCTCTTTGTTTGTTAATGGGTATGCCTTAGAGAATTTTTCATCATCTATAGAGGAAAAATAGAAATTGAGAATTGTTCCACATGAATCCATGCTGAGGGATGAGTGTATCTGTTTGCCATGTTAACGAGTTGTTCCATTTTTAATTGCAGGAGAAAACTCTATTGGAAACAACAATTATGAACAATTTGCATAATTAAACTCTCAAATTGAAACTAAACTTATAACAATTCAAACCAACAATAAAATGCAACACCTTTAATTAAGTTGGTCCTATGTGTAAAAGGGGTTGGTTATCCACCTTTATGGTACACCTTGGTCTTATGGGTATGAGGGTTGCCTTAGCTTCTTATTGTGACCCCCTTTGGTTGACTTCTGGTCCTTTATATTCTACTTGGTCCTACCACTCTTGTTGTGTGTAACTTTTAGCATCATGACTTTTATTATTCAAAATGACTCGTTTGGTGTAGATTTTGGGCGTAATTTCTCCACAAATTTTAGGACATTATTCCTTATCGACTTTTAGGGCATAATTACTCCACAAATTTTAGGGCATAAGCACCAGTCACAGTTTCAATTGCAAAATGATTTCTCTTCATGGTTGCCTTGTTCTCTTATGATTTCCCTATTCTCTTCACACCTGCCCTGTTGAAACCCGTCCATTGAAGCATTAGAGAATGAACCATCGAATACAACTTGTACAAACATCCAGGTATTAATATATATGATCTGTTATTCTAACTAACGACTATATAATTGGTTTGATGCTTGTGAGACTACTTTTGAGACATTGAAATAGGATTTTATTGAAGTGTTGATTTTGGTCTCTCCTACATGGAATATGCTACACAAATTCATCAAAAATTTTTATTAGCAGTCTTAGAAAGGTTGTATTCCCACTTTGCCTTGTGGGTAAAAGGGTTGTCTTCCCACCTTTTCATATATTCTCAAGTATTAAACTTCTTGAAGTAGTCTAATAAGCATCAAACCAATTAGAGTATTTTTTTAGTTAGAGTACTAATCATGAAGGTATTTACATTATTTTGTAGTTTGTAGGTGTTGTAGGCATCATAAGTTGCATGTATGCCCTTTCTAAACAATGCTTTCTTGTTAGTGGAGGCAATATTTTGATGCGAGCAACAAATTTGTAGGTTAGGAGACTTTGATGGTTTTCTTCTCCACATTCTCTTCAATGACCAAATTCTATGAGATGGACTATATGAAATGAAGTTCCTTATGTTGTAATTATCATCTATTTCACTTGTTGTTTTGCTAATACAATGATTTCTATGAAAAATGTTTGCTTGTAAGTGGAGGTAATATTGTAATGCCACAAAATCAAGTCACAGTTTAGGAGATATATGGTTGGAATTTTAAATAGATTTTGATTTATTTTCCTCATACCTCTTTCCCATGACCATTGTTTTTCTATTCACGGGCATAGACATGTGTAGAGTGTCCATGGATTTTGCAATGAGCGAAACGTTTTCAAGGCTTGTAGTTCTGAGAATTGTTACAAATGGTTATGTTTATTTGGATACCGATGACAACAAGAAATATGGGACATGATGGAAGAATATGAGGGAAGGATATTTTATAGTGATAGAAAAAACCCTAGAGTGTAACAACATAGGTCCATCAATTTATTATATTAATATACTCATACACACAGAGTATCCAACTTTTACACAAGGTTGTATCATAGATTTTACTATATGGATGGAGTTTAAAATAGGGGTTAGTGTTTAGGTTGGATTTGGGATTTATTTAGGGGTTGAGGTTAGGGTTAGTGTTTATATGGGTTATGGGCCATATAATTTATGCTTAAAACTCATGGTATATAAGTGTTTTCATGAACCCAAATGAGAATTATTATGACGGAATTATTATGACGGAATTATTATGAGGAAATCTGAGTTTTTTTCCAAAAAATTCTGATATCATCCCATCTCTTCGTTTGTTAATGGGCATGCTTTAGAGAAATTTTCATCATCGACAAAGGAAAAATAGAAATTAAGAATTGTTCCACATGAATCCATGCAAAGGGATGAGTGTATATGTTTGCCATGTTAATGAGTTGTTCCAGTTTTAATTGATGGAGAAAAATTTGTTAGCAACAACAATTATGAACATCTTGCACAATTAAACTCTCAAATTGAAACTAAACATATAGAAATTCAAACCAATAATAAAATGAAACATCTTGAATTAAGTTGGTCCTATGTGTAAAAGGGGTTGGTTATCCACCTTTATGGTACACCTTGGTATTATGGGTATGAGGGTTTCCTTAGCTTCTTATTGTGACCCCCGTTGGTTGACTTATGGTCCTTTATATTCTACTTAGTCCTACCACTCTTATTGTGTGTACCTTTAGTATCATGAATTTTATTATTCAAAACGACTCATTTGCTGTAGATTTTGGGCATAATTCCTCCACAAATTTTAGGGCATAATTCCTTATCGACTTTTAGGGCATAATTCCTCCACAAATTTTAGGGCATAAGAACCAGTCATAGTTTCAATTACAAATCGATTTCTCTTCATAGATGCCTTGTTATCTTATGATTTCCTTATTCTCTTCACGCATGGCCTATTGAAACCCTTCCAGTGAAGCATTAGAGAATGGACCATCGAATACAACCTGTACAAAATTCTAGGTATTAATATATATGCCATGTTATTCTCACTAAAGACTAGTCTAATTGGTTTGATGCTTGTGAGACTACTTTTGGGACATTTAAATAGGATTTTATTGAAGTGTTGATTTTGGTCTCTCCTACATGGAATACAATACACAAATTCATCAAACATTGTTATTGGCATAATCTTAGAAAGGTTGTAGTCCCACTTTGCCTCATGGGTAAAAGGGTTGTCTTCACACCGTTTCATATATTTTCAAGTATTAAAATTCTTGAAGTGGTCTCATAAGCATCAAACCAATTAGTTTGTTTTTTTAGTTAGAGTATTGATCATGAAGGTATTTACATTATTTTGCAGTTTGTAGGTGTTGTAGGTATCATAAGTTGCATGTCTTCCCTATCTAAACATTGCTTTCTTGTTAGTGGATGCAATATTTTGGTGTGACCAACAAATTTGTAGGTTAGGAGACTTGGATGGATTCCTTTTCCACATTCTCTTCAATGACCAAATTCTATGAGATTAACTATATATAATGAAATTCCTTATGTTATCATTATCATCTAATTCCTTACTTGTAAATTTATATGACAATTAGAAAATAGTTCTTCTACTTCCAAATAATAATAGAACCGATTCTAAATCTTTGTAGGTACCACCAAATAGGTACTTGTCAAATCTATATTCATCGAGCGAGGAATATAGTATAGAAGAGTTTGAAAACGAGACATCTATTACAAGGTATAACAGGTCAAGATCAACTAGAGGTGAAAAGGTAAGGAGAAAATTTCGTAGATGCATGGAAAATTTTCTTTCGGACGGAGGATCATGTGATTATGATAATGAGGGCATAAGTGACATTGAGTTACCCTTGAGGTATACACATTTTCAAACGATGGCTACCCAAGGAGATACCCCAATCGGACATAGATTTCTTCCTCAATGGGAGGATTTATCGCATTGCTCCATCGTCTTTACATGGATTGGGGCTATTTTCCATGGATGTCATAATCGTCAAATATGGAACTAAAACTAAATTGATGAAGTAGGTCGGACCAGGCTACAAATACAATGACTGGTTGTTGTTGGTCTGATATACGCGAAGTATGCAAAGATACATAGTTGCAGCAAATTATATACAACTACTAGACAACAATATGAACAAAGGAGCTACTATGTATCTTGATGGAAGGCCAAAAGCTTTTGGAAATATCGCAGGGTTTATAAATAGTACATGACCAAGGACAACACATAAGCTACCCAATTGCATATTTGAGAGGCATAAAGGAAATCATGTATTCGTTTGTGCAACAAAATCATTAGTTACAGGTGAAGAGTTGTTGATTGATTGTAATTTGAATCAAATAGATGTGGGGATTTCTATTATGGGGGTAATTATCTTATACAACATTTAACTCAAGCTTTGATTGATGACTTATTATTTTTCTCTTGCAACAATTTTAATTATATTTACTTTTCATTATTAATATTTATTGATTCTTGTATTGTGGCAGGGTGATTGTGGCCAGATGCCACAAGAAAGTAGATCAGATTTGGTAAACATCAATGCAACAGTAACCACAATTCATGATTATATTACAATTTTTAAAATTTGACCTTTTTTGTGCTTATGAGTTCAATATTTCAAGATGATTTCATGCTTATTATATTGTGGCAAGGGGGTACTTAGAACACGCCTGCAGCTTCTGGCCAGGTCAACGTGACTGTCATATTAACACTAAATTTTTTCTTCATTAATCACAATTATTAGACATGGTTCAATTTTACTTTTGAATATGAATATGTCTTGTTTCATGTGTTGTGGTAGGCTGACCATGGGAAGTCACCAATGGTGTCACATCAGGTAAATTTTAGCATAATAATATATAATAGCATCAATGTAATAGTAACCACAATTCATTATTATATTACAACTGTTAACATTTGACCTTTTTTATGCTTATGAGCTCAATATTTCAAGATGATGTCATGCTTATTGTATTGTGGCAGGGGGTACTCAGAACACACTTGCAGCTTCTGGTCAGGTAAATGTGGCTGTCATATTAACACTAAAGTTTTTCTATGATTAATCATGTTTATTATACATGGTTCAATTTTTACTTTTCAATATGAATATGTCTTGCTTCTTGTATTGTGGTAGGATGACTGTGGGAAGTATCCAATGGTGTCGCATTAGGTAAATGATAGCATAATAATACCTAAAGATGATTAAAGTAATTATTTTTCTTATTATATGCATGTTATTTTTTTACGTGAATTTTTGTAATGATACAAATAAATTAACTACTTTTATTGATTAATGTTTGTAGAGAACACCACATCAAGATGATGAGGAGGTCACTGAGAAAGATATATTTTATTCAACTGATCCAATGGAAACTGTGAAGAAGGCTTTGAAAAATTCCAACCAAGAACTTCTTAGATTGATGGTAATCAGACCCAGGAATGAAGAAATCAAAGCAATAATTGATGACTTGAGGCAATCAATAGAACATTACGGGGTAAGTGGCATCTTTGAAAGATTTTACAAACTGTGAAATATATTAATTTATGTTATTTTAGTTCTCTTTTTTGATATTATCTAATCGATTAAAGTTTTCTTTTTGTAGTATTTTTGGAGATAACACCCATGCATCAAGTATAGGTTGTAGAGGGAGGTATTGGTAGTAGTGATGGTTCAACACATCGTCAATCTACCGTACCAACGAGGCTATTTGATTCTCCTGACCGGAAATCCCCTTTAGATGCTACGACCTCACTGGATGTTGGAGATCAGCAGGGCCCTTCACCCACTACTACTTCACATGATGTTAGAGAGGTGAGTAGCATCGAATGTGAAAGTTGCTATCATTCAGCAGTACGTGTGGTTAGCAGGGGATCATTTCCTGTTACCTTATTGTTGGAACATGACTGTGTTCCAATCAAGATACTGAAGATTGCATGTATTATTTAATTAATTATTTGTTTTTTTTTCATGTAATTCAAAGCCACATACCTCAAATTATTTTTAATTAATGATCGTATTGATTTTGCAGGAAATAATGTTTTTTATAAGGACCTGCATGAGAAGGCGTTGGATATTTTTGGGCTCACCATCCCTACATGGAGGAATTACCAAAATGAAAAATTTAAATATGATTTGATGAACCACATGGTCAGCTTGTTTGGTGATACCTTCAACAAAAAAGGTGTCACTGCAACAGCTGGCTTAAATTTGAAATATGTCAGGGTGGATTATAGGGTCAATTTGCAAATTAACCCTAAGTATGAGCATCCTCCGATGGTTCCAAGGAAGGAGTGGAAGGTGATCAAGGATGATGCAAAAGAGAAGGCATTGAGAAAACAAGGAAAGACTCAGCCACTCGGTTTAAGAAGGTACAACACATTATATTTTCAATGAAAAATGTTTAATTTTTTGTTTACATTTAAATATATTTAAGTTGTGATATCTAAAATATTTGAAACCTTTCATAGGATCCCTGACACCTATAAAGAGACAAAGGAAAGAGTAGAAAAACATGGACAACACAAACTGGGCCAGGGTGGATATCAGAAACTAAGAGCACGAATTATAAGAATCAAATGATCATTATTTGTAACCAAAATTTTTCTAAATGCAACGAACAAATATTTGATTTATCACAAGCAATTATCATGGTGTTATACATTGCAGAGAAATGCTTTTCAAGATGCAGCCACTGAAGAAGACTTGAGGCTAGGTTTCAAGTACGATTTTCAACATGTGATGGAACATCGAAAAATCTTGGGGCTAACCCCAATTTCTCCATTGACACACATAGGGGTAAATAAAACCAATAAGGCCATCATTATAATCTACTTGTGTAATCTATTCATGAATGATTACATCAAAAAATAAACGTATTTTTTTTCAGGGTGAGAGCAACAAAAGTAGTGAGGATGGAGGTACCAAAAAGGTACCACATGAAGGTGGAGAGATTCCTCATGATGGTGGTGAGCAACCTAGCCATTCATGTATGTATGCTATAAAACCTAAGTATTTAATATGATTTTAAATATATAATTGAGTACGTGTAGTGATAAATTTTCTTCTGTGAATGGTATAGCATGTACCTGCTCATGCTCAACTGGAAGAGGAACAAATGGTAGAACCAATGAATACTGCAATTGTCTCATCTATTCAACCAACAGGTAAAGATCAGTGTAATGATATTAGAAATAATGAAATACGTATCACAATAATAACTATGCATTTATATCTATATAACTGACTTGGTTTTTGTAGATGATTCTCCTCTCCAACGACCTCCACAACTGGCTAATCGATGTATGAGAAGTTATTAAATTGAGCACCTAGATCTATGGACCAACACACAACTCACAAGATAGATCATACAATTTACTCAATAATTGAAGAATGAAATAGTGCAATGGCTTGCAACTATGAATGCTTTCATTAATCAAAAGTAATTAGATAATTAATTACAATGAAGTACAATGGCTAAATAGCCTCATGCAATTCGAATCCATGTAAGGAAATTTGAATTGATTGGACTCTACTTGACTAAATGGTTAATTGACCTTGTCTTGTGAATGCTTTCATTAATCAAAAGTAATTAGATAATTAATTACAATGAAGTACAATGGCTAAATAGCCTCATGCAATTTGACTCAATGTGAGGAAATCCAAATTGATTGGACTCTACTTGACTGAATGGTTAACTGGCCTTTTTTAAACCATTATCGGAGTTCAAAGGAGTTCAAAATCCAAACTCAAGTGTCTAATTCAGTGTTCACTAGTCTAACTGACTGAGGTAGGTGAGTAAATGTGCCTCACCTGCATGCAACCATGCAATCCTAGCGCTAAATAAGTAGAACTGAATGTAAGGGACTAGAATTGAATGTAACTGACTCCTAACTGAGCTTAACTAGTCACGAACCGATCTCAACTGATGGAGGTTGGTATCTGCACTCCCAGTGGATCCTAATTTGTAGGGATTGATCTAGGAGGATCCTAATCTGATGCATGCAAGTGCAATCAGTGGCAGTTGGCCTCAATTAGTGTTTCCCACACTTTAGTAACTGGTACATGTGCCCCAATTAGGCCAAGTGGACCCAATGGTGCTAGTGACTAAAAATAGACTGAAAGGATTCTATATCTAGACATACACATGATTTAGACATAATTTACCAAATTGGACAAGGGAGGATTATAATCCTAATAGAAGTATGGTACATGAGAGCATGCCCATACAATCAATAGAAAGAGAGGGAACAACAACTAAAATGGGTCATCACAACAAAGATGATATCCCCATCTTGGAATTTCTGGAAAAAAAAAACAAAACAAAATGTAGTTGTATACATTTAAGATTTGTATTTGACTGAGTATATACATGAAATATTTGGATTTTTGTTACAAGTTTCTTGATTTAGTTCGTGCATGGTCATATTTTAGAATTGAGGTTTATAATGTGAATGTTATTTCTTAGTTCATATTTCTGAATATACGTGTTAACCCAAAAAATCCCTCACTCAGCTCTACATGGCCTACACTACCTAAGGACACCCATGCATGACCCTCATTTGACCCCATTTGAACCCCACACACTCAATAAGGCTTAAAAACATGAGAAATGGCTTAAAAACCCCTAAAAAGAGCCAAAATAGCTCTCATAGGGGCTAAAGCCTCCAAAAAGGGGCTAAAACCCCTCAAAGGAGCTTAAGGCCCCCAAAAGAGCTAAATATTAAGCGAAAGGGGCTAAAATCCCAAAAAATGGGCTAAAGTCCCAACCAGGGGCTTAAAACCCTAAAAATACCAAGAAAAAGTATACATAGAGGGGTGGGGGTCACTCTCAAAAGATTCCTTCCTTGCATACTGCTATGCTACCCGAGTGAGTACCTTGAGACCATTTGCCTCTCAATCCATTCACCCTCCCTCTCATCCATCCTCCCATTGAGCCATAGCTCCCCCATTATCAAGAGAGGTGCTTCTCCAAGCCAGGGCATGGTGGCCCATTTCCACCAAAAGAAGGTATAATTTCTGTTTTGTTTTGTTTATTTGAGTTTTTCTAACATATATTTGCTTGCCAGTTTATGGCCTAACATGTTCTTGTAGGTCTCCATTGTTGTATGCAGGGTCTTGGAGCTCAACCCATAACCTTGTGTGCAGAGGGGTTTTCTTTGTATTACTGTTCTATTTCATTTCTGTTTCATTTTTCTTGCACAACCACCAGGAACCCTACCCTTCCGTCCTATAGACGGAAGGTAGCCTTTCCTACCCTGTAGTAAGGGAGAAATCCCTGCTATAGATCTGGCAAGCATACCAGGTCGATCCCACAGGATCCCTGGATTGTTTTTACAAGTTTCAGTTTTTATTTCTGATTTCTTGCCCTAGTTTAAATTTCTGTCAAATCTAGCTTAGATCTCTGTTTTTCTGCATTTCTAGTTACTATCGAGCCTCCTCAAGGCCAATCCGAGCCCATTTGGACACAATACAGGTTACTATCGGCCGGATCTGGCTTAGGACCAAAAAATTTTCACTTTCTGGAGCAGGTCGCTCTTATCGAGCTAAAAGAGGGGACCAGGTCGCTCATTCAGAACTAACAGGTGCGACCAGGTCACCCATTTTGCCCCAAAAGGTGCGACCCCTCCCAGAAGTCAGCTCGCTTCTGTTTACAGGATCTAAGCGACCCCCTTGCCTGTTTTTGGGAAAATTTGGTGACCCCCTCGCCACATTTGACCCGAAAAGTGCAATCTGTCTCTCAAATTCTGATTTTTTAAAAGTTAAGGACTGTCAGTGCAGCTCAACCACCTCTATCCATCAAATCTCTTTCTATTTCTGTTATGTTTTTGTTCATTTTATTTGTAGCATGTGTAAATCAATCTGTAAATCATTGTGTAAATCAATGGTTAATGGATTAATGAACATGATCAAAGCTTGATTAAAAATTACTGTAATTAAAATCAACATCTTTCCTAGCCCTTCCTCCTCTACCCAGTCATCACCCTTTGGGGTATTCTGGGATAATACGAAGGGTGAAGCTCGTATAGTAATAGGCACTTCACCTATCATTTTTCGAAGCCACTAAAAATGGGTGACTTGGAAGGTAGAGGGGGTAGAGAAGGAGGGCTTCTCAAAACACTCAGCGTCCTTCCTGTTGACCGACCTTGCATCTGGAGGGTGAGCTATGGATCTACGAATGGGCTTAGTCCCATTGTGTTGAGAGCCCAACACCCTTTCCTGGTTGAAGAGAAATATAGGTGCAAGGTAGTCACCTAGTCAGGCTATCATAGTTCAAATTCACAAATGGTACATGTGTAAATTTCTGATTATCATTTACTACTTTCATTGACATTGTTCTGAACTCTGTGGAATATTCATAAACCATTTAAGCAGCCGCTAAGCATAATAGAAAGACAAAAGACATACACACAAACCATACCATATAAACCAACCCAACTCAGTTCATGACGCTGAGTGAGCCATTAAAATTTACAATTTACACTAAGTCAAACATCTGCAGCCTTTGAGGACATAAGTCCTTGACTGCCTTAACCATGGGAAGTACTTGGGCTCAGCCCAGAAACTCATTGTGAGGAGTACCACGAGAACCCCAAAGTAGCTTGCCGCTGAGAGGAATTTCCAAGCGAAACGGGCAATGACCCCCACCGATTGACTAGCTCTCTCGTGAAGAAAAAGCCAAGTGCTATCTTTTGGCAGTCTTAGTGGCTGAGTGACCACCTGAAGCCAATAGGAAGCCATTAAAACCGGGGTCCAAAAATCATCACCATATTTCACCATTTTGACATACAAATTAGACACGATTGATCCCCCATGTTCTTCCTCACGCCTGAGAGGCGACCCACCACAGTTCGGGTCCTTGAACCAACACCGTCGAGACCATTCTCGACGACCCTCTACACCATCAAAAGGCCACACAGCCTCTGATTCAGACTCATAATCATACCAATCTAAGCCAGACTTGCATACTGCACCATCAAGCCCCATGGCTAGTGCAAACCCGGATCCATTTTTTGGCGTAGTGATTGGTAGTGGACCCATGTCCACACCCCACACCACCACCAACACCTCTGCTAGTGGCCCCAACATGGTCATGCAAACTGTCATAAGCCAGCTACCACCACCCACATTGACCAGTCAAGTTGTCCCACCTGTAACACATGGGGGTAGTATGCCTTCCACCCACACTGTACCACTTGGGATACATGGGGGAAGTATGCCTTCCACCCACATTGTCCCACTTGGGATACATGGGGGCAGTGGTCCTTCCACCTACACTTCCCCTCCTACAACACTTGGGGGCACTGGCCTGTCCACAATGGTACCACAAGTACCCCCAGTTATGCAGGTGCATCATGTCCCTACAAACCCCACCACCATAGCTGCCCCATATCACATCAACCTTGGGTCAAACCTTCCTTTCATGGCATGTCTCAACTTGCCTAAATTGGCTCGGTTAACAAATCACCCTATCCACCATCAAAATTTTTGGCCTCCCATGCCAACCAAACTTCCCTCAGACATTCCCAAGTTTGAAGGGAAGGCAAGGGAGTGCCCCCAAAACCACATCATGACATTTCATCTATGGTGCTCATCAAACAACATTGTAGATGATTCGATCAGACTCCGACTGTTCCAATGCACCCTCATAGGTGCTGCATCCAAGTGGTACATTGATATACCACAAGCCAAGTACCCGGATTTCAACTCCTTGGCTTTCATGTTCCTGCAATATTTCCTACTCCCCGTCAGATATGATGAAGGGGTGGAGATCTTGTTATCTTGCCACTAGAATACTGCGACCCACATAACCGACCACATCCATGAGGGGCGGCGGTACTGTATTTTGTGCAAGATTCGACTTGATGACATGATCTTCCTAGATTGGTTCTTAAAAACCTTGCTACCACCTATAGTAAAGGACTTCGCATCCGAACGTCCCCAATTCGAAGAGGAGGCCATCTTGAAAGCCCAGTAGTTTGATCTAATCTATGCATAGTGTGGATACCTTTACACTATCATTCTAGACGCTCTTTGTGTGGGCAGCTCCTACCGGGATGCACCGGGGGCATCCCATGCCACAGATGGAATCATAGGTTCTGTCTCCCACCAACCACAACATTGTCTAACACCACATGCAATACCACCACAACCAAGCAACACCTCTAGTGTTGCCTACCAAAACCAAACTCCGAACTATGAAAGAATGATGTCCTAGTCCAGAGCCACAACTTCTTATGCACAACCTTCGCCACCGCAGCAGGCTCAAGAATTAGCTTGGCCAACATAGCAATACGCGGGACAAATGCCCACATTTGTGGCACCGAAACCCACACAAGTCTACTATGCACCACCGGTGCAAGCTGTTCATGCCCCTGCCCTTGCTCCACCCGCTCCACTGGGATAGGTGTTTGCACAACAAAATTGTCCCAACCAGCCAGCCCCCAATAACCAACAAGGGCAAGCCAGGAATAACCAACCCCAGAACCAAGGCAACAATCAACCACAAGGAGGCGGTCAACAACCAAATCCTCCCAACAATGTTGCGGTGAACTAGCTAGCCCAAAATCCTCAATTACCAAATGCACCAAGATGCAACGCTTCGTTGCATACAAACCAACCATGCACACTATGCGAGGTCTACATGCACTACACATATGAGTGTCCCTTCATGGGACGCGCTAAACAGGCCATTAGAAATGAGGTTCAACATGCCACCAATACAACAAACCAAGCCCAACCCAACCTGGCACCACCAGTACCTCCTCCTATGGTGCTCCAAAACCCATTACTAGTCCAAGGATTGGTGGCAACCACTACCCCTCCCCAACCCAATCCCAATTCTCCGGGGGCACCTCCCACGGCAAAAACAGGTGTCCACCACCTGCTAGCTATGACAACTGAAGAGATCAATTTACAAACAAGACGAAATCAGTATGGAACCAACACCGAACCCGCTGACACATCAGTGGCATCTACGTCTAAAACAACCAATGCACCTCTTCAATTACCCCCCTTCCTGCGCCCCCCATACATCGGGTTGCCAACAACGCCACGGCTAGAGATGCTGTCAGCTACAACATTGTGGATGATCTGGCCCAAACACCTACCGCCATGTCCGCTCTTGAGGTATTGAAAAATTTCCCAACGCAGCGGAAAGCCTTACTAGCCGCCCTTGGTGCCATGGATCCCTCTGACTCCAATTTGATCACATTTGACACAAAGAATGGAGAACAGTGGATGCCATCAACCATTGCCTTCCAAATCCCGGTGTCTATCCAAAATTTGGTCGTACACAGGTGCATAGTGGATGAAGGGGCATCCATGTGCGTTATGTCTACCCTAGTCTGGCAGAATCTTGGATCCCCAATTCTGAAACCATCCTCTACAACTCTGTGGGATTATGATGGCCATCCCACTAAAGCCCAAGGAATCCTCCCCCACATCCCCATCACATTAGCTGAGAAAATAGTACTGATTGACATAGAAGTTGTCAATACTCAATTGGACTATAAGCTTCTCCTCGGAAGAAGTTATATGTACGCCATGAGAGCCGTAGAATCAACTGTTTTTCGTCTCATGATGTTCCCCCACGAAGGGAAAATCGTGACGGTTGACCAACTGACTTATCATGATCCGCAAGGGCTAACGACACCCGCCAATGTTATCCCTACGATCAACACCATTGATTCGCAAGGGCTGACCACACCCGCCAATGTTATCCCTGCGGTCAACACCATGGTTGACAACATACCAGCCTCCCCATTGTTGAATGTAGGCCCTGGGTTGTTTGCCGATACCACCATGACGTCTTCTTTCCCCTTAGTATCACCACCGCTGACACCAAATGAGACTACGAATTTGTGCATGCTCTCATCCAGCACTACTGCACCCAAACATCAACCGTAGCCGCACCCCCAACCGCAATCGCACCACCATCCGCAGCCGCAACACCATCCGCAATCGCAACACCATCAACAGCCACAACATCATTAGTAGCCACAACATCATCTGCAGCCACAGCATTATCCACAGCCGCAACCACAACCTCATCCCCACATACAACCATCAGGGAGTTATCTGGGCTCCTCTCCAATCCACACAATTCCCTTCCTCTTTCCCCCACCTGGTGTCATGAGCAAGCCATTAATGGCCACCTTAAACTTACCCAACTTTACATTGGGAATTCCTGTTTGGTACCTGGATCCACCGGCTCAACCACCAATTCTCCAGGTAGTCTTAACCCCCGTGCAACCCACTATGGTCGAATCTCATCCTCCACTTGGCCCACAAAAATGAACCACTACACCCGCACTGCCCCACCCAAAAAGGGCCAGGGGAAAGAACGCGAAAGCTACCGTTGAACCTCAATAGATCCCACCTTGCGTCATCTGTGAAGAATAGGGCCATCCAACTCAAAGCTTCCCTGAGATTCCTATAATCCGCACGCATTTGGATGCCATGGATACAACGAAAAACCTCCCCATGGTTGAACTTCCAAGCGAGCCAATAGTGAGAAACAAGTCATTGAGAAAAAAACCATGCTTGCACCCTCTGCAGTTTGTATGGACACTATTCTCACCACTGCCAAGACTTGGCCAAGTTTTGAATGGCTTTAGCCAGCCTTAGACAACATTCCCTTGAATTTGAGATCACCCTGATCGAAGAAGTTCAGCCCCCCACCTCCTTCTTCAGATACCATGTCCATTTACATGATTTCCATGTCTACCGACCCTCTTGTCTCCACCACCAATGACGGTCCATCATACTTGTCTCTTCGTTGCTTCTGTAATGATGAGGATATACTTGAAGCCTTAACCACCCCGAAATACCCATGGGACAACATGCACCATCGCTCGTTCTTCCTCGCTGAAGAACTTATATCGCAGTCTGACCAGTTTTCCATGGAAACCAAAGATTTCATTCATGGGAAAGTCGACTGGTTCAAAAACCCCATTTCGGCACCAGATGCCTTCGAAGAAGGGAACATGGCCAACATCTTTCCAACCATCAAAATCAACATCTCAAGGAATCCTGAGGTTGTTGAAGAAATCATGTTGGGGGCATCCTGCTCCCTGGAGGAAGTCACTGCCTACAAAGCCCTCTTCCAAGAATTCTGCGACATCTTTGCTTGGTATTACACTGAAATTCCCGGGTTGGATCCATCCATCGTGGAACACCACATTGACACATGGCCTGATGTGGCCCCCGTACGCCAAAAGCAACGGCCCATCCATCCTTCCAAAGCGATCGTGGTCAAAGCCGAGATAGAGAAGCTATGCACAACTGGCTTCATTTACCCCATTACGTACACCACTTGGGTTTCTAATCCTGTTCCCATGAATAAAAAATAGGGTACCATCCGCATGTGCATAGACTTCCACGATCTAAATGGGGCATGTCCCAAAGACAACTTCCCAACACCCTTCATCAATCAGATTATCGATGCATGCGCCGGGCATGAGGTCTTTTCCTTCATGGACAGATTTTCTGGATATAACCAAATTCAGATTGAGAAACAAGATTGTCACAAGACTGCATTCACAACCCCATGGGTCACATTTGCATATCAAGTCATGCCCTTCGATCTGAATAATGTTGGAGCCACCTTTCAGCGAGCCATGACATATTGTTTCCATGATCTAATCCATATCATATTGGTCTACCTGGACGATCTTACCGCTCGATCACCAAAATGAACACAACATATGGATGACTTGCGGTAAGTCTTTTTACATTGCTGCAGGTACAAAATTCTCCTGAATCCCCTAAAGTGTGTTTTTTGCGTCCCAGCAGGCTATCTACTCGAGTTCATCGTATCCCACAAAGGGATAATGGTAGACCCCCTAAAAGTTTAGGCTATCCTTGATCTTCCTTCACCAAAAACTCGGCACCAACTACAGAGCCTCCAAGGAAAGGCCAAATTCCTTCACCGCTTTGTGCCAGAGAATGCAACATAATCCCACGGATTCATTCCCCTGCTCTACACAAAAATTCCCTTTGTTTGGGATCAGCAAGCACAAGAATCGTTTGATGCACTCAAGCAAGCCCTAGCTTGTGCACCATTACTCTCAGCACCAGACTTCAGCCGAGACTTCATTCTCTATGTATCGGCCTCAAACAACACCATTTCTGGAGTCTTGGTCCAAGAAGACGATGCCCGCCATGAGCACGTGATTTATTACATAAGTCAAAAGCTGACAGGTCTCCCACTACGATATTCACCCAAGGAGAAATTGGCCCTCGCCGTTGTCTGTTATAGCTGATTTCACCACTCCAGGTGAATCACACTTTGTATGGCCTTCCCCTATCCCGCTGCAGACTCCTTAGACCCCATGGACCATTTTTTGTCCTTTGATGTTTCTTTGATCATCCCTAAAAACATATGAAAAATGATACACGCGACTTTTAAACCTATAAGCGTGTATATATGCGGGTTTGACCACTAAAACCACATACATCGGGATGTGTGCATAATCCAAATCCTTTTGGAGTTTTCCTTGACATGGATCCGACACATTTGACTCCTGGCCTTCCCTATGCCTTGAGATCGCTTGGATTCGACCTTTCATTATCCCTTTGAAAGCTATATAAGGAATCCCTTGGTACATTGAAGGCAAGAAGAGAGAATTGAGAGAAAAGAAACTATAGTCCATTGTTGCCGGAACTTATGCTTGAGTCTGCATCCCTTTGTCCCTTGGAGCACTAGTGTGTTCTTCCCAAGCTTGCCTTTTGCTTGTGAGATTGCTATCGAGAGATGGAGGATTGAGGTGGTGGAGGCCCAAGTGGGGGATTCAGTTTCTCCGGTTCGCAGACGTGTCGTCAGAGGTTGTATCTTGTAATCTATGATTTATATTAATAGAAATATCTTTTCCTGTCCAATAATGTGTGTTTGAATGAATATTTTATCCATGGGATTATGTCAAATGCTTGTACGTTATTGATTATATATGCTAGAATAGATCTAACACCATGATATATATAATGCTTGTATTGTTTACTTGTTGTTGAGGAAGTAATCTACCAATTCAAGTTGAAGATTGGAAAGCTCAACGGGGATCTACTTCAACCGTCCGGAATAAGGTACGAGGTCTGATGCTTTAGTGTTAGACATTTAATTTCTATTGCATATTGGAAAGGATTGATTTCTAGAGTCAAGCTGTCTATTGTGGTACCCCAAGCAATAGGAATTTCTCTCTGTAACATCGTCTTCTTGGCTCAGAAGTTGCGCCACTACATCATTACAAACCATACACATGTAGTGGTTGATTCAAAGCCAATTCGGTACCTCTTAAGCCGTCGCCTTCTACAAGGTCTTGCTGCTAAGTGGGTAGTCATCCTCCAAGAATTCGACTTAGAATTCGTTTCCCCAAAAAGCATAAAGGCACTTGCACTGGCCGCGGTCATGACCAATCTGCCCCCATTAACCACGTCATCACCTCCCAAGGATGACCTCCCTGATGATTTCCTATTCATCATATCTACGAAAGACCCATGGTATGGGGACATCCTTCTATAATTACGAACACAGAAGTTTGTAGCACACTTAAACCGTGAGGACAGGCGACGCATTTGACATCAAGCCATTCGCCATCTGTTGATTGGAGATGTTCTATATCATCGAGGCATTAATACCATCCTACATCGTTGCCTCACCTGTGACGAGGCCAAGACCATCCTCAACGATTGTCATAGTGGAGCCTGTGGTGGCCACCTTTCAGGTCTGGCAACTGCCCAGAAGATTTTATGTGCCGACTACTTCTGGCCTTCCATCTTTGCTGATTGCATAGAGGCAGTCAAGCATTGTCGCAGTAGTCAGCTCTTTGCCCCAAAGGTGAGAATCCCCCCTACACCATTACACCCTGTAGTCACAGTCGGGCCCTTCTGCAAATGGGCAATTGACTTCATGACAATCAACCCTACCTCGACCAACGGCCATAAATATATCATTATGGCATTCGATCACTTCACTAAGTGGGCTAAGGCCATGCCCACATTTGATTGCAAAAGTGAAACAGCGACACGCTTCTTCTTCAACCATGTTATTTCACGATTTGTTGTTCCTAAACAGTTGGTCTCAGGCCATGGTTCACACTTTGAAGACGCTGTTTGGACTAAGCTGTCAACCATGCTGAAATTTTAACACTAGTACTCATCTTCCTACTACCCCCAGGGCAATGGCCAAGTTGAAGCAGTCAACAAAATCATTAAAACAATGCTCCAAAGGATGGTAGGAAACCATAAAACCAACTGGCATCACATGCTATTCTCCGCCCTATGGGATTATCGCACGTCCACAAAAACCGCAACCGGTTTCACCACGTTCTGCCTAGTTCATGGCACTGAATCAGTACTCCCTATAGAGTTCCAAATCTTGTCCCTCTGCCTCGTGGTATAACTCCTCCCCGATACTTCGCCTTTGGAAGAATGACTCCTCCAACTTGAACCAACCATAGAAGACCGTCGAGCTGCCCTACAAGCCATTGAAGCATCAAAAACACGATCAAAGGCCCACTATGACTCCCATGTCCACCCTCTCACCTTCAGCGAAGGTGATATGGTTCTAGTCTATGACCAACCCCTTGACAAGTTGGGAAAAGGCAAGTTCGATTCAATGTGGTATGACCCATACGTCATCCACCATTGCCTTAGAAAAGGGGCATACACCCTTATTGACTCTAATGGACAACTCTTAGAGAACCCCCGCAACGGGCTCTACCTCAAGAGATTTTACGCTTAATATCACCAATGAGTTGCTTCATTTATTTTTCTTGTTTTTCAACGTTTTTACCACAAGTCAGGGGCAGCACCATTAGCTACTAATCCAAAGTCACCCGGAACCTATTCAAGACACCTCTCACACCTTTGGGCTCAAATTCCTCCCTCTATCTCCTTATGAGACCATTATCTCATGTTTAACAAGTAATTTTCGGGACCTCTCCCTAGAAGTTACCTTGATTGTGATGCAAGTGTCTTCGGACTTGTACATGCATCACACTTGCTTACCGCCACTCATGCGGGTTCTCGAGCCACTGCCCATAAGGCACATCATTTTGATTTAGAGCATATAGCTGTCTAACCAATACACCGCACCTTATGCAGATCTCCAGACCATTGTCCGGAGGACGGATCATTTCTTTTGCATGCATTTGGCATATAACTACCTTCGGACTTTCACTGACATCACATGTAGTTAAGTCCATCCATCACAACTCACACACAGCTCTGTGGACCTCTGTCCAAGAGCCACCTCAATTTGTGTGCCTCTGCTTCACCGACTCGCGTGCCTCTGTCGCGATCTATGCCGTGCATGTATTGGTATGTTTAAGAGCGACCTGCTCCATCCATACTGCATGGATGACCTTTGGACCACTGTCCACTGTCTCGACATGGGGCACTGCCTGTGCCACCGCAATCGGTTGACCATACTAGAGTTTCTTTTAAGCTCTTTTCTGACTCCTAAAAGAATGAAAATATGGTCGAGCACAGCTGCTTCCTTTCTCACTCATTAAAGTATAGGAAAGGGCATCTACATCATCTCGTGTATCTCCTTTTGCGAACTATGTAGAACATCAAATGAAAAGGACCACCTTGGCACATTCAAGCCAAGACCGTTCCCCTCTACATACTTTTATGCTTTCTCAGGAAGAGGGGCTGAACTTTACGAAAAAGCTCACCATGGGTTGTCGTTAAGCTCTTTTCCAGCCTTCTCAGCAAGAAAATATTGCCGAGCAAACTTGGTTTCGTTCATGCTTGTAAAAGTATCTAAATGACTGTCCATCCAGTATAGGTTTAACCTTTCCTTGCCTGACTGGACTACCAACGGTAAAGAAGTCTCTCATCCCCTAAAGGATGGGTGAGATCTCCTGTGTATACTTTTATCCTTTTTTGGGCATAGGAGACTACCAACAAAAAAGAGATCCCACTGGAGTCTTCTTCGTTCTTTCAGACTCTCTAAAATTGAAAGCACCATCGAGCATTTACTTTCTCGGGCTCGCTAAAAATCCACGAGATCGTACCACAACGGTGTCTTTAGACACCACCCCACAGATAATAGTTTGGCAGCATTCCCACTTTGGGTCGCCTTTGTTCAGAGTACTCTACTTTTTTCTTTCCTAGGATCCCATTAGTACCAAAAGTATCTACCTCCCCCAAGTATTTCCCATCTGCAGTGACATTCCCGGTATTACAACTATGATCCCATTCCCATGAGTCGGTTTCATTTGTTGCCTGGTCTGCCTTGCCATCATACTCTGAACAAAGGGAGTTTGAGTCTACTACAGTCCCTCTGCCCCTGTTCAACGCTTTCCCTCCCCCCCCCATTCAGTGGGTCAGTCCTCATATTGTCTCACATCTTTTGGTTATCTCCCTCGCGCTTCTGGTTAAGGAAACACCATTGCCTTGACCAGGGGCAGGTCTCCCTCTGTCGACGACAACACACATATTCCAGAGGATAGACCCAAAGGTGCCTGTATCTTGGTTTCATTAACCTCATTGATGAGTTCCTTGGACCACTTGAGAGGACTCCTTAATGCCTCTCGGGATGGTTGTTTCTCACGTGCTTGACTCCAACTCCATCATCGCACTGTTGAGATTCGTATAGGGTATTGATTTGTGTAGTATTTGGTCAAAGACCTCGGATGTCACCTAACTCTAACACATTGATGATTCTATTCGAGGGACCTAAATAGGTTCATGTCCCTTGTGATTTCTGGGTTGTGTTGGAGATAGTGTTCAGAAGCCCCAGTAGTGCTTCTATATAGATTTATGATTGGTGCAGCATATTTGTACCAGAGAGTCTTCGACTCTCCATCATTGAGTCCATACAGCTATGTACCATTCCAAATCCAGCAGGCCATTAGTCATGAAGATATAGCATTCCATGAGAATGCCATGGGTCCAATATAGCAGTTCTTCAGATCAGTATTGCATTCAGCCTCTCATTGAGGCAACCACTATATATCATTGGTTGTATATGATCTGCTCTTTTATTATAGAGCATAGATCACATTATTCTATTGACATTGTTATGAGCATGGGGATGCCCGCCTCGTCCATATACATGTCACACATTATTTGTATCTCACCCATTGATGGGAACCATATTAATACAAAAACCAAAATCCACCATGCCCCAGCCCAGGAAGCACCACCTCTCCGCAGAAAATCCTATGATGTCCGTCAGCCATATGATGAGCTCCTGCCCTCACACATTAGAGGGAAATATGTTAACCCAAAAAATCCCTCACTCAGCTCTACGTGGCCTACACCACCCAAGGACACCCATGCATGACCCTCATTTGACCCCATTTGACCCCCACACCCTCAAGAAGGCTTAAAAACATGAGAAAGGGCTTAAAAACCCCTAAAAAGAGCCAAAATAGCTCTCATAGGGGCTAAAGCCTCCAAAAAGGGGCTAAAACCCCTCAAAGGAGCTTAAGACCCCCAAAAGAGCTAAATATTGAGTGAAAGGGGCTGAAGGCCCAAAAAAGGGGCTAAAGCCCCAACCTGGGGCTTAAAACCCTAAAAATCCCAAGAAAAAGTATAAATAGAGGGGTGGGGGTCACTCTCAAAAGATTCCTTCCTTGCATATTGTGATGCTGCTCGAGTGAGTGCCTTGAGACCATTTGTCTCTCAAGCCATTCACCCTCCCTCTCATCCATCCTCCCATTGAGCCATAGCTCCCCCATTCTCAAGAGAGGTGCTCTTCCAAGCTAGGGCATTGTGGCCCATTTCCGCCAAAAGAAGGTATAATTTCTGTTTTATTTTGTTTATTTGAGTTTTTTTAACATATCTTTTCTTGCAGGTTTATGGCCTAACATGTTCTTTCAAGTCTCCATTGTTGTATGCAGGGTCTTAGAGCTCAACCCATAACCTTGTGTGCAAAGGGGTTTTCTTTGTATTGTTGTTCCATTTCATTTATGTTTCTTTTTTCTTGCACAACCACTAGGAACCCTACTCTTCCGTCCTATAGACGGAAGGTAGCCATTCCTGCCCTGTAGTAAGGGAGAAATCCCTGCTATAATATGTGACATCTTTCGAGGACTATGGTTATCCTCAAGGGGCTGGCCACCCCTTACTGAGTTAATTTGAGGAAGATGAAATGACCATATCATTTATAATTGATTTAGAACTAACATATTCATGCTATTTTTATTTCAGCATTGTTGTCTTTCATTAACAACTTAGATTTGATATATATTGCTAATGTTATTATTGTTTTTCTTTTCAGTACTTTAATGATTATTGCAACTCTCTGTTTGATAGTACTGTGATGATTAAAACAATTAATATACCTATATTTTTTAATTTTAAAAATTTATATGCGAAATGTTTGTTCACTTTGTGGCATAGCTTATTTTTGAATATGTGTGACATCTTCCGAGGACTATGGTTATCCTCAAGGGCCTGGACACCCCTTGAGCTGTTAACCTGAGGACGATGAGATGATCACATGAGTTTCCTTATCCAACGATGATGATTATGAGCTTCCACTCTTTGCATGAGACACATGAGACGTATGACCACATACAATTGAGAAGACCGGGTAACCTACCCTCATGTTGACTTGATGTACATTAACCTAATATGACGTCATGTTGCCTTGTTATGTTACGTTAAATTGGATGTTTACTTGTATGTGATGTTTAGCCTCATGGTGACTCGTGATTTATCCGTGCATTGTAACGTTGAGCTATACAACCCTTGAATATTGATGTTCAACTTGTTGATGAGTAGTGTGACGCCTTAGGATTTCTATCCACCCTTGTGTTGACCTTAAGATCCCTCCTTAGGTGCCATCCACCATAGCACTACCTTATATGACTTTCTTGGAGTACTTTGCCGTTGTTTTTATTGTGAGTTGGCCTTACTATTGTGATGCTACTGTTTTTAATTTGTGAGGGTTGGATGATCTATTTTAGGGCCTTTTCCAATTCTGGGTTTTATCCTTTCACATGTATGTTGGTCTAGTTGAGTCTCATGCAAGTAACCTAACACTAAGAGGTTGAAGTCCATTTAGAAGCATTTTTTTTAGGATAAGGGAGGTCTGCCCTAATATCTGATGTTGAGATGATAATTGGTTG